>MU269983.1:740447-842947 GCA_021432705.1 Caranx ignobilis | reverse complement strand
TTTGTTCACTTCAGCTGCTGCAGCTTCAGTTTTACTCTGTGGTTCTTAACACTACATTACCCATGAGCCTGAGCTCCGTCATCATCATCATCACCACCATCATCATCATCATCATCACCTTCACCATCATCATCATCATCATCATCATCATCACCTTCACCATCATCATCATCACCATCACCATCATCACCTTCACCATCATCATCATCACCATCATCATCATCACCTTCACCATCATCATCATCACCATCATCATCATCATCATCATCGTGGCTCACAGGGTGTTACCTGGGGACGTCTGCTCATTTGTAAATCAGTGAGGTCTGTATGTTCCTTCCTTCCTGACATTAAGGCTCAGGTCTGACGTCAAAGCTGTGCACATGGTAACATGCGCCAGGTGCCGAGCAGGGGCTAAGGTATGTAGTCGTCATGGCAACTGTAAATAAAATGTCAAAGCAGAAACGTGACATAGGAACAGTGTGCAGTTGTTGTCGGGGTAACGGGTCGTCATGGCGTTTGTATTGAGCCTGTTGAAGGATAGAAAAATGTCATCCGTCTCAGTATCCTCCAAAACTTCGCCCCAACACGCTAACGCTGCTAACGCTGCTAACACGCTAACGCTGCTAACGCTGCTAACACGCTAACGCTGCTAACGCTGCTAACGCTGCTAACACGCTAACGCTGCTAACACGCTAACGCTGCTAACACGCTAACGCTGCTAACGCCCTGTGTCTTTGAATGGGTCACCAGCACCGAGACGAGACGGTGACTCAGACGGTGTCAGAATTGCCTCCATGTTTCAGAAGAACAAGTTGTGCAATGAAAACAACAAATGCCCCCCAGTCGCTGAGACGCAGATGCACACGGGACTAGTATGATCACGGGACGTCGGTGTTCGGTGAAATACAGTAGGTACGTTTTACAAATGAGCAGAGGTCCCCAGGTAACACTGATCCTGTGCTTTAGAGGAACCTGCAGCTCTGAGAGCGTTCCCATTGGCTGTTCATGCAGCTGTGACAGGTGACAGGCTGATGATGTCACATCTGCACGTGTTGTAGTGAAGGTAGATTCACCATTAGGCTGGCTAATGTGAGTGCTGCTAACAGATTAGCGCTGTGCTAACTGTAGCTAAAGGCTAAACAGCGGCTGCTCAGGTCAGATTGTTGTTACAGTTATAACTTAATAAGTTCATTGATTGATGACGTCACTCTCTGATCTCCTGGTTATGTGTGTATGTGATGTGTATGTGATGTGTATCCTGAAGGAGGCCGGAGGTGTGATGTCCTGTGATGTCCCGTGATGTCCAGTGATGTCCAGTGATGTCCCGTGATGTCCTGTGATGTCCAGTGATGTCCCGTGATGTCCTGTGATGTCCTGTGATGTCCCGTGATGTCCAGTGATGTCCCGTGATGTCCCGTGATGTCCTGTGATGTCCCGTGATGTCCCGTGATGTCCTGTGATGTCCAGTGATGTCCCGTGATGTCCTGTGATGTCCTGTGATGTCCCGTGATGTCCAGTGATGTCCCGTGATGTCCTGTGATGTCCTGTGATGTCCCGTGATGTCCAGTGATGTCCCGTGATGTCCCGTGATGTCCCGTGATGTCCCGTGATGTCCCGTGATGTCCTGTGATGTCCCGTGATGTCCCGTGATGTCCCGTGATGTCCCGTGATGTCCCGTGATGTCCTGTGATGTCCCGTGATGTCCCGTGATGTCCTGTGATGTCCAGTGATGTCCCGTGATGTCCCGTGATGTCCAGTGATGTCCCGTGATGTCCCGTGATGTCCCGTGATGTCCTGTGATAGTGAAACAACTCATAGTATGAACACTCATACAGTTTGTGTTTATGGATCAGTGATGAATCGACATCGACCAGAACCACTGTCTCCATGGAAACTATCAGTAAAATATCAATACAGCACTTGGAAGAGTCGATACAGTACAATGCAGCCCTGCTCAGATCTGAACCCTCTGACCTCTGACCCCTGACCTCTGGCTGCAGGTGAACATCCTCAGAAACACCAGAGCAGCTGTGAGCTCAGTGTTCAACCAGGGAGCTCCTCCCCCTCCTCCCCCTCCTCCTCCCCTCCTCCCCCTCCTGGTGTCATTAGCAGTGATTTATTCGAGGCCTTTCTGAACACGCTCCGTGCCAATAGGTGGAGGTGGGTACATCACCCGCCTCCCCCTCCCCCCACTGCTGCATGCTGCCGGTGATTGATCAACACGACACAACGCAAAGCAGAGCGCCGTAAAATGGAAACACACAATTAGTGTGTGTGCTTTTGTGTGAGGAGACAAAGGTGGCCGTGTGTGTGTGTGTGTGTGTGTGTGTGTGTGTGTGTGTGTGATGAATTGTCTCCTCACTGCAGAGCTTTATTTTGGAGATCCGTCTCTGTTGCTCACTTGGTTCTGGTTTTCAGCTGGAACATTTGTGCCAATGTAAACACACACCTCAGTGTGTGTGTGTGTGTGTGTGGCCTTGGTGAGGGGAGGGTAACGTATGGACGAGGGTCAGCTGTGTGTTCAGTGAGTCAGAGCTAAAGATTCACCTTGTTCCACTGTTCAACAGAAACAAATGATTCTGTTGAACAAATATCTGTTTGTTTTTCTGTGAATAAATCAATAATCAATAATCATGTCACAGAGCAACGAACCTGGGCCTTCATGGTTAAAAACTGGTTTAAACTGGTTTTATAACTGGTCTGGTAGCGCCCCCTGTTATGGACCTCGGTTGTCGCGGCTACAAAAATCAACACACGGGCGGTACCTACCTTCGTCACCATGGTTACTGTAATCAAGGTCATGACCTGGTGAGGTTCAGGAGAAGATGCGGACCTGACCTCTGTTGCCATGGTTACAAGATAAACAGCCGATTTCACGTGGGAATTGAACACAACGCTCTCCTCCTGACGTCACGGCACAGCTCCGTCCCCTTGACGACCACCAAGTGTTGCCTAGCAGCAGAACCTAACAACAGGTCACAGTAACGGCCAGCGTGTGTGTTTGTCTCAGACAGTCCCTGTGTCCTCGTTAACTGGTAATTAAGTAATTGTTTTGAACTCACAAGGTGATGTCATTGCACATCTTGTTTTGTATATGTCTGTGTGTGTGTGTGTGTGTGTGTGTGTGTGTGTGTGTGTGTGTGTGATGCAGTCAGTGGCTGTTGGAGACACGGATGTAAATCAACATGTTACTCTCAGTTCTAAGTGAATGAGATCATGTGCAGCAGTGATGTGCAGTGATTTGCACTGAGAGCTTCACACTGCAGCTCACACACGCTCACACACGCTCACACACGCTCACACACGCTCACACACGCTCTGGTTAAGTGATGTGCAGATTCATGCAGACATTTGCATAATGAATCAGTTTGCTGCTGTTGAGGTGATAATGAGCCTGAAAACAAGGAGATTAAAAAAAAACTTGCTCAAGAGACGAAGAGAAGAATAAAAGAGACTGAGAGTGTGAGCGGGAACAAAGACAGAGGAAGGTTAACGGCTCACCTGCTGTTCAGGTGTGTCCTCACATACTCAGGTAAACGGTGTCACTCCACTGCACACGCTCTGAGATTCACAGCTGCATTAATATTCAGTGTTTAACTAAAGCTTTCAAAGAAATGTAGTGGAGGAGGAAATATCTCCTCAGTGTCACGTTCAGGTTTCCTCAAGTGTTGGAAATATGATCACTCAGTCACACTCAGCATCATAAACCCACACACACACACACACACACTCTGTTAAACGTGAGATAATTAACTTCATATTGATGTTAACATCTGTCTACAGCAGCTGATCTCCTCCGTCTCACAGTTAATGATGTTATATGTGACATTGTGTATGAAAGTACAAGCTAAGCTGATGTTAGCGAATTAAACAGCACCTACAGTGAGACACGAGTTTACGATATCAGGCTCAAATGAGAAACTAGCTGACAAGGTTTTCTTTATGTTTCTGGCTTTTCAGGCCTTTATTATGAAAGAGACAGTCAGACAGGAAATCGGGAAGAGAGAGGGGGTCAACACATGGCTGCGGGTTAGACTCGGATCTGGCTGTGATTGGATCTTTGACCCCCCCCAGAGTACCCCACTAACATTAGCTAGCGAAAATATGACAAAAGGCTACGAGGCTATGGTTAGAAACTAGGTAACTATAACTGAAGTAACTTCCACTGACCTGAAAGGTAGAAGCTAGCTGCTGTTAGCTCAAATGTAACTTAGAGCACTGACATTAGCTTTCACCTGACACAGTCCAGTTCAGAGGGTGAGACACGTTTCCTCGCAGCTCATCATTAGCTGCTGCTGCTGCTTAGAGCGAGTTCAAGTTCAACAAACAGTTGAATAATGGAGAGCTGAAGTCTCTGCTTTTCCTCAGTTCTTTCTCCCAGAGGTGAAACTCATGTTTCATTGTTCTGAGCGCAGGATAAAAACCCAGTGATGTCGTTAAACACTTCCTGCTGCTCTCACTGCTTTTCTACTGAGGAGAAAATGTTCACTCTGCCTCCTGCAAATGTGACAATTACCAACATGTTGCTTTGTGTTGTACAAACTGTGCCAGAGATTGTTGTTGTTGTTGTTTACTGCATCCATGTTTGTTTGGATCAGGTGAAGGAGACGCAGTGTGACGGTGTGAGGCAGCAGCAGCAGCAGCAGCAGCGCAGCAGCAGCAGCAGCAGCAGCAGCAGCAGCAGCAGCAGCAGCAGCAGCTGGATGTTTCTGTGGTCACCACTCAGTTCCTGTGGTCGCTCAGAGCTCCATGAGCTGTGACGTGAATATAATGAGTTCACATGAGACGAGAGGAGGAGGAGACGTTAATGCAGCTGAACAGACTCAGACCCAGAGACGTGCACTGAGCTGAGCTCAGACATGAATCACTGAATTCTTCTTATCTCAGATGGATTTTATTAGATTATAAAATATCAGCAGGAAAAGAAGGCCGTCTCATTAAAGAGGTTCATTTTCATCCACAGGCAAACATCTCTGCGTGTGTGTGTGTGTGTGTGTGTGTCCGGTCCCTGACTGTGTGTGTGTCCTCGGTCTGTTTCCTCCATATGTCGAGCTCTGGCAGCGACACTGAGTCCTGTTGGTTTGACTGAACACTGGTCACTGATCAGTCACTGTCCACTCACCTGACACTCTGATGTCATCAGCTGTTGTCTGTCATTACATGAGATGAACAGGCCCCCCCCCCCTCCCCCAGCAGGGCGGCTCATGTATTGACAGATAATCTGTCATTCTCTCTCCATCATTGCTTCCATTGTTCAGTCTGAAGGAGCGAAGCCAGTGGTTTGGTTTCATTCGATCGTTTGGTCAGAACCAGAGAACAGACCAGCAGTGAGCAGCTCCTCAGGTCCTGGTCCTGGTCCTGGTCCTGGTCCAGTTCTAGTGGACCAAGGTGTTCATTTGAAAACATGCAGTGACTGTGTGTGTGTGTGTGTGTGTGTGTGTGTGTGTGTGTGTGTGTGTGTGTGTGTGTGTGTGTGCTGCAATGAAGGAGCAGGATGGAAACATCTGGACCAGACAGATGTGTTGTACAAAAAGTGAAATTCTCATTTTTAACTGTTCAGACAAGAAGATGTCATCGTCCACTGATCCTGATTGGCTGGTTGTTGTCAGTGGAGCAAAGAAGGCGTGTGTGTGTGTGTGTGTGTGTGTGTGTGTGTGTGTGTGTGTCAATAGGTTTTAGTACTTTGTGTTGTTTTACTGCCTTTGTTCCTGCTGTTCAGAAAGGTCAGCTCTGCCCAGCTGCTGTGTGTGTGTACGTGTGTCTGTGTGTGTGAGTGTGTGTGTGTGTGTGTGAGTGTGTGTGTGTGTGTGTGTGTGTGTGTGTGTGTGTGCCCTCAGGATGCAGTGAACGGTGCAGCAGTGTTATTAGCCACTCACCTCCTCCTCCTTGGATCGGACTCTCTCTCTCGTGGCTTCAGGGACTGGGCGGGTTCTGATGATGTCATGGCTGAAACCTGAACACGTTTCCATCTCACACACACCCACACTCACACACACACACTCACACACACACTGGTTGTGGCAGTGTGAGGAGCTCTGCGAGGATCCGTTATGATGGTGTGTGTGTCTCCACAGGTTTGTCCTCTGAGCTCGGACTCTGTTCAACCTCTGGTGAGTGGGACTCTTCTTCATGTCTGTGTTTGGACACATCTGGACACATCTGGACAGATGTGTCCAGATGTGCTGTTAACTCTTTATCTCCTGTTGACCTCACCATGTGATTCAAGATGGTGCTGTCCATCGTTCGTGCTGCTGAGTCGTTGCTGTGACTCGTCGTTAGGTTCTGTTGCTAGGCGACACCTAGTGGTTGTAGTGATGACCACAGGAGCATCATCCATGTCAGGGGGAGGTGGAGGTGGAGGTGGAGGTGGACGGATGAGTGAGACGGGAGAGCGGTGAGTTTGATTCCCATGTGACACCAACTGTTAACGTTGTTGCCATGACAACATCGGTTGTTAAATGTTGAGGAGGAACTTATTTTAGCTCAAACCACCATCTTCTCCTGAACCTGACCGAGCTGCTGTTACAGTAACCATAGCGACGAAGATGGAGACACAGCTGTAGGTGTAGTGTGGTTGGATTAGAGGGAGGGTCAGACTGCAGGGTGTTTACTGTTGTTGTTGTTGTTGTTGTTGTTGTTGTTGTTGTTGACTCCTCTGATTTGCTCTCAGTGTGTCAGTGAGACAGAGGTTTGGGTCTGACCTCCTCTATCACAATCTGTAGTTTAACAGCACGCACACTTTCCTGGTCCTGGTCCTGGTCCTGGTCCTGGTTCTGCTCCTGGTCCTGATCCTGGTCCTGGTTCTGCTCCTGATCCTGGTCTTACATCCTGTGTGGACTTGTTCACCATGTGTTTGAATAAAAACAAAGAGGAGCTCAGCTGATGGAGGTCTGCTCCACCTCAGCTGTGTGTGTGTGTGTGTGTGAGTGTGTGTGTGAGTGTGTGTGTGTGTGTGTGTGTGTGTGTGTGTGTGTGTGGATAAGGCTGGATTAGCAGGATTAGCACCACAGTCGTCGTCAGACATTCAGTTTTCTCCTCCCTCCACTCTCTTCTCTCCTCCTTCCTTCCCTCCTTCCTTATCATCTCTCCTTGTCTCCCTCCATTTTCTTCACCTCTTCTCTCTCTCCATCCATCCCCTCTCTCCTCCTCACCGCCCCATCCCCCTCAGCAGGGCCACAATTTACATCTTGATGTATCAGTTTCCTGTAGCGGTGGAGGCGGTGATGGATGGCGTGTTGCCGGCGTGGCGGCACTGCCATGAGTTACCGTGGTGATTAGGGACAGAGACGGCTCCTCACCGGCCACTTCATCACAGTGACTGGTGGAGAGGGTGGAGAGGAAAGAGAGAGAAGATGGAGAGAGGGCAGAAAATCAGGAGGAAGAAAAACACCAGTGGTGGTGGTGGGGGCACAGGATGCGAGTGTGGAGGAGCTTCATCCAATCAGAATGAGACGTGGAGTCAGAGGCGCAGGGCTGGACTGAGTCTCCGCTGACTGCTGCATCACATGTGTCCGTGGTTGGTGAGTTCATGTCTGGACCAGCTGCTGCCATCCAGCCGAGGAAAATCTGACATGTCCTCCTCCCTCCATAAAACCCAAGGAAAAACAGGTCGATGCCGAGCCCCCCCCCCCCCCCCCCCCCCCCCCTTCTCTCTCAGTGGCTCATTACAATGGGAACTTACAGGTTCTGTGTCAGTCTCAGTTGGACCTGGTTCACACTGACTTGTGTTGGTCCAGATCATAGTCTGGTCCTTTTTGTGAGCCAGGTGTTACTCTGTGTCTGTTCACGATGTTTCAGGTCGATCTGACTCAGTGAGACGTTCACTGACCGTTTCCTCGCCAGGACTCTGTAGTATGTGTTCGGGAACATTTCACTTCTCCGTATAGTTTGTGTAGTTAAAGGTCAGTTCCTCTTCGTTTATAGGTGAAAGTTGAGAATTAGATGTTTTCTTTTACATATATTGCTAGAGACAGTTTATCTGACCTGAAGTCTCTCATGCCAAGGCCATGTTCATTCCTCTGGCGCCTTCACACTCTGAGTGAGAGAGAGACCGTTGTTGTTCTCGCGTCACCTAGATGGTGTGAGACTTAATGTTTATGCCCAACAGCCAGTGGAGTGTCAGCACATCTCCTCTGTGGCTCGGTCCACCTCCTAGTGTATGAATCTGAACTTTGCAGCTTGGCCTCAGAACTGAGGTGGCGTCACACACTCATGTGTCGATGACTCTTCTGTTCTCCTTGATCGATCAAGTCTATTAAACTTCATCATCCAAGACTCTGGTGCTTCTTCTTCCTGCATCACCACAGAATTTCTCCCTAACAGTATCGGCCCGCATCCTACACTGACCTCTGACCTCTGAGGCTGTGGATGTCACAGTCAGAAGCTTCTGAGAGAGTCTGAGAGATCAGGTCTGGTCTGTGGTGTGACCAGTGTTACCATGGTAACAGTTCATGATACCAGTTCTGACCAGTGGCTCCCAACAAGAGGAAGCAGGAAAATATGGCTCACGTTGAGCGGCGCCGTGCGACAGTGGTGTCGCCTCACAGAGGGAAGCTTCTGGGTCTGAACCCAGGTCCTGTGGTTTGTCTGAGCGGGAAGACCTGTCCTGGTCCAGGGGGGGCCGGCTCCTCTCCAGGCTGTTTCTCATACTAATTTACCCAGGATTCATTGCACCACAGTTTGGTTTAAGGCGGACAAGAACAAACCCTTCTGTTGAGCCACAGAATCCAGATCCTTAAGGCCCAGACCAGGACCTGGAGGATCCAGATCCAGACCCAAACGCAGATTCACGATGATGTCATTAGAACCTCAGACCTCAGATAAATCAGAAGGATCAGAGTTGAGTCGCAGCAGCGGCCATCTTGGATTCAGGTTTAACTATCAGCACTGAAGCCAAACTGAAGCATCACTGGTTGACAGTAGATCAGACTTTAGTTTACATGTAATCAATCATTAGTTGATATTAGATCAATCATTAGTTGATATTAGATCAATCATTAGTTGATATTAGATCAATCATTAGTTGATATTAGATCAATCATTAGTTGTATAATTCAGAAGATGAAACAGAAACATCAGCTTCAGCATCTGGAGACTCTGAACGTCTCTGTAAAAACCTGCAGCAGCTGAAGCTCCACGCCGGTTATTTATAAATGTGATTTCCAGAAGACAGGACTGTGCAGGTGCACGTACTGCAGTGTGTGTGTGTGTGTGTGTGTGTGTGTGTGTGTGTGTGTGTGTGTGTTCCCCTGGCTGGTGAATAATTTACTGCTGTGTGTGGTTCAACCTTGGTGTGTCCTCTGTGGTCTGAGCGTCCACACAGTCACACTCCTGCTGCTTATATCACACACACACACAGACCCCCCCCCCCCGCCCCCCGCCCCCCCACCTGTCACCTGCCTGTTGTGAGTTGGACTTTATTCACACAGCTCATTTGTGCAATTATCTCCTCAGCCAATCAGGTGGCAGCAGGTTAGTGGATAAAGGGTGAGGGGTGTGTGACACCTGGGTCACCCAGGTAACACTCTCTACAGCAGAGTCCACATCAGGTCCCACTTCCTGTCCCCAAGTCCAGACACCTGAGGCTGCAGTGGACAGATGATGTGAGGCGTTCCTAATAAACTGAGCCTCTCTGACGCCTGCACAGTCTCTGCGGTCTGACCTGTTCAATAGTTGATGTGAGTGGCGGCGACGGCAGCGGCGGTGGCGTCAGATCGGTGAGTGTGGTCATGCAGAAGAACACCGGCGTGTTAGCAAACTGTCAGAGAGTCGCTAACACGTGTCGCCTCCGGAAAAAAACCACCAAGACACCAAAGGTCTGAGGCAGCGTTCATTTATATTTTACAGCTGCAGCAGCATGAAAGCACACACACACACACACACACACACACACACACACGCTTGACGTCAGCCACAGTCCAGAGTCAGTCATATGGAGGAAGTTCTGGTTACTGTGGTGACCAGTGATGAAACATGTCAGCTGCAGGGGAAGGTCGAAGCTGACTCCTCCTCCTCACACTGTAAACAAAGATGGACGTCGTCTCTGTGATGTTTTTGAAGCTCACAGTGACATTGTTCAAGTCAGTCAGGTTCAAGGGCCTGAGAGAGGTGGAATGGGATTGGCTCCTTGTGTGCCTGAGGCCTGGTCCCTCACTTTACTGTGTCCCTGACCTGGTCCGTCATGTTGATGGCTGAGTTCCAGTCCGGTCTCTTACAGACCATAGACTGCATATGACTTAGAGTCGTCCATGTGAAGTGTGTGAGTGTCCCATTGTCACATCATGAAGACACTTTATGTCCTGCTCCTGGTCCTGTCCCATTCCTATCACAGCATCTGGACCCTTTCAGCCTCTCACACCCATTCACCTACAACTGATGTTGTTGAAGTTAGTCAGGATTCAGGGCCTCAGACGCCAAAGGGAACTGGGCCCTTGTGTCCCCGGCCTGCTCCGTCACATTGATGGCTGAGTTCCAGTCTGGTCTCTTACAGACCGCAGACTCTATATGACTTAGGCTCGTTCATATTAAGTGTGTGAGTGTCCCATTGTCACATCATCAAGCCAGTTTATGTCTCCTCACTTCCAGTCAGCATCGACACTGACTTTGCTTCAGGATATTACTTTTCAAATACAGATTTCCTGTAAAGCGTTGCAAGGGAACTACTCCTGGTCCCTGTTTTGGTCTTGGTCCCGATCCCAGTTCCGGTTCCAGTTGGGGTTCTGGTCCCGGTTCGAGTTCCGGTACCGGTTCGGGTTCCGGTCCCGGTCCCGTTTCGGGTACCGGTCCCGGTCCCGGTTCGGGTACCGGTCCCGGTTCGCGTTCCGGTTCCAGTTGGGGTTCGGGTACCGGTCCCGGTTCGGGTTCCGGTTCGGGTTCGGGTACCGGTTCTGGTCCCGGTTCGGGTACCGGTCCCAGTTCGGGTTCCGGTACCGGTTCGGGTCCCGGTCCCGGTTCGGGTACCGTCCCGATTCGGGTTCGGGTACCGGTGCCGGTTCTGGTTCGGGTTCTGGAACCGGTTCGGGTTCCGGTACCGGTCCCGGTCCCGGTTCGGGTTCCGGTCCCGTTCCAGGTTCGGGTTCCGGTACCGGTTCGGGTCCCGGTCCCGGTTCGGGTACCGGTTCGGGTACGGGTACCGGTGCCGGTTCTGGTTCGGGTACCGGTCCCGGTTCGGGTTCCGGTACCGGTTCGGGTTCGGGTACCGGTCCGGGTTCTGGTACCGGTCCCGGTTCGGGTTCGGGTACCGGTGCCGGTTCTGGTTCGGGTTCTGGAACCGGTTCGGGTTCCGATACCGGAATCCGAACCAGCTGAACGGAGCTGCCCGCTCCGTTTGCAGGAACCGGTAAGTCAGACAAAGTTATTGATAAACAAAAATGTCCAAGAGGTGAGAGTGAGATCTCCCCTCGGCCCACCGCCTAATGATGGAGCTGAGACCTCAGTGTTCATTAGCATCATTAGCACAGGAGTGCTAATGATGCTAAGGCAGTTAAGAAGACCAATCCGTGTTTTTGGCTAATTAGCTTGTTAACAAGCTAAGCTAATGAGGTTGATGACGCAACACAGAGTTGTATTAGATCATTAACACAGAGAGCTCATGTTAAATGATTGAACGAGCTGAGAGACTCCGCCCACTAACTCCTAGATAATCCAAATATGGTCAAAGAGGAGAAACCTGTGTGGAGCTGAGACTTAGTTGAGTTACTTCAGTAACTGTTGCTAGCATACACTCTGTATGCTCTCTTTAGCACAGCTTAGCATCCTAGTGGTGAATGCTAACATATAAATAGGATAATTTATATTCACTAAACTGTCAGATTTATTCGCCATGGCAACTGAGTTGTAAGGTACTGATCAGGAAGTGATCGGTAGAGACCAAGTGAGTTTCTGTACCAGGCTGTAACCATGTTGTGTCTATGGAGACTGACTCTAGTGGTCAGGGGAGGAACTGCAGCTGCTGCTGATGGTTGGTGTTTAATTAGTTTTCTAAGTGTCCTTAGTGGACAGTGTCTGTTGCTAGGAAACCTCCTCCATCTGGATCTCAGTATGAACTGAGTCTGGAGTTTGGAATCATTAACATTATTGATTAATCAGCTGATTGCTGTGTGTATGCTTTGATGGGGTGTGTGTGTGTTGTGTGTGTGATGCTGCGGTGAACAGCATGAGCTGGATTAAAGCTTTAGCAGCGGCGCCGACGCAGACGTGTATGTTTGTCGTTGTTGTTGAACATGAATCTGATGGCAGCTCTTTCTCCTGCTCCTCCTCCGACGCTTTGATCAGGTCACAATGAAACAGGAAGTGACAAAGGAGACGAGATCTGCAGCTACGCAGGCTGAGCTCACACTGAAGCCTTATCTCTGCATCCACCATCACACACACACACACACACACCACACACACACACACCACGTCCACCATCTCTCTCTCTTTCTTCCAGTCTCTTATTTTCTCTCTTGTTCCCAACCCCCCCACCCCCAGAAGCATCTGGCTGCTCTTTAATTGCTGGTGTGAATCAGATGAGGTGTGTGTGCGTATGTGTGTGTGTGTGTGTGTGTGTGTGCACGCTCTTTGAATAAATGCCTCTACGCAACAGTGCTTCCATTAAAGATCACCAGAGACACATCTCCAAAGGCCTGTGTGTGTGTTCCTGTCCTCCTGTCTTTGTGAGGACACACTCTGCAGACGTTGGTTGTTGTGTGAATGTGACTTGTTTGTGTAGCCTAATGTTTGTGTGTGTGTCTACATATGAGGCTGATACATATGTATGAGTGTATGTGTGTGTGTGTGTGTGTGTGTGTGTGTGTGTGTGTTTCCAGGGAGGCGATGCAGCAGCAGCAGCAGCTCAGAATAGCTCAGTTGTTTGTGTTTGCTGCACCTTGTACCAAGCAGCTGAATAAACTTTATTGTTCCTCAGTGTTTTCAGTGAATCTTTGCTTCACACAGGAAACAGAATGTGTTGGTGGTGGTTACAAAATAGAAGCCCCCCCCCCCCCCCCCCCCCCCAGCTGTGATGCTGCAGCTCTCAGGTGGTTGTTCAGCTACTAAAGCGAAGCAGTAAAATGTGAGTGGTTGGTCTGTGGTGGAGGAGGAGGAGCATTCACAAACTGATCAGAACTTTGGAGGTCAAAGGTCAAAGACAAAGGTCACAGTCAACAGTGTATGGTGTGGCGTTCAGGGTCTCCTGCTGCTGAACGTTCATATGAGGTCTGAAGTCTACATCACTGGTGGACCATCATCCAGATGTTCAGTCCAGTGTCTTGATCAGTATGAACAGAGCAGCACTGACACTGTCTGTGGCTCACAGTCTGGACTGGTCCACAATGGAGAGCTCCACCCAGTCCACCCAGTCCACCCAGTCCACCAGCAGAGACAAGGAGGTAAAATTCACTGGAGAGACAAATCACCCAGATGTCACAGAGCTGAAGTCTGTGTGTGTGTCAGAGAGTTTCTTGTACTCACTGTCTTTCTATAGTTTCACTGACCTCAGCCCAGGCTTGGAGATTGGGGTTAATGTGTTTTTAATTCTTACTCAAACACACACACACACACACCACTGTCATTTGGACGACGTAGCTTCCAAGAATCTGATGAGACATCCAGATGTTTTGGCTTTCAATACTGTAATGTGTGTGTGTGTGCGTGTGTGTGTGTGTGCTGTGGTTTCTCTGCAGTTGCATGAAGCAGCACTTTCCACTGGTCTGAGGTTTAAGGTTCAGGAGCAGTTTTCAGTCTCCAGTGTTTGTCTGGAAACAGGAAGTAGCTGTGAGTCACATAATGAATTAATAACTGATCACTTGATTAGTAATTAGCAAATGATTTGTGTGAAAGAAATTCTGAGGATGATTCTGAGCTAAATTTATATTTTAACTGTCAAGTGGTTTGTTATCCTGATCACTGTCACTGAAGTATCCTGATGTCACTGAAGTATCCTGATGTCACTGAAGTATCCTGATAAAACTGAAGTATCTCGATAAAACTGAAGTATCCTGATGTCACTGAAGTATCCTGATGTCACTGAAGTATCCTGATGACGCTGAAGTATCCTGATGTCACTGAAGTATCCTGATGTCACTGAAGTATCCTGATGACGCTGAAGTATCCTGATGTCACTGAAGTATCTCGATAAAACTGAAGTATCCTGATGTCACTGAAGTATCCTGATGTCACTGAAGTATCCTGATGTCACTGAAGTATCCTGATAAAACTGAAGTATCCTGATGTCACTGAAGTATCCTGATGTCACTGAAGTATCCTGATGTCACTGAAGTATCCTGATGACGCTGAAGTATCCTGATGTCACTGAAGTATCCTGATGACACTGAAGTATCCTGATGTCACTGAAGTATCCTGATAAAACTGAAGTATCTCGATAAAACTGAAGTATCCTGATGTCACTGAAGTATCCTGATGTCACTGAAGTATCCTGATGACGCTGAAGTATCCTGATGACGCTGAAGTATCCTGATGTCGCTGAAGTATCCTGATGTCACTGAAGTATCCTGATCACTGTCACTGAAGTATCCTGATGTCGCTGAAGTATCCTGATGTCGCTGAAGTATCCTGATGTCACTGAAGTATCCTGATCACTGTCACTGAAGTATCCTGATGTCGCTGAAGTATCCTGATGTCGCTGAAGTATCCTGATGTCACTGAAGTATCCTGATGACACTGAAGTATCCTGATCACTGTCACTGAAGTATCCTGATGTCGCTGAAGTATCCTGATGACGCTGAAGTATCCTGATGACGCTGAAGTATCCTGATGACGCTGAAGTATCCTGATGTCACTGAAGTATCCTGATGACACTGAAGTATCCTGATGTCACTGAAGTATCCTGATGACACTGAAGTATCCTGATGACACTGAAGTATCCTGATGTCACTGAAGTATCCTGATGACACTGAAGTATCCTGATGACACTGAAGTATCCTGATAAAACTGAAGTATCCTGATAAAACTGAAGTATCCTGATGGCACTGAAGTATCCTGATCACTGTCACTGAAGTATCCTGATGACGCTGAAGTATCCTGATGTCACTGAAGTATCCTGATAAAACTGAAGTATCTCGATAAAAATGAAGTATCCTGATGTCACTGAAGTATCCTGATGACGCTGAAGTATCCTGATGACACTGAAGTATCCTGATAAAACTGAAGTATCCTGATGACGCTGAAGTATCCTGATGTCACTGAAGTATCCGATGTCACTGAAGTATCCTGATGACACTGAAGTATCCTGATAAAACTGAAGTATCCTGATGGCACTGAAGTATCCTGATGACGCTGAAGTATCCTGATGACACTGAAGTATCTCGATAAAACTGAAGTATCCTGATGACACTGAAGTATCCTCATGTCACTGAAGTATCCTGATGACACTGAAGTATCCTGATGACGCTGAAGTATCCTGATGACACTGAAGTATCTCGATAAAACTGAAGTATCCTGATGACACTGAAGTATCTCGATAAAACTGAGGTATCCTGGTGACACTGAAGTATCCTGATGAAACTGAAGCATCCTGTTAAAACTTTATTGTCCTGTTGCGTTGACGTCCCTGTCAGTGGCTGCATGTCCTCATCTGGTCTCATCACTGTCGTCCTGCTGTCGTTTGTCTCTGTTATTGGAAACATGGTGTCGGAGCACGATTTGATTCAGAGTGTAAAGTGGCAGATGGAGACAGCGATCACCTGATCACCGAGCCGATACAGCAGCTGCAAACGCCTCATATTGATGAGCTTTGGTTTGGAGTTTCTGTTCAGGTGTAAACACACACACCACACACACACACACACAGAGCTCCAACATGGCGGAGCGTCCTCAGTATCAGCTCCGGCTGCTCACTGATGAGTTTTCTCTCCTTGATTGTAATTAGAGGAGACGGGAACAGACGGCGGCGCCGCGGCCCGCTGCTTCTGTCAATCACCCCGTTTAGCATGAGTATAATACAAGACTGTGATCACACACATTCACACACACACACACACACACTAGAGCTTCCAAATTCTGTGTAAATTCCTTCTTCTTCTACTACTGGTACCTCTTCTTCTTCTTCTTCTTCTCCTTCTCCTCCTCTTGTTGCTGGCTCTCTCTCTTCTTCATTAACTGAAGAGTCGTTTTGCTCCTCAGGTTAAACAAACTGACATCATTAAATCTGTATATTGAATCAGTCGTTCCTCAGCTCCTCCTCCTTCAAGTCAAACACCTGTTCTCTGCTGCGTCAGGGTGAAAACTGACCAATCACTGAAGGTCAATTAAAATGATCAGTTATCAGAACATGATCACAGCTGATTGTTTCAGTGCTAACGAGGATGAAACAGATCACTGTCATTGTTTGCATGTTAGCATGTAGCTGAAAGTGATGCTGTGTTTCATAGAGCAGCTGCAGTCCTCCCCGTCCTGTGTGTGTGTGTGTGTGTGTGTGTGTGTGTGTGTGTGTGTGTGTGATGCTAATTGGCTCGTCCTGTGAGCAACAGAAGGGAAGGTGTTTAAAATGCAGAGAGCAGTCACGGCTGGAGGAATGTAGCTACAACTCTCTCTCTCTCACTCTCTCTCACTCTCTCTCTCTCTCACTCACTCACTCTCTCTCACTCTCTCTCTCTCTCTCTCTTTCTCTCTCTCTCGTTCTTTCTCACCATCTGGTCATTTTCTGTGAGTCAGCTCTGTCGCCTGCTGGAGGCTCTGTCTCACACACACAGACCTGTGACATTTAAAATGTGAAGCCCCTGAGGTGTGTGTGTGTGTGTGTGTGTGTGTGTGTGTGTGTGTGTGTGTGTGTGTGTGTGTGTGATAAATAAACACTGAGCGTTAAATCCTGTTAGAATCTTTTCTGTTTGTGATTAAACCAGTCTAATGTTTTTCTGCACAAACACATTAGGGACAATAAATATTCACACGTATTAAACACGAGATATTAAATATACAACAGAAGAAAACATCCAGCAGATTCAGGACATTTGGCTCATTTCTACCAACGCAGCTTTAAAACTGATTCAATCAATGTACCAGAGCAGGTGAGCTCATTCTTCCTGTGTCCAGCCGGGGGCGCTGTGAGGACTCACTCTGAGACATTACACAGACCCATCAAGAAGCTGGTCAGTGGCAGTGGGGGGGGGGGGGGGGGGGGGGGGGGGGTTCAGTTCAGACCAACCATCAGCCAGCAGCTGCAGTTCCTCTCCTGACCACTAGAGTGAGTCTCTATAGACTCACTATGGTCACAGCCTGGTGCTAGCATAGCACAGTTAACAGACTGAGATTCACTAAAGTCTCAGCTCCACACAGGCCCCTCCTCTATTACCATATTTGGAGCAGCTCTGAAGCCTGTGGGTGGAGTCACAGAGGTGGCATCCATCTTTATCTACAGGCTCAGGTGGTTGTGTTTCCTGTTGTCATCATCAGTCACAGACACGAGGCAGCTCCAGTTTCAAATGGGCTTTCTGTCTTTTTTTTTTTTTTTTTTTTACTTCTGACTATATTGGAACCCCCCCCCCCCCCCCCCCCCCCCCCTCCCCGCTGCCTCTCAGGCCCTAAGTGGATTAAATGGATTCGAAACATGAGCCACAGCCGCTCTAATAGCAGCGCTTGAATTTTAAGCAATTCATGGAGGATTGATTCAGAGACTAAAGAGCTGCAGAGCTGAAACTGAGACGCATGGAGGACGCTGCATCTCCGACCACTGATACACTGATGCTGCCGCTGCCGCCGCCGCCACCGCTGCCACCGCTGCCACCGCTGCCACCGATCAGCTGCAGCATCATTAACCTGGTGCCACAGGACCGGAGCAGCTCATGAACCTGACAGATGAATAAAGAACAAAGATTCACAGATGTTAGAGGCTGGTTATACACAACTTTATATTTTTATATTTCACAGTGATTGATGATCATGATGATCTTATATCTTCATATCTCCAGAGGATGTTCATAGTGATAATACAACAGGTGACATCAGTCTTGACAGGGACACACAGATCACATACTGCAGCTCTGTAAGGACAGTCAGTGAACAGCTGGTTCTCTGTTCTGTCTCCAGATGTTTATGAGTGTGAGGAAACAGTCAGACTGATGTTGGACCTGCGGCAGCATCAGTCGTCATTGTCATGTGACTGTCAGAGAAAGGAGAAAATGACTGTTTAGTTTGAGTGCTCGGCCTCGGTCGGCTGGTAATTACCACTTGTCTGTGGCTGATGCAGCCTTTTCACTGCTAATTCTGGGCCCTGGCTAATTACGAGTCGTAGCATCGAGCAGGAACCTGATGAAGAGATAATGAGACGGAGACACTGGAAACAAACAGTGACGTGAACATTTACAGAGAAACTGCAGCTTCACTGTGGGAGTGTTGGATCAAGCCAAAGGAGCTAGGTCTGCTACATCGCTAACATTAGCATCAGCAGGTGTTATTGACCAAACCAGAAGAAACACCAGGTCAACATCAAGCTCCTGTCTCCAGATGTGCAGAAACATCTGACTCTGTTGTGTCTTCTCTTCTACTGTAGTTAGCTAGTTGTTGATCAGCTGATCATTTCGTTGCTTGTGTTAAAGCAGCAGCTGTGTTTCCCACCCTGTGAGGGGACAGTGAAGGCAACTGTGATGAGCTCTGTAAAGCTGCCAACCTGTTTTCTCTTCCAGCCGTTTCCGTGCCGACGCCTGTTTGACTGTTTAATGTGAAATGCTCCCTTTCTTTCACTGATCATTATGGGGTGTGAGCCGGCCTCTTTCTCTGGACACTGATTTGATGGGAGCTGATTGGATTAGCTGCTGCTGCTGCGGCTCGTCTCTGCCTGTGCTGCTCTGTGGTTAATGGCTCCTTTCTAAAGGCTTTATTAGGACTAATTTGCTGCAGCGGCGCCGGCTGATATCTGGGCCGTGACCCTGTCGCTCAGCTGAAGGTTGAAGACGGAGCCTCAGTCACAGTGGAGGTGGCAGCACCACCACCCTCAGATTAAAGTCCAACTGACACACTGACAGACAGGACGTGACAGGGCTCATGAGGCCGACCAGGACCAGGAACAGAACCTGAACCAGGACCAGGACCAGGACCAGGAACAGAACCTGAACCAGGACCAGCCACCATCATGTGGTCCCTGCAGGTCCATGTATTGCAGCTCCATACAGTATCCAAATAAAGCACAGTGGAGGAGGTGGAGCAGGCTGTCCACCAGTCAGCAGGTCGGGGGTTTGATTCCCGTGTGGATTCAGCTTCATGTTTATTATCACAGTTTATCATTGGTTTCATCACTTCCTGGTCTGGGTGTTTCCATAGATACGAAGCGTGTCCCCTGAGGATGCTGTTATATACAGAACAGTGCATCATACATATTCATGATCATTCACAGAAGGCGTGAAGCTGTGATACAGCAGTCATATCCCTCCGCCTCACACACTAGTTCCAGCTCACATCCAGATTCATATTCAGCCATGTGTCTTGAGTAAGGGCTAAACAGTGTTTTGTGAGGTCATTGGGACTTTGACCTTTGACCTTTCATCACCAAACTCTGATCAGTTCGTCCAGGTGACATTGTGTCCAGGAGGGTGAGATGAACATATGTGTTCATATGTTCATGACCATGATGGTCAAAGGTTAGAGGTTAGTGTGAATGATACTGTGGAAAATTAGCCTCTGTGGTTTCAGTTGCCACGGTAACCATGTAGTGTTGCTATGACGACAGTGTGAGCCCGTGCGGCGTGACATTTGGCCGTGTGCAGGTGAGCGTGGCGTGAGGACAGGAACATGGCGCTCGCTCGGCCGTGACACTGAAGTGAAGCAGAAAGACACGAGCTTTTCATCGTCTGCTGCAGCTCAGCATCTGTGGTCCCTGAACGCATCACTGGGCTTAATGTGGATGGAATCTGTGGAACGTCCCAAACACTGAGCAGGAAGTGGGAGTGTGAAGGTCTCACCCAGATTTATGGCCCCTGTTTGAAGTCGGACAGCTGGGAACTTCGCCACCACACTGACCAGTGAGAGAGCAGCATCTCCAGATGTAGCTCCGCCCCCTCAAGAAGACTTAGCATGTTTTTCCTAATTGTGTGTGTGTGTGTGTGTGTGTGTGTGTGTGAAATCTCACATTGTGAATCCATGAAGGCATCGTTCACTTTGAGTTTGTCACTGTTTGTGTCTGACTGAACATTTCTCATTGTGCAAATATGAATGTGTGTGTGTGTGTGTGTGTGTGTGTGTGTGTGTGTGAATGATTCACAGATGTCAAGTGAGCTCATGAATAATAAACAGAACATGCATTCAGCAGTGAATATTTCATGGTGCGTGAAAGTGAGCAGGAGCTCTCAGACAAGTTTGGCAGCATCCAGTCAGAGGGATGGAGGAGGATGGAGGGATGGAGGAGGATGTAGGGAATGGAGGAGGATGGAGGGCAGGTTGTTGCTTTCAGATTCACGAACTGATCAGTTGCCGTTCCTGAACGTCCCGAACTGAACGTCCCTGAACATCTCTGAACGTCCCCGAACGTCTCTGAACGTCTCCTAACGTCTCTGAACGTCCCTGAACCTGAACGTCTCTGAACGTCCCCAAACGTCTCTGAACGTCTCCTAACGTCTCTGAACGTACCTGAACGTCTCTGAACGTCCCCGAACGTCTCTGAACGTCTCCAAACGTCTCTGAACGTCCCTGAACCTGAACGTCTCTGAACGTCTCCTAACGTCTCTGAACGTCCCTGAACCTGAACGTCTATGAACGTCCCCGAACGTCTCTGAACGTCCCTGAACCTGAACGTCTCTGAACGTCCCGAACGTCTCTGAACGTCTCCTAACGTCTCTGAACGTCCCTGAACCTTTAATTCTGAGGATGACTCTTAAAATAAACTGTGGTTTCCTGCTGCAGTGAAGCAGCTCGTCATCAGCCCTCTCTTCATCCACACTCACACCCCCTCCCTTTATCCTCACCCCCCCCCCCCATCACAGGGGACCTCATTCTGCCTGCAGGATGTGTGTGTATGCATTCCTGTCCTCCTGCCTTTGTGGGGACTTGGTGATCATCCGACAGTGGGCCTCACTGACAGTGAAACATCCAATCAGGATTAAAGTCAGACTCAGAGGATGTTGAGCTTCATCTCCATGACGACGCTCATTCATGTGACTGTGTTTTAAGTAAAGCAGGAAGTTACAGATGAGAGTGACGATGATGATGATGATGATGATGATGATGATGAAGATGATGAAGATGACTGATGGAGACAACAACAACATCACATGTTGACGAGTGTAATCGTTTATTTGCTGCGACATGTTTTAAACAAACACTGATGTGAGAACAGCTGTTTCTCCTCTGAGCATGAAAACAGAGTTGATGCAGTTTAGATCACTACACACACACACACACACACACACACACACACACACACACACACCATCATCAGACAGATTGGACTTCCTGCTCACTGTTGTTCTGTGGCTTCATGTAATCTGATTACTTGTGCATCAGGACCAGACTAATCTCTGGAGACGTCTCTCCACTCCGTCCTCCATTTTCATGAGCTGATTCTCCTCAATACAGGAAAGGGTCAAAGGTCAAAGGTCTAGTCAATGAGTGAGCCCCCAGGACGTTTTTTTTAAACCAAAATAAAACAGAGAAATATTTTAGTTTCTCTGTCTCTTATTTTGAAATTCTGTGTGTTCACCTCCGGCACCTGATCAACAGTTTGTTGTTTGGTTAAAAACAGAAACCTTCAGTGTCACCTGACCTGACTGGACCAGGTCACCTACAGAAACAGACGTCACCTGAAAATAAAAAATCTGAAGTTTTTTTCTCATATTTGAACAGAAGCTGAATGTTTGAACTCCAGCTGTATGTGAAGCTCTGACCCGACCTGCTGCTGCAGCTCAGCGTCAGCAGAATTAATCACTGACAGATGAACATTAGGGTTTGATGCTGAGGATCAGATCTATACAGGACCTGGTCTCCATGGACACAGACCATGTCCTGGTCCGACCCCTGCTGATGAGCTGAGCTGAGCTGAGTCCTGTCAGACAGAACTGAGGGATCCAGCTGCTCAGAGCTGCTGTCACTTTGTCCCTGTGATGTTTTCCATCGACAGCTCGGCTCAGCACAGAGGAGGGGAACTGCTAATGAGCGACACGCCAGCCCTCGACACACATCAAGGGTGTGTGTGTGTGTGTGTGTGTGTGTTAAGCAGCTTTCCTAACTTTGCTTCTTAATTACCTAAGGACTTCTTCCTCTTCTTCTTCGGTTTTGCGTCAGCTCGACTCGATGATTCATCGTTGCTCTCGTGGATTTTCATTTCTCTTCACTGCTGTCGTCTTAACTCCTCACCTCCTCTCTCTCCTCTTCCTCAGGTGGAGTGACGTCACCGCTCTGATTGGATGAGCCTGTCTGCCCGCCCCCCCACCCCTCCATCAGCCAGAGGAAGAGTCTGATGAGAGGAGTGCAGAAAGAGGAGAGAAGAAACCTCCTGCTATGGCCAGTGGTACAGAACATCATAATCCACTTTAAACTGAGCTAAAACACTGAAGGTCCATCTATTATCAGCAGGCATTATATCAGAGCTCCGTATGTGTCTTAAAGCTCCATACGGTATAAAGGTAGACACCCAAAGCCCCACCCTCTATTTTTATTGAATCAGTCAGAAGGCAGTCAGCCAATCAGAAGAGAGGTTGAGGCTGTGTTATAATCTACTAGATATTTACTCTAAGTGATTTACATTGACATAGATTGACTTTGCTGCAGCAGAATAGATCAAATCAGGACAGTCTTATCTTGTGTGGTCTGTATGACCTCAGTGAGTGTGTATGAAGTGACAGACTGGTGTGCGGTGACCTTGCAGCAGTGTGAAGGTCGGAGCTGTAGCCCTGTGGTTGGTGCTGTTGTTTGACTCTGATCCGTCTCATCACGTATATAGTCGTCAGTGAAGTGATGTAAAAGCCTCAGACCTGAGGATCAGTGATTGGAACATCCTCAATGATGATGGAGGAGAGGGCGGAGGTTTAATTAGCAGAACGGACCCCCCTCCCCCTTCCCTCAGGCTTTGACATCTGTCTCTGTTGTCTCCTCCCCCCTCATCTCTGGAGCAGCAGCTGACGGCGTCGGCACTCTGGGCGCGGAGCAGAACCACCTGAGCGTCCCCGTCACAGATCATGGAGCCTGGGCCACGGCCATGAACAACCTGGGCATCATGCCTGTGGGCATCAGTGGGCAGCAGCTGGTTTCAGGTACAGTGTCAGCTTCACATCCTCTTCATCCCTCAGCCACGCTGGTCAGACTGTTACAGATCCTCATCGCAGGAGGAGGGCGGTCAGACAGGAAGCTGTGATCACAGGTGTACAGCCTGGTCTCTACTGATCATTTCCTGTTTATACAACTCACCTGTTTGCACTTATTAACCACTAAAGGTGTGGAGGACTGAGGGCGGGGCCTCTTTGACTGACAGCTGGGTAGCTAGCTGCTAGCTTTAGCCTGTACTGTTAGCTTAGCTCATTCAGTAACTATAAAAAGCCAGCGAATGAATTAGCCTGGGTTAGCCTTTGACCTTTATGGCCAGCCGTGCTAACTTTGCTAACGGGAGTGTATGCTAGCACAGTTATTCAGAGTCATTCACCTAAATCTCAGCTCCACACAGGCTCCTCCTCCTCACCAGTCATGTGATGTATTAGCCATTTGGCTCCATTATGTCGGAATTAGGGGGCGGAGTCAGACCCCGCCAAGATGGCGGCGGTGGAGCAGTTCACAGAGACGACGTCCATCTTTGTTTACAGTGTGAGTGGCAGCAACAACTCAGTTTGTTGTGTGTCGTCTTCCTCTCCCATGAGTCATGTGACCTCAGGTGGAGCCAGTAGACCAGGCATGTCCAAACTCTTCCACACAGGGCCGAGAGGCTGCAGGTTTTTGTTCGACCCAAGCAGCAGCTCACCAGACCTGATCTTCAGACAGCTGATGGGTCAAACTGTGTGCTCTTGGTTGATTGGAACAAGAACCTGCAGCCACACGGCCCTGTGTGGAAGAGTTTGGACATTCCTGCAGTCGACTAAACTGTCTGAATGTGTGTGAGGCCGCTGAATCACAGTGTGTGTGTGGCTGCAGTGTGACACTGGACTGCAGCTGGAAAAACGGTTCAACAGAACCTCCAACATCTGGATCTGATGAATCCACTCTTCTGGTCTCAGTAGGATCCTGTGATGGATGCTGGTCTCGGTCCATCACAGTGAGGACGCTCCGACATCAGCTCCACTTGTTCTACCAACAATAACGACAGTAAGCTGAGCGGCGACGCTTCCTCTCACCTCGGACTCTGTTTGTCAAATTGTTTTCCTGAGTCGTGGGGATTTGTCTGAGCTTCCTGGTTCTGCGTCTCTCTGCTACATAAAGACTCAGGGGGGGGGTCGTCATTGTATCAGCGCTGCATTGTGGGGGTTTATTAAATGAGCACGCCGGAGATTTGTGGAGGATTTTTTGTGCGTTAAGCCCAGAATAATTGAATGCATGGATTTAACAGAGAGGAGCTGCAGAGAGGAGACGGACAGAGAGACACCTCCTCCTCTGGACCTCAGAGGAAATATTAACATGATGACATGGTTTTATTACAGCGGTGATGTGATGTGAGGAGACTCCACCTCTGCTCTAAAACACATGTGGGAATGTTTAGATGATAAAACACTCGGACAGTGAAATAAGGTCCAGTTCAACCAAAACCACACAAACATGTGAAACACAGAAGAGATCTGAAGGTCTCTGTGGTCTCTGAAGGTCTCTGTGGTCTCTGAAGGTCTCAGTGGTCTCTGAAGGTCTCTGAAGGTCTCTGTAGTCTTTGTGGTCTCTGAAGGTCTCTGTGGTCTCTGAAGGTCTCTGTGGTCTTTGTGGTCTCTGAAGGTCTCTGAAGGTCTCTGTGGTCTCTGAAGGTCTCTGTGGTCTTTGTGGTCTCTGAAGGTCTCTGAAGGTCTCTGTGGTCTCTGAAGGTCTCAGTGGTCTCTGAAGGTCTCTGTGTAGACAGACAGATACAGTGTGATGGGTCAGATGCTCATCGATCGGCCGTGTAAACAGAGACAGTCATGACCGACCTGTTATTGTTAGAGCAGTGACATCACAGACAGAAACCTCCTCCAGGTGAAAGACCTCCTGCAGGACAGAGATGAACGGCTGCTCAGTCTCTTTCTCTGCCAGACACTGGAGCTCCGACGGAGGTGGGAGACAGTGGGAGACAGTGTGATAGTGTGATAGCTGTTCAGGTGCAGGTTCTCTCCACTCTGGAGTTTTTGACCACGGGACCTGTCAGCGGCAGGTCGGGGATCGGCCGGCGTTTCACAACCCTCCATCAGCCGAACCGTGCCGTCAGTGCTGACGGTGATGAAGTCGGCAGTAATTATAACTTCCCAAACACTGTGATTAGAAGATCATTTCATGAATAGACTGATTGTACACACACCTATAATTTATGGTGCCGCCCTCTCCCTGTTGAATGTGGTAATGTCAAAGGGGGGCGGATCGGATCAGATCCACTGAGGTCTGGAGGATCTGCGGTCTTGGACAACCTGGTCATGAAGCATGTGAGCTGAGCAGTAGGGGGGGCAGAAGGACCATGGCCATGAAGAACCTCCTCATACATGTTCAGATGAAGACCAGGACCCAGGGTCCCCCACAGTGCTCCTGGTGCCACCATTCCCCCTTGTCAATGGTGACTAGTACCTGGACTCCTCAGACCAGGAGACCTCACTCCAGCTCCCCATGGTCCAGACCTGATGGTCCAGACTGGTCGTACACAGCAGGTGTGATGGACTGAAGCTATCCCATCTGCCTGGTTCCTGGTCCTGGTCTGGATCCAGGTTCAGGTTCATGATGAGGATCAGTTTGAACCCCGTTCACCAGACTGAGGACGTCGCACCTTGAACCACAGCCAGATGTTTCCAGAGAATCTTTGTCCTGGTTCAGATGAAAAACAGTGAAATGATTACTCACTCTCTCTCTCTCCTGTCTTGGCTCTGTCTCTCGCTCTTCTCTGTTTTCTTTCTCCTCCATGTTTCTCCTTCTCTCTGGCAGTGGAGGCTCAGTTCTGATCCAGGTGGTTCTGGCTCAGGCAGAAGCAGCTGATGATGAATGTGCGGCTCAGAGTTTAGTGATTTACCTGTTGGGTTATCGCACACGACGTTTTAATGAGTTTTCCTAAGACCTGGAGGATCCTGGGAACGCACAGATTTATGGGAGATTATCTCTGAGAGTGTTTCCCTGGTTTTATCTGCAGTGAGGAGAGCGAGGCCTCGTTCCCTCTGCTGACAAACCTGAGCAGGAAGTGGTTTATGTCCATAGCCACATCACCGTGACGACGCACATTTGTTTCATGTAGAACAATATGAATCTACAGGGAGAAGTTCAGTCCAGGACTCAGTGAAGGTCCATCCATCTGCTGATCCAGCGTATCCCAAGATGCATTGCAAGTCAGTATTGACAGCAACAGTACAGACGGCAGGAAAAGATGGTGACGCACCACGTAACCAGAACGTTGGATTCGTTGGATCACGACTTGTCTCAGGTGGCGACCGACCGTCTCAGGTGTGGACTGACTGTCTCAGGTGTGGACTGACTGTCTCAGGTGTGGACTGACTGTCTCATGTATGGACTGACTGTCTCAGGTGTGGACTGACCGTCTCAGGTGTGGACTGACTGTCTCAGGTGCAGCAGTACAAACATGTCCGTCTGTTGCGGTGTCGTCCTCTCTGTGATTTCATTCTTGCTGGTTGTGGCTCCGTGGGCAGAGGTGTGTGTGTGTGTGTGTGTGTATGTGTGTGTGTGTTTTGTGCTGACGTTTGGTTCTCCTCTCTCTCTTGTTGTTGCAGTGGTGGAGCAGGCCCCGCCCCCTCCGACCTGCCCGCTCTATTTTTCCGCCGACAGCTGAAACATTGCTGCTGTCGCCTCCGTCCTCTCTCTGTTTATCTTCCTCGTTCTCTCTCACTTTCTCTTTGTCCTGGAGAACAGACATTTTCTCCTCCCCTCCCCTCCCCCTCCCCCCTCCTCCCTCCATGTTTCCCATTAGCAGACTGAGATGATATTTTCTCCTCCTCTCACAGATCCAGTCTCCATTTTGTCTTCTCTTATCTGCAGATAGTGAAGCTTCATTTCTCTGCTCTGTGTTTTTTGGCTGCTTCTCTCTCTCTGTTTTTTTCTGCCTCATGATTTATCAGAGCCAGTTCCTCCTCCTCCTCCTCCTCCTCCTCCTCCTCCTCCTCCTCTCCTCCTCCTCCTCACACTGTAAACAAAGATGGATGTTGTCCATGTGATGTTTCTGAAGCTCAGAATGAGCTCCTCCACTTTCTCCTTCTGGGCAGCGTCTGACTCCGCCCACTAACTCCCAGATAATGGACCTGAGACTTGCTAATTAGCTAGTCAACCAGCTAAGCTAATGAGGTCAATGACTCAACACGAAGTTGTTATATAGCATAAACAGAGAGAGCTCATATTAAACGGCTGAACTAGCTGACAGACTCCGCCCACTGTCTCCTAGGTAATCCAAATATGGTCAAAGAGTTTGAGTTTGTTGAATATTGGTTCAATAACTGCGGTTAGCATGTATGCAGTATAAGCACAGCTTAGCTTTCTGCTCCAAGGCCAAACCAAAGATGACTCACTTGCTAATTCTCTAGGGAATTAGCTAAGCTAACGAGCCAGACGCGGTGAGTTTAGAGACTGAGAGCTGCTCGTTAGTGCTAACAGACAACTGAGATAACAGTAGAATTATCTGTTTGATGTTTACATTAGCTAGCCAACCACCTGTCAGTCAAAGAAGCCCCGCCCTCCGTCCTCTGACTGAGTGATGATGGTGCGTTGACAGCTGTGTGTTTGTGTCCTCAGACTCTCTGTGTATCCAGAGGTTTGACCCTGCCCTCAGCCTCATTGCTCCCATTAACCCCATGATGGCAGGAATCAGCCTGGTCCCGCCCCCTCCTGTTCCACCTGACATGCCTGTCGTCAAGGAGATCATCCACTGCAAGAGCTGCACCCTGTTCCCCCAGAACCCCAGTGAGACACACACACACAAAAACAAATTATAACTATCACCATAACTATCACGATGATGTTAATGATGATGTCATCACTCTGCATCAGACCTGCCCCCCCCTCCACAAGGGAGCGCCCCCCCGGCTGTAAGACAGTGTTTGTGGGGGGGCTGCCGGAGAACGCCACGGAGGAGATCATCAGGGAGGTGTTTGAACAGTGTGGCGAGGTGACGGCCGTCCGCAAGAGCAAGAAGAACTTCTGCCACATCCGCTACAGTGAGGAGTTCATGGTGGACAAGGCCATCTACCTGTCAGGTGAGGGCACACACACACACAAGCACACACACACACACACACACACACACACACACTCACAGAGGTGGTCCTGGTCCTGCAGGGTACCGGATGCGGATCGGGTCCAGCACCGATAAAAAGGACTCTGGGAGGATCCATGTGGACTTTGCTCAGGCCAGAGACGACCTGTACGAGTGGGAGTGTAAACAACGGCTCCTCGCCAGAGAGGAGAGACACCGCCGCAAGATCCACGAGGACCGGCTCCGCCCACCGTCACCACCTCCCATAGTGCACTACTCTGAACATGAGGCGGCACTGCTGGCAGAGAGACTGAAAGGTCAGTGTGTGTGTGTGTGTGTTGAATGAAGAGGAGGATGTCTGTGCAGTTGTTTGTGTTGTTGTTTGTGTTGTTGTTTGTGTTGTTGTTGTTGTTGTTGTTGTTGTTGTTTGTGTTGGTCCACCTGTATCTGTTTTCAGGTTGGACCTGACTCACATGATCTGATCCTGAGTCAGTTTCTGAAACGAGTCCAAACCTTCAGTGTTCTCCTCAAACCAACACCACCATCTCCTCCACCTACAGCACTGAAGCTTCATTAGTCACCTGTTGCCAGGCAACATATTACGACATCACAGTGAGTCAGGTGAAACCGTTTCAACATTTGTGGCCCCAGAAAAGAAGAGGAAGAATGAATCTCCAGAGAAACAGCAACAGTGTTTGTTCTCAGACTGACGAGCTGGACCATCATGCATTGCGGCCAGTGTAGATGGTGCTGAGCAGGAAGTCCTCTTGCTGAGGCTAGATGCTAATGCTAACACGTAGCATTTGGGGTGTGTTTTATTTTTGAAAACTCAGGTGTCGTCTGGATGAACAGAATTTGGGGGATGGAGGTGATCTGATGATGATGGAGGTGGTGGAGGTGTTTACATGATGGAGGTGTTGACATGGTGGAGGTGATGGAGGTGTGGAGGTGATGGAGGTGCTGACATGGTGGAGGTGTTGACATGGTGGAGGTGATGGAGGTGTGGAGGTGATGGAGGTGCTGACATGGTGGAGGTGTTGACATGGTGGAGGTGATGGAGGTGTTTACATGATGGAGGTGTTGACATGGTGGAGGTGATGGAGGTGCTGACATGGTGGAGGTGTTGACATGGTGGAGGTGATGGAGGTGTGGAGGTGCTGACATGGTGGAGGTGATGGAGGTGTGGAGGTGTTGACATGGTGGAGGTGTTGACATGGTGGAGGTGGTGGAGGTGATGGAGGTGTCCTCACCTGTAGATAAACACCTGTTTCTATAACGTACTTTATTCTTTAACGAGCAGCAGCTCATCACTTCCTGTCTCCTCCTCCATGTTGTTGTATTGAGTGCCCCCTCCCTCTCCACCCCCACCCCTCGTCCTCCTCCACCTGCTACATAAACAAGCTGTTTCCCGTCTGTTTTCTGTCTGAGGCAGCGTTTGAATTCTTCTCCTCTAACAGCGGAGGAATAAACTCCATTCTTCCTGAGTGGGGTGCGTTCAGCAGCCTCATTGTGTTCGCTCTAATGTGACTGTAATCTGCTGCTGCGTGTGAATGGGGCTTTATCAGAGCGGGGAAAGTGTCTTCTTACAGGTTGTGTTGCAGCGGGTATTGAGCTCATTAAATGCTCTCTAATTCACTCTGTTCTGCCGTCGTCCGTGACGCCGCCGCCGCCGCCGCCGCTGCTGCCGTTCAATTATTATTTAAATGGGGGGAGTGCAGCGGGGGGAGGCCCGCCGAGGCACCACGCTCTTTATGACTGAGACCGAGGTTTTGGTTGAAAAGTCAAAAATCAAAAATGCCTTTTGTGCTCAGTGGCTGTGATGTAGCTCACAGAGGCGTGAACAGTGAACGCCCCACAGGAGCGATGAATCCTCTCTGTTTGTTTAACTGAACGTTAAGGGGAGACGACGAGTCAGCTTGTCCTCTAAAGGTCTGGATGGAGGGGAGGTTATGTCACTGGGTGGGTCGATGAAATGCACCATGGGAATCGTAGTCAACTCCACAGATTTGTGACCTTCATCGTCACAGAACCAGAAACTGAAAGTTTCATGTGAACTGTGAGCAACTTCGATAAGGACGTATTCTTACGAGAATCAAACTGATCAAATACACTCAGCCAATCAGCACCAAGCATGTGGGGGCCAAGAGGTAATCCAGCTGTTGATTGGCTGGTCTTCACACAACATGTCTGAGTTAGGAAGGAGACCTTCAAAATAAAACTCAAGTCTAATTGTTGTGAGTTGGATCATTAAGAATCAAAGTCAGTGTATCAATACTGTTAACACTGATCAATAAACCAATAAAATGATGAGTTCTTTTACCTCCAGCTGTTTTTTCTGTGTGACCTCTGACCTCTCTCTCACAGACGACCACAAGTTCAGTGAGGCCACAGCGGTGCTGTTGACCTGGATCGACCGTGGCGAGGTGAACCGCCGCACTGCCAACCACTTCTACTCCATGATCCAGTCGGCCAACAGCCACGTCCGCAGGCTGATGAGTGAGAAGGCCCAGCACGAGGAGGAGATGGAGCGCGCCAAGGAGGCGTTCAAGAACGCCCTGCTGGCCATCCTCACTCAGTGTAAGCAGCACCTCACTGTTTCACACATGTTCACACAGGAGTGACACACGTTTCCAGGATACGGAGATCGTCAAGGTGATAGGGTGCTCAGGTGAGAGGATTTAAGCAGTGATGATCTGGACCAGACTCAGTGAGTGTGGACACTCCTGGACAGTAGAAACAGAGGGTGAGTGGTGCTGCCCCCTCCCTGTCAGAGAACCTGATCTGACCAGTCCAGGTCATTCAGTGTGGACACAGGGACGAGAGCAGCTCAACAACAACATACAGAGTTCACATCAGAAGTCGACTGGAGCTGTGGGATGTCAGGTGAGTACGGGTCTGGACTCAGTCTGGTCTGGACTCAGTCTGGTCTGGTCTCAGTCTGGTCTCAGTCTGGACTCAGTCTGGACTCAGTCTGGACTCAGTCTGGTCTGAGTCTGGTCTAAGTCTGGAATCAGTCTGGACTCAGCCTGGACTCAGTCTGGTCTCAGTCTGGTCTGGTCTCAGTCTGGACTCAGTCTGGTCTCATTCTGGACTCAGTCTGGACTCATTCTGGACTCAGTCTGGTCTCAGTCTGGACTCTGAAGGTCTTGACATCTGAACTTTGACTTGTTTGTAAAATGAAAATGTTTAATGGTTGAAGTGTGAGCGACACCTTGAACGGCAGCATGAGAACAGAGTTCTTCGCATCAGAACCGACTCAGAACCTGGTCCACTCTGGACTCATGCTGCTTTCATCAGTCCTGTGGAGGGAGGCTGCAGGTGATGAGCTGTAAGTACAGAGCAGAGGACAGAGAGAGAGAGCAGCTGACCACATGACCCGGTCTAGACAGAACATCAACCTGCTGTGGTTCCTCAGGTCTGTGGTTCCTCGGGTCTGAGGTTCCTCGGGTCTGTGGTTCCTCAGGTCTGTGGTTCCTCAGGTCTGTGGTTCCTCGGGTCTGAGGTTCCTCGGGTCTGTGGTTCCTCAGGTCTGTGGTTCCTCAGGTCTGTGGTTCCTCAGGTCTGATGTTCTGAAGGCCCTGAGGCCTGAAGTGTGGTTGTAGTTTTGTTCCAGTCTCAGTCCTCGTCCACTTAGATGGAATCAGGTTGCAATGCAGGTTCCCCTCAACGTTCCTCTCACAGAGCTACATGACTGTTTCACTCACTGTTAACGTCACATGTCGTCAGTTGCTTATTTGCCCCAACCCTGGTCCTACCCTGGTCCTACCCCGGTCCTACCCTGGTCCTACCCCGGTCCAACTCCGGTCCAACCCCGGTCCTACCCTGGTCCAACTCCGGTCCTACCCCGGTCCTACCCCGGTCCAACTCCGGTCCAACCCCGGTCCTACCCCGGTCCAACTCCGGTCCAACCCCGGTCCTACCCCGGTCCAACTCCGGTCCTACCCTGGTCCTACCCCGGTCCAACTCCGGTCCAACCCCGGTCCTACCCCGGTCCAACTCCGGTCCTACCCCGGTCCTACCCCGGTCCAACTCCGGTCCAACCCCGGTCCTACCCCGGTCCTACCCCGGTCCAACTCCGGTCCTACCCTGGTCCTACCCCGGTCCTACCCCGGTCCTACCCCGGTCCAACTCCGGTCCTACCCCGGTCCTACCCCGGTCCTACCCCGGTCCAACCCCGGTCCTTACTCCGTCCTTACTCCGTCCTTACTCTGGCCTGACCCTGGCCTGACTGTTGAATGTTGTTTTCATATGTTGCCATGGGTGACAGAGTAAGACATGACAGTATGGAGTTTAACCTGTGAACATGACAACACCTCTCTGTTTCTGAGGCCCCGCCCCCAGCACACACACCTGTGGTCAGTGTGTCTCTCTCCTGTCTGCTGCTCCAGCCTCAGTCAGTGCTGCAATGCTACATAAACAGCTTGTTTTGTCTTGACCCCCCCCCCCAACCCTCCTCTTCTCCCCCCTCCCCCTCCTCTTCTTCCTTGTTCACCCCAAAGTCGAGCAGATCACCGCCGTTTTCTCCGCCGCCACCAGGCAAAAGGCGTGGGACCATTTCTCAAAAGCACAGCGCAAGAACATAGACATTTGGCGCAAACAGTGTGAGGTTGGTAAAACCTTCTTCTACCCCCCCACCCCCACCCCCCTCCCAGAGACACTCTCCTTCTCTCTGCTGTCAGGAGACACAGTGACAGGCAGCCCTGTACAAGCTGTTGTAGTCAGTGGCCCTGCTGTTGTTTTTCTGGATCACACACACACACACACACACACACACACACACACTGCTAGTCTTCCCTGCGGCACAGATGTACGGATCTGACGCCTCCTCCAAAGTGTGAGGCGCTGCTATGGCAACAGTGATTGTCAGGGTTAAGCTTCTGATCAATTATTAATATCCTGAGTGAAATCTAGAAAACAAGTGTTTTCGTCATCTCAGGCGACAGTCAAGGCCACACAGCAACAACACGGTGGATTGGACTGTGTGTGTGTGTGAGTGTGAAGCTCAGTTCATGTTATTGCCACAGTCCTGGTGTGAAAGCCCCTCCCCTAACGGCTAGTATCCATGGTAAGTCTATGTACTCATGTCTCTATAGCAACAGCCCTGGGTTGTGCTGCTGAGTGTGTGGAGACGCGCTGCAGAGACAGGACATTACTCTGTCAGACGTGTGCTGGGAAATCACAGCTGACAAATGAAGAGATAATGAATATGGCAGCCATAACAAGATCTGATTAGGCTGCAGCAGGCGGAGGCTCCGTCCCTCTGCTCCTGTCTCCGCACATGGTCACGGAGGAAGCAACAGGAAGTGTGATGTCACTCAGGTTTAAAATGACATGACCACATCTGAAATAATTCATAGATCAATCAAAAATTAATCAGCCACTGTCATTAAAGCTCCATACAGTATAAAGGTAGACGTGCGTCTTAAAGCTCCATACGGTATAAAGGCAGACGTGCGTCTTAAAGCTCCATACGGTATAAAGGTAGACGTGCGTCTTAAAGCTCCATACGGTATAAAGGTAGACGTGGGTCTTAAAGCTTACAGTATACAGAGGCTCCAGAGGCAGAATGTGAACGTCACCTTGACTGTGAGGTTTCCTCTGTAGAAGAAAAGGTGGTTTCATGTTTTGAGCTGATAAACTGGAACCACACACAGCCCAGGGCCTGTTCACTGAAAACATTTAAAAGACCATTTTGCATGATCCCCACATTTTACACTCCACTACCCCATGGTAAATATGGCTCCGTCCTGCTCAATGAGCTGTGTGTGAGTGTGTTGTATCTCTGAGGACACTGTCACTGTGTGTGTTGTGATGTTCCAGGAGCTGAGAAACGCTCACAGTGAGGAGATAATGGGCATCAGACGAGAGGAGGAGATGGAGATGTCGGATGACGACCTGGACGAGAATCCATGTAAGAGGATCCGCATGGAGGAGAACGGTATGATCCAACAACACGGCTAGCGAGTAGTGAAAACGTATTTCCTACCGTCCACCTTCTGTCCTGTGCTACTGAAAAATTATTTAAATTAATATCTTCCATGAAAAGTCTGAAATTTTATTATTAGGCGATCTGAATGTAAATTTTTCACAGACGCGTCTAGAGGTCTGAAAAATTTATGCAATGATTTGAATGCAGTTAATTACTGCCCCAACAAGGCCTGACACTGGACCTCGTCTTAACTAATAGGCCTCGTAAGTTTAAACCCAGTGGTGTTCTCCCAGCGACCACTGTCCCATTGCCTGCATTAGGGACACTAGACAACAGAAACCTCAAACTTGTATAATCATTAAAATATTTTTGCACGACTTGTGTCACAGTGATATTTCATATTCTGCTTCTATCCCTGACAAGCATATTGTGTTCAATCACTTTATTGAAAGCTTTCATTCTGTTGCTGATAAGCACGCTCCTTTTAAGAAACTCAAAGACAGGAGTAATCCTTGGTTCGCCCCAGAGTTGGCAGAAAAGCTAAGGGCTAGGGATATTTCCTGGAGCAAAGCACATCCTTCCAGTTTAGAATCTGATTGGCAGGATTTTAACATGGCCAACAGTAGAGCTAACAACAAAGCTAACAGTAGAGCTAACAACAAAGCTAACAGCAGAGCTAACAACAAAGCTAACAGTAGAGCTAACAACAGTCAAAACAGTCTAACAGGCTGAAAACACCTGTGCTCTGTGAATCCTCCAACAGGCTTCTGTTCCACCTTTGTGTGTTTGTTTATGATGTGTGAGTGTTTTTCCATCCTCCCTCCTGCAGGAGTGTGTGATCAGACCCAGGCGTCTCTGAGGGAGGAGAACGACTCCCTGCGTTGGCAGCTGGACTCCTACAGGAGCGAGGTGGAGCTGCTGAGGAAGGAGCAGAGTCGACCTGGACGACCCGACGACGACACGCACACACAGACACACAAACACACCCCCAGTCCAGAGGCTCAGATCCAGCTGCTGCAGCAGAGCATGCTCAACATGCAGCAGGTACGCGTCTCCTCCTCCTCCTCCTCCTCCTTCTAACCCTTGTGTTATTTTTTAATCAGTTCCTGAGGCTCAGAGTGAGCTGCTCCACAGCTGCCATCTTGGCCATGTCTGACTCCTCCCCCTAACTCCCGCTTAATCCAAAAATGTTCAAAGAGGAGGAGTCTGTGTGGAGCTGGTGCAGGTACCAAATTGTCCGGGGCCCCGCACCTTGTGATGACGTGGCACATCGTGATTGGTCGTGATGATCTAACGCATTATTATTGGCTGGACTGCGTGAGCGGACACTGGAGACTGACTCACTCTAGTGGTCAGTAGTGGAACTGCAGCTGCTGCTCTCTCACCTGGAGGTTGATGTTTGGTCTGAACAGAGACTGATATTCACCATAATGTCCCTGAGCTCAGTCACTGACCTCACCACAGTCCGTCGTACGGATCTACGTTGTTTTAAAGATATAATTTCATCGTTGATATTTAATACAGTGACTTCATGTTCATTCAGAGGCAACAGGACCTGTTTTATTTGACTCTGTCTGAACCGAGGGAACAAACAGCAGCAGGTGACAAACAGGGAGCGACAGCAGCGGCGTGACGTTTCCTCACACTGTGACACACACACACCCAGCCAGTGTGTGTGTGTGTCTCTAATGTGCCTTGTTTTATCAGCGCTGTCACTTCAGATAGAGAGAGACGGGAAGTCGAGTCGAATCAGGCGAACTCGTGGCAAACGAGCTCCGTGCTGCTTTATGAGATCAGTGGAGCAAGGGATTATGGGAGGTCTCTGAGTCAGCAGTGACACACACTGTTGTTGTTTTTGTGTTTGATTGATTGAGGGGAAGCAAAGTAAAGTCGGCTCCCTGCTGCTTTCTGATAAAACCCCGTGAGACACACACACACACACACACACACACACTGGGATGTTGCAGTGTGATGTTACCGTCTCTCCGACCTCTGTATTCAAATGTGCCATGGAAGTAAAGTTAGTGGGCGGAGTCACTGCCAAGATGGCAGCGGTGGAGCAGCATCAGTCTCTGAGCTTCAGAAAGAAGTGGTTGGAGTCTCAGGTGACGTCCATCTTTGTTTCCACTGTGTGTGTGTATGTGTGTGTGTGGGGGGGGACTGATGTATCTCTGTTATGGAGGAGCCCCTCCCCCTCCTGAGGCTCCTGATAAATCACCAGGAACAACAGCTAACACCTGTAGCTCTCACCTGGGAAACCTCTGTCTGTAAGATGAATGTGTGTGTGTGTGTGTGTGTGTGTGTGTGTGCGTGTGTGCTTGTGTCTTCGTCTTCCAGCAACTCCTGAGTCTGCAGGAGAAGCTGACGAGTAAGGAGGCGGAGTTGGAGCAGGCCAGAGAGGAGCATCGCTACCTGGAGGGGGAGGTGCTTACCCTCCGAGACAAGGTGCGTAACCCCCCACCCCATTCCCCCAGGTGTGTCACATTCAAACGGGTCCCCAGATCATCCAGGAAGTGATGACACTGCTGCCGCTGTGTTGGTGACTGCAGTCAGGTGTTGGTCAGTGGTCTGACTGAGCCGCCCTGCAGCCGTCACTCGCTCCTCCTCCACCTGACCTCACTCCACGTTGTTTTTATTTTTGCTCTTTGAATTGTGGGAAATGAGGCCAATTTTCCCCCAATCTGGGTCTATTGATTGTGTGAGAGCTGCACTCGACACGAGCAGAGGTAGAATAAAATATTAAATCTGATTTTACTTTGGTTTTGACATAATGCATCCGTCAATACAGCGTCTCCTGCAGGTGGAGGGGGAGGGGGAGGGGGAGGAGATGGGAGAAGAAGAAGAGAGGAGGGGGAGGAGGTGGAGAGAGTGAAGAAGCTCAGGCTGAGGAGGTGAATACTGATGAAGCTGTCCACAGGTGGAGGACGTTCAGTCAGAAAGGAAACCTGCTGCTCCCACCATCCCTCTTATGTTATGAAGTGCTGCTCGTGTTGCCTAGCAACCCTGACAACAAATAACTTTACATTACAAACACTGGAGGTTTTAACAGGAACTGAGCTGAAACACAACAATGAGATGTAACTGTGTCCCACCCATGATCCTCTCTGCTGATTGGCTGGCTGTTTTCTGAGTGAACCAATAGAAACAGAGCAGATTTCAGAATAAAACACTGAGAGAAAACAAATCCTGCAGGTGTTGGACAGTGGGTCCAGGTGAAGGGGGCGGGGCTTGGTGAAACGTGTGGGTTTGGTCCAGTGAACAAAATAAAACGCCTGGATCATCTTCAACACGACCCCTCACTTTCATCGTCATGGTAACAACCATGGAACAATCATTAGCAGGTGTCACTCTGGAAAGTCCTGATGAGGTCACATGACTCCTGTCGAACCACCTCCTCCAGACAGTCACATCTCTCTCTCTCTCTCTGTCTGTAGCTGCTGAGTGGGGGGGCGGAGTCAGTGGAGGGAGCCAATGGAGATATTCATGACAAGGTGACGAGTGTGAAACCATCAATCAATCAACAGATAATCAATCTGTGATGATGATTGATTGCTTTATGGTTCAACATGTGTTTTACAGTATTCAAACTGTGGTTTCTGTGTCTCACACACTTTACTGATCCTCAGAAGCTCAGGGACTCACACACACTCACACACACACACACACACACACACACACACACACACATACACACACACACACACACACACACACACAAACTTTTAGCGTTGGAGCTGGTGACCTGGAGGCAGACTGAGGTCAGATGGAGACGAGGATGAAACAGAGTCTGAAGAACCTGGAAACTGTTCTGAGAGCAGCAGCATGATGCTCTTTATTAATGATGAGTGTGTGTACAGTGTTGTTCAATGTGTGTGTGTGTGTGTGTGTGTGTGCGTGCGTTCCTTCACAGGGGATCAACGGGTGTGTTCCTTCACTGTACCACAGCAGAGAGAGGAGGAGTGAGGTCATCAAGAGAGGGGGCGTGGCCTCAGAGAAGGAAGCTCTGCTTCTGGGTAAGTATGTGTCCCAGCTGTTCACACACTCATCACCAGCTCCTGTCAGGTGCACACAGGTGAGAGCAGAGCAGGTGTTGTAGCTGCAAACACAACCAAAGGTTTGTTTCATGTTGTGTTTTAAAAGTGACACTGAACATGAAGCTACGTTTGACGTTAGCAAACCAAGCTAACAGAGGGTGTCGCCTTCCATTCATACAGAGTTTTCTGGACAGGTCACACTACACATTATTGATCACCAATAAAACTGAACAGATGTCACAGCTCTGAAATCAGCATCAGCATCACTGGCGGCCATCTTTACATTTCTCACAGTGTCTCATGGGATTGAAGGAGCTCAGAGGGCAGGACGGTGGAGCTGCAGGATCTTGATTGAAGCAGCAGAACCAGACTTGACTCATTGAATGAACTGATCTCAGGCTTCAGACAGCTGATTGGTCAAACCGTGTGCTGCTGATTGGTCAAACCGTGTGCTGCTGATTGGTCAGAAGGCAGACCTGCAGCCACACGGCCCTGTGTGCCACAGCTTGAACATGCCTGCTTTAATGTGACGTGTTGATCTGGACGTCTCGGAGCAGACGTTGCTGTGTGGTGACTGCGGCTCAGACGCTGACCTCAGATCTGCCGTCCTCTGTCTCTGTCTGTGCAGCAGCTGCACTGAATCACTCCGGCTGCTGCTGTTGTCGTCTATAAATCGTGGCGCTGCTGTGGACGTGCGGCAGCAGCATCGAGCGGAGCGTGGACTGATGTGTTTTTGTGCTGAAGCTGCTGCTTGGTCCAGAGCTGAGCAGAGCGAGAGCAGCAGCAGCACATTAATCTCTCTTAGTGCAGCAGAGAAAATCCAGATATGAAGCAGAGAGGAGGCGCTCTGTCTTCCTCCGCCGGCTGCCGGGAGGCTGCACTCAACAGAGACGTGTGGCTGCTGCTCACACACAGTCACACCAGGTTACTGTCCAGTCTGTGTGTGTGTGTGTGTGTGCAGTATTGTCCTACAATGCCCTGCTCGTAAACAGAGTGTGATGGAGGTGTGAGCTCAGTGAGGTGAGGCGCTCTCATGCATGGAGCCGATTCAAAGAGCTCGACCAAACGGCTGAGATGAACCTGACGGGATTATTTCACTCAGCGATTACATACATGCAGAGCAGATGGTGGTGATCAGTGGACACTACGGCTGGAGGCGCTGCTGCACCGTGTTACAGGACAGGTTCATTGGTGTCAGTTTGAGGGGCCGTCAGGGGCCCGAAAAATCAAACAGACCTTAATCCAGATCAGTGAATGAAGTGTCAGGAAAAAACCTGAAACCTGTGAGAGTGCAGTTCCTCTCCTCACCACTAGAGTCAGTCTCCATAGACTCAACATGTTTACAGCCTGCTGCGGAAACTGATCACTTCCTGTTTATACAACTCACCTGTTTACACTTTATTAACCTCTGAAGGTGTGGAGGCCTGAGGGGGCGGGGCCTTTTCGACTGACAGCTGGTCGCCATCATAGTAAGCTAGCTGCTAGCTTTTATATGATTTTCATGAAAATATCAAACATATAATTATTAACTATTACTTTATTTGTAAGCTAGCGCTAATTAGCAGCTGTCAGTGTCTGAACTCTCCTTACTTAGCTCGTTAGCTTAGCTAATTCATTAGCTAACTATCAAGTTGAAAAATCAGCCTTTGAGCATGACGCCAAGCTGTGCTAATGTGGCTAACAGGAGCATAACCACAGAGACATTCGCAGAAGTCTTAGCTCCACACAGGCCCCTCCTCTTTGACCATATTTGGATTATATGTGAGTTAGGGGGCGGAGTCAGCCACTTCCAAGACAGTGACAGTGCAGCAGCTCTGAGCTTCAGCAGCCTGTGGGTGGAGTCACAGAGGTGACATCCATCTTTATTTACAGTGTGTGTGTGTGTGTGTGTGTGTGTGTGTGTGTGTGTGAACCAGTGAAGTGAAGCAGCAACAGTGAAAAGCTACTGAATATCTTCTGTTGAAGTTTTTAGTTTTTCTACGTTGTTGCTGCCTCCTGTTGGAAACACATCTCTTTCTTGGATACAGCACACACACACACACACACACACACACACACTCACACACAGAGTACAGTTCTCCTCTGGTGCAGGGATTGAATTAAGCTCGTCTGTAATTGCCAACGTTTCGCCACATAAATCAAGGAAATAAATATTGGCTGTGTCGGGTCCCTGGGGGACGCCTCTCCCTCCTCCCACCTCTCCCCCTCCCCCCTCCCTCTGTAAGCCTGCCTGCCTTTGCAGGACCTCTCAGAAGTAATGAGTGTGAGTGGTTTGTGCTGCTGTCAGCACCGTCCTGTCGTTTGTTTACTGTGCAGCAGAAGCTGACCCGCTGCAGCTCAGATCCAGCCCAGTGCTCTGTGACCTCTGAAGGCTGATCAACACCTCGTCTCCTTCTTCTTCTCTGCAGGCATCATATCCACCTTCCTCCACGTCCACCCGTTTGGGGCCAACCTGGAGTACCTGTGGTCCTACATCCAGAGACTGGACTCTAAGGTAAAGCAGCTCCACCTGCCTGTGTCTCGTCCTCCTGCTCTTTGTGTTGAACCTTGATCTCCATCAGGCTCCTCCTCTCGTCCTCTCCCAGGTGTCGGCGGGGGAGCTGGAGCGCCTCATGGTCCGTCTGCCCACCATGTTCAGGCAGGAGCTGAGCGGCGTTGGAGCAACTCTGGAGAAACGATGGAAGTTCTGCGGCTTCGAAAGCCTCGGCTCGGCGTGACGCAGGGAGAACGCACACACACCCCAGGAAAACACACCGACATGAACGGGTGCACGCGACGCCTCGGACCTTCAAACCTGTGTGTGTGCGTTCTCCCTCCCCAGGTCGTACCAGACACACTGCAGCACATCGACCATGATGTTCACTCAGGAGGACACTGGAGGTCAAAGGTCACCTCCTGACGCTGGTTCTCTCAGTGACCTCCAGCTGTCAGAAGAACACACCAACCTGGATCTGGACCTGAGCCGGGTCCTTGTTGTCTCGTCACTGGTGCGACTCAGCAAAAAGATAAACCAAAGTCCGACCCTCATGACATCTACACCTTCACTGTCAAACCTCAGTTCATTTAAACAGTGAGCTTCCATGTTCCCGCTGAGACCAGGACCAGGTCCAGCTGTGGTCCAGCTGTGGTCCAGCTGTGGTCCAGCCCCCACATGGCTTCAGGACTGGAAACATCTGAGACACAGACTTTATTTCATAAATTATAATTTAGTGTGGAACCATGTTTGATCCATAACGTCTGTGTTGACCATCTAAACAGGAAATAACGTGTGTGTGTATGTGTGTGTGTGTGTGTGTGTGTGTGTGTGTGTGTGTGTGTGGTTCAGTGGTCTCACCCACATTCAAACACCTGCAGAGAAAGTCTTTGGATCAACCTGACGTGTAGAGACGTGAACAGACTGATTTGATACAAACAACAGAACAGACATTTTTGGACCACGCTGCGCTCCGTAGTTTACAGATGTCTGGTCGTGTTACAGCAGCAACACACACAGAGAAGGTGAGAGCTGCTCCAGGGTCTGAATCTAATCTGACCGTCCTGGCGTGAAAAGGCTCGAGGCCTCATGTCGACATGCTGCTGCTGCTGGAACCAGAGGGATGAAGGTGGAGGAGGAGAAACACAGTAAGGATGATGAGGAGAGAAGGAGTGGAGGTGTTTGTACTGTGACATGAGGAGGAGGAGGAGGAGGAGGAGGTTCAGACTGCAGGTTGTTAACGGTCCTGACTGAGTTGAACAGATGTGTTGTTTCTTCCTCTGTGGTGATGAAGACGATGCTGAGAGGACGACATCAGATCAGTGATGAAGGCTCAGTCATTTCCTGTGTTTCTAATGACAACGACCGTTTCAATCCGAGTGATTTTTTTATCGCTCTCTTTAAAGTTACTGGACTGTTTTTGTCTTATTTAAATAAAGAAGCTGAAAATTCAACCATCTCTGTAATTCCACCTTAAATCTGAGCTCCCAGGACGATGTCGCAACCAGGGAGCTGCTTCTGATGTAACACGGGCGTAACACACATCTGTCGATGGACCCTGTGTGTGTGTGTTGTTGAGATGAGAATCTAGGGCAGAGCTTCACTGTGATAAACCTACATGAACACATGGACCATTTTCAGAGGAGTCAGTGACTCACTGCAGTCACACACACACACACACACACGTTATTTTAGTCAGAGTGATGAAGCTGTTCGTTCACAGGGTTCACCTGTGAGGCCTGGTTCAGATCGCAGCTCAGATCAGAATCACATTCGTATGTGGTTTGAATGAGTTTTGTGTAAATCGGATCTCATGTGGATTTTGGCTGTTCACACTGTCAAAAGACTCAAACTGGATACAATCTGGATCTGACAGTGCTACAGTAACATGTTCATGAGTCCAGGTCCAGTTGACTGTGATAGGTGGGAACAGCCGGCGACCTCAGAACCACCTGTGGTCTGGACCGCTGCAGTTGGACCTTTGTGGTTGGTTATGATGGTGGACAGCTTCTTCACGTCCTCTGAGGGGTGTGGTCTCTGACCCAGGACACAGGGTCTAGGTTAGCTTCAGAGAAGAGATGAACTTTGTTGTCGCTCTAAAGGGAAACATGTCTCTGTCAGTAGACTTAGTCCTTCAGTTTGATTCACTGTCCCAGTTTGTCTTCTGCAGAAGCACATTGTGACACCTGAAGCTCATCTCCAGGTAAAATCACATGAACAAACAGGTAAAGTGTCAAAGTCGGATTAGAATCTGGTTTTAAAACCAAGTAGTGCTGGTGTAAAAATAAAAAACAGCCCAGGTTAAAACCAGGTGAGACCAGGTTCAGCTTTAAGACCAGGTTCAGCTCATCATCAGCTGTTTCCTGTCTTAAAGCGCTTTAACCACATCATGACCTCGTCCTCTTCCACCACCAGAGGTCACCGGACAGTAAAACGTGACAGATGGAGTCTTGAATCTGAACAGCTACAGGTTCATTATGGTAGAAACGTCAGTCATCACCGACTACACAGTGATGAGGCAGAGTAATGATCAACAAAGAGCTGGACTCTTTCTCTCTTTGGTGCGTCATCGTTTACGTCTTTGTTCAGTCGTACTGTTTTAAACGTGCGGTGATGGTTTCATTCATCTGAAGTGACATCGTCTTATTGTGCCACTGTCGTTGTAATGACTCTCATCACTTTCACGGAGCATCAGTTTCAAAACATTTCACCGTTTCTGCAGTTTAACCTCGTGACATTGATTAAAACGCCGTCACTTCCAAACTGCAGCTCTTCATTATCATATTCAGTCTGTGGTGTTGTGTTGTGCCGGCTGCTGTCAGCACTAATCAACACAACGACTCACATTAGTTTTCATTATTAAATCACACACAGAGACGTCTCGTCTGAACGCTAACTGTCCCCGGTGTCTCCGCTCGTCCACGGTGACGGGTTCCTGGAGGCCTGACGGAGGAGGCAGAACCAGCTTCACTATGTGGGCCAGTGTTTCACTATTCATACCCAGTGCTGAGCGGGGAGCGTACACACCATGAGGCACCAATACATATTCATGTCTGTTAGCTTTACTGAGTCAACAGACAGCTGTCCTCTCTCTGTGGACCCCCACACCTCGTGTCACTGTCTGTTCTCAGCAGCTGCAGCAGCTGCAGCCTCACCACTGCTCTGTTCACTACTGCTCTGTTCACCACGGCTCTGTTCACCACTGCTCTGTTCACCACGGCTCTGTTCACTACTGCTCTGTTCACCACGGCTCTGTTCACCACTGCTCTGTTCACCACGGCTCTGTTCACTACTGCTCTGTTCACCACGGCTCTGTTCACTACTGCTCTGTTCACCACGGCTCTATTAGTTCACCACTGCTCTGTTCACTACTGCTCTGTTCACCACGGCTCTGTTCACTACTGCTCTGTTCACCATGGCTCTGTTCACTGCTTTGTTCACTACTGCTCTGTTCACCACGGCTCTATTAGTTCACCACTGATCTGTTCACCACTGCTCTGTTCACTACTGCTCTGTTCACCATGGCTCTGTTCACTACTGCTCTGTTCACCACGGCTCTGTTCACTACTGCTCTGTTCACCACTGCTCTGTGCACTACTGATCTGTTCACCACGGCTCTGTTCACCACTGCTCTGTTCACTACTGATCTGTTCACCACTGCTCTGTTCACCATGGCTCTGTTCACTACTGCTCTGTTCACCACTGCTCTGTGCACTACTGATCTGTTCACCACGGCTCTGTTCACCACTGCTCTGTTCACTACTGCTCTGTCCACCACTGCTCTGTTCACTACTGCTCTGTTCACCACTGCTCTGTGCACTACTGATCTGTTCACCACGGCTCTGTTCACCACTGCTCTGTCCACCACTGCTCTGTTCACTACTGCTCTGTTCACCACTGCTCTGTGCACTACTGATCTGTTCACCACAGCTCTGTTCACCACTGCTCTGTTCACTACTGCTCTGTTCACCACTGCTCTGTTCACCACTGCTCTGTCCACTGTTCACTGGTCTGTTCACTGTTCACCACAGCACTGCTCACTGTTCACTGAGGGAGGAACCTGGAGAGAGAGCCCACAGAGGAACAGGGAGAAGACAGTATCACCTGACTTCATCATTGACTTCATAATATACAGGAACTTTTCAAAGAGCTTTACAGAGAGAAAAACTGAAACAACGCACCATAAAACAGAAGTGAGTCACATCTCAAACACAATAACAAAGGCTGTGTGATAGAAGACAACAAGTCAGAGGTCTGAAGACGCTGAGATGCTCCATCAGCAGCGTGGAGTAACCAGCAGAGCCTCGTTGATGACCTTCACTTCATCACTGATGCAAAGACGATGAAGGGTTTCAGGCTTTCGTAAAGACAGAAGTCTGAAACACCGACCAGCTGGTGTTAGTTACCAACATGCCTCCTGGCCAAGAAAATCCTGATGTGGAAGTGTGTGTGTGTGTGTGTGTGTGTGTGTGTGTTGCTGGTCTATAAATAATGTGTTGAGCAGCAGTGTGGTGTGTGTCTGTGACGAGCCCTCCCTCCATTAGCTGAGCTGCATCTCTAATGAGGCCTGTTGACAGTGGCTGTAATTAGCCTCAGCTCTTTGTGTTCTCTTTGTCGACTGCAGTGTCGAGACATTTCTTCATTTCCCCCGCTGGTGTCATGTCTCATCACCGGCGCCTGCTTGTCATTACACCTGGCAGCCATTACTGTGAGAAATCTCTTCTGTGAAATTGTATGTAGGCCATTGTGCTGCCGCTGTGGGTGACAGTCGTGTGTGACTGTAAATGACGGCATCAAGTGCAGCATCCAAAAACAAGTCATCGCCCTGAGAGAGGATCCTGCTTTGAGTGAAGCTGTGGAGTAACCAGAGGAGGGAGGTGCTGATCCAAGTCCAGCGTCTCCACCAGCTCCTGATATGAATATCTGAGCCTGTACTGTTTACACAGCTGATACATTCAGATCACCAGTAATTCAAGCCTAAGTCCTGCATGAGGAAAAGTGCAAAATTATCATGATCAACATATAATTAAAGAACTTACACACAATACGAGCCATTTCAGAATGAGAACAATACACACATAATATAAATAATATATAATATCACATTGTTGCTGCAAATTTTGTAGTTTTTCGGTTTATTTTGTAGGTAAACATTTAAAATTTGTTATTATTATTATTATATCATCTTTTTATTTGTTAATATAATATTATTCTGATGAGCTGTTTACCTGTTTACTACCTGTAACCTATGCTTGTTCGTATAATGTCATTATTGCTGTAGGCTGCTGTTTGTTTAGGCCAGTGTTTTCAATAAAGCTTTGTGGGAGGGGGGAAAAAAACAGCGGGAAAGTCATTTAGTCGCGCGGCGTCGCGTCACGTCGCAACACAGAGAGAGAGGCGGGAAAGGATCCAGAAGAGACCGTTAAAACAGCCGTTAGAACAGCCGTTAGAACAACTGGGCGGTTTAGCACCATGCTAGTGTCAGAGTGGAGGAGAATGGACTAAGGCTAATGGCGGCCATTAACGGATGTTGACCAGGTGACCTCCGCTACCGGACACCCACCTGTTTAACGGCTCCACCGGCACCGGAGCTCACAGCGAGGCGGAGGACGGAGTCCCGGTGGCAGGTAGGTTACAGCTGAGCAGCCCCACAGTATTTCATTTATGTGTCCAACTCAAGCTGCTGAAGCTAACTGTAGCTAACTGAAGCTAACTGCAGTAAGTTAGCCTTAGCTCGCTGTGATGAGAGACTGGGGGGCTGTTAGACTCTGTGAGAGGGTCAATGACATTTTAATTAGATCCCTTGGATAAATCATAATGAGCTCAGTTACATGTTACTGTCCTGTTGAAGCCTTTTTATTCTGCAGGGTTGAATGAACCACGTCAGTCTTTAAATGTTGTCACGTGGCTGGTTATAAAAAAAAGTGAATCTCCATGTTGAGCCTTGTGTCGGTGCTGCTGTCTGTTGCTGTGGCTTCATGGTGCTGGTTGCTGTTGTTATATTAATGTAGGCTACTGTTATTCTGTCCTGAGACCAGTGGAAGTTAGACTTTTATTAAAATAATTCATAATGGTTTTAAAACTGTTGGAAAGTTTTGTCAAAAATTAGCATTAAGCAATAAAAACAAAATGGAAGAATGTGGGGACAGAAACTCCACTAACATCTGTGTAGACGTTGGATTAGAGGGTGAAAAGGAGATGTGAGTTTGACAGCAGTCGTACAGGTTGTGTTTTATATTCTGACATTTAACAGTGTTTGTCTTGTTTTGTCGCTTGTTTGAAGTCACTGTATTTTGGAACAACCTAAAGTTTATCTTGTCTTTTCTTCTCTTGTCTTGTCACAGGTGAAGCTGATGGTGAAGTTCAGAGCTCCCCCTGCTGGGTCACAAGACACACTACTTTAAATGGTATGTGGTGATGATTGCAGTCGTTTGCTCACTGTACAGTCTTGTACAGTGAATGACCCCCTCACCTTTGACCTCCTCACCCTGTAGTTTTGTCTCGTCGGCCATGAACTTCCTTCAAGGTGCAGAGATGTTAAAATCTCTGGACAGGTTGAAGTGAAGCTCTGGCGTGTTGAGCAGCGTGGGGCTGAGCTCATGATCCTGAGTAGCAGTCCAGCATCGTGTCGCTGTTTAAAGACAACAGAGCAACACGATGCTGAACAACAGTTGCTTAGCAACCTCGGCCCGGTCAGTGTCTGAAGTGGCAGAGAGCAGCGGTCCACCTCAACATGGAGTCAGATGTCTGCTGCTCAGATCAGTGTGTTTGACCGTCGTCACCATGAAGGTGATGGAGGAGAAACCCACAGACAGCTGCTTCTTCACTTTCACTTTCCTCCACAGACGCAGGAAGCGTCAGTTCTCCCCCAGCTGAGATCCACAGACTGAAGTGTGACAGGATTAGTGGATCTCCTAGAAGATCCTACAAGGTTCCTGTGGTTGGGCAGAAAACAGGAAGGATGCTTTTATCTTTAACAAAGTGATTTTAAAGGGTTTTGTCCCCAGTTTTAAAGAAACTTAGTGTCCTCACCTGCTGTGACATCACACACCTGCTGATCTACCATCCTCCACAGCTCTGGGTCACCACAACAACACTCACAGCCTCGAAACCCTGAACATACAGAAGGGTCAGAAGGTCGGACTCACTGGACTTTATCAGGTCACCTCACAGCGTCTGGTCTTCTTCATGTCACCTGGAACCTAAAGCTGAGTGTTTCACTCTGAGGCGACTGTTTTATGAACAGTAACACTCCTCTCTGGTTTGTCTGACTGTGTGTGTTAGGTGAATGATAAAGCCCTGAGCTGCACTGTGTCAATAAAGTTTATTCACTCAGCCATTTATTGATACGACAGTAGGCGCCACTGCAGCTGGATGGTTTGTTAGAAGGTGAACCTGACGAACCCTCACCAGCGCAGGACTCCTCCAGGAACACACAGGACGTTGGGTCAGTCAGAGTAAGACTGACTCCAGATCAGTCCGTGTGGTCACCAGCACCTGCTCTGTTGTCTGGGCTGAGGCAGCAGTTTGACTGAAGGGTCACAGCGCCACCCTGAGGCCACAGACACAAACAGCATGTTCTCCAGTCACTGTCTCTGCTGGACTTGATGTGAGGTGATGAATCACAACATTGACCATCTAAAGGTCAGACTGATCTTCAGGTAAAACCATCTTCTTCCAGGTGTTCAGAGCTCGTCTTAAAGAGACACTAACCTGATCCTGACACCATGTAACAGAGGGGACAGATTGTCCAGAGGGACGTTTGTCTCCATAACTATAGGATCCATTGAGAATCAACTGAAAACAAGACGTTTCTTGTAACATCAGTTCAGTCGCAGCTCTCACTCAAATGTTTGGTCCTCAGCTCGTGAGTCCTGCTCATGTTGTTGTCACCCTGATTCACCCTGATTTGTCCTGATTCACCCTGATTTGTCCTGATTTGTCCTGATTCACCCTGATTTGTCCTGATTCGTCCTGATTTGTCCTGACTCGTCCACTACCAGGCAGCTGTATGAGGTGAACACTGTCATCATGATGCCTTCCTGACAGCAAGGTGTTAGCGTTGGTGTTAAAGGTGTGTGTTTAAATGGACCATCTGTGTGTAAGGCCTCGACACGTCTGGACTAAAGCCACTATGTTTACGTCTTAGAAGCCTCAGAGTTTAGTTACTGCACCAGTAGATGGCAGCGTTGTTCTCTCTGTTATTCAAACTACATGTTGCTCTGTTTTCAGCGAGACGCCTCAAAGCCAGGAGGGAAGCAGAGGGAACGTCTTCCCTGCTGTCTTCAGCCACACCAGGGGTCTGGAGGAGGAGCTGGAGGAGGATCTGGAGGAGGAGTCAAGGAGGACGACATGAAACAGACCATAATATGGGACACATGAAGAGGGCCACAAGGTAAACCTGGATACAGGCTTTTCCCGACCACCATAAGACTCAGGTTTCCTGACAAACGGTTGTCAGGTTTACAGCCCATTGATCAGCCTCCCAGTGACTTTGAGGGGGGGGGTTTAAAACACCTCCAACAGTTTATTCTCTTACACACGGTTCAGGTTGTTCTCCTGATGGAGATCTTCATGACTGTTGGATTTCCCTCCTCTTCATTTGACGTACGTTTGACCTTCATGTCATCCAGCCTCCTGCTGACAAGTTCTGCTGTGACTCTCCAGATGTTGCTTCGTCTTGATCAATAGTTGTTCAGCAGTGTTTTCATTGTTGAACAACTTTTCATTCACATGTGAATAGATTTCAACTTTTTCATTTTTTCACACTAATCTTCAAGAATTCAATGACTTTCCACCCATTTCATACAGAACCAGCCTCCTTCTTACAGGTTGTATGTAACCCAGGTTAAAAAGCTGTATTAAAAACAGACAGAGTTCGAAGCAGGAAATTAGTTCATTACATATTAAAAACCAAGATGTTGAATTAAAAACAGTGAAATTCATAGTGGAAACAGAACAGTGATACAATAAGTCAGAGTTTTAATCTGAAAGAGTCGGGTTGGACACGGTCTTTCATCCAATCGGAGGGAAGCTCCCACCCATTGACCTGATGGGAGCAAGTTCACGTCCTCTGAAGCTGCTCAGAGAGCGAGCCGCGTTGAGCCGGAGCCGCGTTGAGCCGGAGTCGAGTCACGACGCACTTTGTGACGGTGAAACGATAAAAACCTGGACAAAACCTGGAGGAAGCTGTTGGAGAAACATCCAGCTGATCTGGACCCATTTTAAACCGGTTGCTCGGTGAGCAACCGGTTTAAAATGCTAAATGCTAAATCGTTAACGCTAACGGTGACACGAGCTAATCCTTAGCATACGAGCTAACGTCGCAGCGTTAGCTCCCGGTGCTAATTAGCATCAGAGCAGATCCACCAGATACATTAATGCGAAGCATTGATCCGTCATTTTAAAGCTGCGTGAGACGTTTACTTTCTCTTTTGTTGCTCTGTTCACACTGAGCTGTGTTTGTGTGTGTTTAACACTGTATCTGTGAACTTTAAACACATTTAACGACAATTATATTTTTCTTTCTTAACGGCTGATGTTGTTCGTGTGCTAATAACTATGTAAAGAGCACAGAATATGTTGATGCTGTTGATTTTGAGAAGTTATTTCAATAATATAATGTGATGAGTAACATGATCTGATTGTTTGAGAGTTGTTTATTTTATTACTGAGACTTGTGATGTCGTGTTACAACTTATTCTCTATTGACAGAGTTTGTGTAGATGTAACATGATTTATGTTGATGGTTCACTGAGAGTTGAGGAAATTACATCTCTGCTCTGACTCTACTTATCGAAGGTCAGGTGTTTTTTCTGTTGGACCCCATTGAGATTTGGACCTACCAGGATATTGGAGCCAGTCGAAGGTCAATGGCGAGCCAGACCCCGGAGGAGTGTCCCTCTGTCCTGTTGCGTTTTCTTGTTCTGTCTGTCTCCATCACTGGATCAACCTGCCAACACACACCACTTCACCACTGCTGTATATCTGTATGTAGCTGATAACTGTGGCCATGCTGCACTTTCAGCCTGAAGCTGAATGCAGCTGATGCTCAGGGCCTCACAACCCGCTGTAGTTTCAAATGTGGAAGGGGGTTGGGACGAGGCGGGATGAGGAGCAGCAGAGGCTGTGATTGGCTGTGATTGGCTGTGATTTCTTTACCGGCCTGCAGCCGTTAGAGAGAGGGGGGTTCTTTGGTTCCTTGTGCTCTTCACATCGTGTAGATCAGGGGTGTCAAACTCATTCCACAAAGGGCCCGTGTGGCTGCAGGTTTTTGCTCCAACCAAGCAGCAGCACACCTGACTTGAATCATTCAATCAACTGATCTCAGTCTTCAGACAGTTGATTGGTCAAACTGTGTGCTCTTGATTGGTTGGAACAAAAACCTGCAGCCACAGCGGCCCTTTGAGGAATGAGTTTGACACCTCTGGTTTAGGTCGTACTATTGGGCCACAACCACCATCTGAATGATGTTATCATGATGTTGTCATGATGTCATGATGAATCTTTCTCTACATCAACCCCAGCTTTAACAACTAAGTTCTGTGATCGGTGGATTTCACTGTCAGTTCATTGCGTGTGGGTTTTTCCCTCCTTGTTTTAACAACCAATCACAGCTTAAAAAAGGACGAGTCATACGCAGCAACAGGGTCGACCACACCTCCTCCTCACTAAGATAAAAGTTTCTGTCCCCTCCTTGTTCAGAGTTGCTCTCTAAACCTCCTACATCTCTCCTAGATTCCTTGCTGCAGATGTTTAGGCTGCGTTCAGAGTCTGAGAACCTTTGTGCTACAGGCCCTGGTGTTTCTGTCTGATCATCGTCATCTCATCACACACACAGCAAGAAAGAGGTGCTTTAGTTGGTTTATTTATTCTGATCACAGTTTGCTTCATGGCAGCACCACACTGAAGACACTTCACCAGTGTGTGACTACAGTAAGAGTGAGCTGTCACCAGCCTGAATGAAAGAGGTCAGGAGGTCAAACTCAGGGATTTTCTGCTCCTGTCTTTGATGATTCTTTAAATGATTCTGCTGCTTTTCTCTTTTTATTCTGGTTCATGTTTTCTCAAAGCCCACTGGGTCTGAGCCACTACTAAGTGTTAAAAGGGATGTTATATTTACTGTACTTGTTCAGTACGTCTTGGATCTGTTGGACAGCTTTCTTATTTCTGTCACATGGCAGCAATCCTGGCTGGGTCTCATGGAAGAGAACGTGAACCTCCAACACAACGCCTGGGTCGTTTTCACTCCATTTCCTTCCAACTGAATAGTCAGGGTCTCTGGTGTGATGCATCGGCACCAAGACGACAGGTTTGTGCCTCCGAGACACTAGAAAACAAGAGAGAAATATCATATAGTGTCCCTGTGAAAACTGCACATGTACATCACACCTGGTCTGGCACTGAGCAGCAGCCACATGACATCACTTAGAGTGAAGCATGAGGAGAAGGTGACGCCATACAGGGCAGAACATGGACAGGTCTCCTGACAGCAGAGCAACATGTGGCTGCAGATACCTGGGTCCATTTCAATACCATGTTTAATGTTGACTGATGTCACTGAGGACTGATGTCACTGAGGTCTGATGTCACTGAGGTCTGATGTCACTGAGGCCTGATGTCACAGGACTGATGTCACTGAGGACTGATGTCACCAAGGTCTGATGTCACTGAGGACTGATGTCACTGAGGACTGATGTCACTGAGGACTGATGTCACTGAGGACTAATGTCACTGAGGACTGATGTCACTGAGGACTGATGTCACTGAGGCCTGATGTCACCAAGGTCTGATGTCACTGAGGACTGATGTCACTGAGGACTGATGTCACTGAGGCCTGATGTCACTGAGGACTGATGTCACTGAGGACTAATGTCACTGAGGACTGATGTCACTGAGGACTAATGTCACTGAGGACTGATGTCACTGAGGACTGATGTCACTGAGGTCTGATGTCACTGAGGACTGATGTCACTGAGGTCTGATGTCACTGCGGACTGATGTCACTGAGGACTGATGTCACTGAGGTCTGATGTCACTGAGGACTGATGTCACTGAGGTCTGATGTCACTGAGGACTGATGTCACTGAGGACTGATGTCACTGAGGACTGATGTCACTGAGGACTAATGTCACTGAGGACTAATGTCACTGAGGACTGATGTCACTGAGGACTGATGTCACTGAGGACTGATGTCACTGAGGCCTGATGTCACTGAGGCCTGATGTCACTGAGGACTGATGTCACTGAGGCCTGATGTCACTGAGGACTGATGTCACTGAGGCCTGATGTCACTGAGGACTGATGTCACTGAGGACTGATGTCACTGAGGACTGATGTCACTGAGGACTGATGTCACTGAGGCCTGATGTCACCGAGGTCTGATGTCACTGAGGACTGATGTCACTGAGGACTGATGTCACTGAGGACTGATGTCACTGAGGCCTGATGTCACTGAGGACTGATGTCACTGAGGCCTGATGTCACCAAGGTCTGATGTCACTGAGGACTGATGTCACTGAGGACTGATGTCACTGAGGACTGATGTCACTGAGGCCTGATGTCACTGAGGTCTGATGTCACTGCGGCCTGATGTCACTGAGGACTGATGTCACTGAGGACTGATGTCACTGAGGACTGATGTCACTGAGGACTGATGTCACTGAGGCCTGATGTCACCAAGGTCTGATGTCACTGAGGACTGATGTCACTGAGGACTGATGTCACTGAGGACTGATGTCACTGAGGCCTGATGTCACTGAGGACTGATGTCACTGAGGACTGATGTCACTGAGGACTCACTGTTTGCTCCAAGCAGCTTGAAACCCTTGATATGGTCCACCTGCACAGTGGAGGCTACTTGTTGTGTTGGCAGTGTTTGGATGAGGACTTATGGACACAGATGTTAACTGAGTTTACATGTTCACACAGGCTGATGGACTCGTGAGTTGATCTCAGGTTACAGTCTCCAGCTCCGTTCAGTTGGTGTGAAGTAACAACAATAACAATGATAAAATGAACACATGATCCAGGACTCAGAGTGAGATCGGCCGACTCCACTGCAGCTTTTAAACAGCAACTTAAAGCTCACTGTTATAGGACGGCCTGCTCTTAACTGTTCGCTCTGTTTCACATGTTTCACATGTTTCATCTCATTATTTAACATGTTGTCTGCCCAACAAGAGCACTACAGGTTCAGCTGTACTGCACCTTTTATATGAGCTCATTTGTACTGGGCTCAGTGCTGCTTATTGTGGACTATTGATTGGGGGTTATGTGACCTCAAAGGAAGGGGGGGTTCTCTCTTTCTGTAATGTTTGATCTGTAAATCTCTTTGTGCTTCTGCTTGAAAAGTGCTACATAAATAAAAGTTATTATAGTTCAGAGCGCAGCAGCCGAACACGATAAGAAAAGAGGAAGTCGTGTTCGTACAGCAGCTGAGTTGAGATCTGCAGATTTGACTAGTCTGACTATTCTTCCTGTGAACACAGTCCATTACCTGGCAGATTCCTCATGGCTGCTGCTACATCTGATCCAGCACGAGATCCAATTGGACAGAAGACAATGATGAGGTAGCTGTCCTCCACGTTGTCAGTGATCTCCACCTCTGTCGAATTGTTTTTGTACAGTTGACCCAGTATGGTCTCATGAGCACCCGAGGTTTGACCAGTAACCTGCACGTAGACCTTCACTTTGGTGGTACCCCACGGCCACCATGATGATGTAGAAGGTTCTTTTGCTGAAAGGTGATTAGGGGAAATGTTCAGCCTTTTATAGAAAGTACATGGACGCAATAGAGATATAGAAGCACGTGTTTTGTAAATTCACCTGGCCCTCCTCGAGGAGACGGCAGCCCAGGTTTTATCTCTCCTACAGAGAAACAAAGTAGAAATGTGTTGATATTTCAGAGTCACATCATCTGTGCGCTGTAACAGCTGTTGAACAAAGGCAGGGGACATGAGGCCGTCTGAATCCTCACACTCAATCACTGAACATATACTGTAGTAAATCTCTCCACCTGTTGTCTGTACACAACATCTATGTCACGTCTGCTCGTCCTGGGTGATGAAATCTATGAGACTTCCTCCTGTGAATGGCTGTGATACAGGCTGACAGACAGGGAACATGCACCTTCATGTGAAAACAGGGGCTCCTTATACGACTGTAGAGTTGCACCCTTTGTTCTAACTCCACCCATGTGATAGTTTACATCTGTATTTACTCCTGAAGCCTGAACTATTATTCAGTGTGAATGTAACATGGTATTCAGAGGAGTCATGTGCTTGTTACTCTAAGTTAATGATCTGATTACCTCTGTCACAATCCTGCTTTTGAGCTTGAAAGTATTTCTTCAGTTCATCTAAGAACTTCTCAAGATGTTCAACTTCTGGGGTCTTGGTTAGGTAGTCGTCCACCACAGGTTGAAGATCTGCAATGAGAACAGACATCAACCTCTTCAAGTCTTCTTCAGCTACAGTTCATTGTCAGTGTCATTATGAGACCTGTCCTGATCCAGGTCTGGGTCCTTAAGTGCTGAGTATCTCTGATGGTCAGTCTGATCTGACACTGACATTTATGTAACTGGTGATTAGATCTGCGTCTGACTGATCACTGACTGAATGACTGATTAATGAGGATCAGTGAGACTTCATACTAACGACTGGGACCAACTCCACAGAGCTGCTTCTGATGAAACTGTGATGTGCATCAGAGAGAAATAGAAACTGGATTCTTTCAAAGCTATAAAATTCAATGTTCTATTTATTATTTGTTTTGACAACATGAATGTCAGGATTCACGTGCACCCAGATCAATGTTCACATTCACTCAGCAGTGAGATGTTGGACAGGAGAGCAGCACTGCAACACCATAGGCAGAGGTGGAAAAGTTTTATTCTAGTCAACAGAAGGCCTTTAACAATGGACCTGCTCTCACCTGATACTGACACTCAGGACTAATCACACCATACAGTCATTGTTTGTAGATAAGGATAAAGACTTATGATCGAAAATTAATGTACTTACGCTCAGTCAGATCTTGAGGAATCCTACTGTCCTGGAGGGTATCCAGGATCTTATTCCAGTTCTCCTAAAAAACAGATGCAAGGTGGTACCTGTACATACATCACCTGTAGTACCAGTTTGGTGTTTTGACATGAGTGAACGTCGTAACCCTTTTTTTTTACTCACTGAATAATTAAATTGTATGATGTTATCAAGAATAAACCTACACGTCTGCAGTGCACCACCTGTGTTCCTCTCACTTTGTGGTATGATATGAGTTTGAGAAGGCTCATAGCCATAAGTTCAGTATTCACATAGATCACTTGTTGGATAGTCACATTGTTTTGTATGTTGTAACCTGGATTCCTCTTCTGCCAGATGCACAGTGGTCAGATTTAAAACTAGTCTGGTACCTGTTACCTTAAAAATTGCATTGGTCTCAAGTTTAGGTGGATGGTGGTGGTTTCATTTACTACTACTACACTACTACTCTGTTAAATGTGCAGGAGGAGGGCAGGGTGAACAAGGAGACCAGCAGCTATACACCTTTCAGAAAGTCGCTGCTTGCAGTCAAGTCCACCACAAAACAAAACAGCCACACCTCTGCTCAGGGTTAAAGCTCTATCCATTTGAAATAGTGAACATTTTTAAGTTCAAAATCAGCCTTTCTTGGAGGACGTCAGTAGATCATTCAAAACCTCTGTTCTTCCTTACCTCATCCATTGTCCTCTGTGCATCTACTTCTATGGCCTCCTGTACAGATTCATCTGGTTTTCCTCCTGAGGGTGTCTGGAGGGTGGAGAGAACAAGGGGGTCAGACAGGTCTAACCTTTGAGTGTTGTCTTGTTGCTTTCTTTATTCAGGATTGTTGTGATAAACAGAAATACTTGTGGTTTGTGAGAGTGGAGGAGATGGTGTCCTCTGTGTGAGCCAGTGCACTACAACACCTGAAATGTTCTTTAGCCTAGAAAAGAGAGCAGCTCTTTGGCCTTGGAGCTCAGTGTATTGCACTGCCATGTTTCTACAGTGGCCTGGAATGGACAAACCAGACACTCACTCTAGTGGGGAGCTTTCAAGCTTTTAGATGAAGGCCACCGTGGGTTCTACATGCTTGGACAAGTGGGTGGTGGTGGGTGGTGGTGTTCAGCTGGGTGCTGCCTGCAACTTCACCACCAGATGGCACTAAATCCTACTTACACATCTTCCATCCACCTTCCAACACAGGTAGGAAAATTACTGAAGCTGGAGCCTTCATGAGGACAAGTAACTAAGGAGAGTCTTATTGTGAAGTGGTACTGATGAAATGAGATGATCACGACCCACGTGATGCTCTAAACCTGGAAGAAAATCTAGTGATGATCTTCAACTATTTCAACTTACTTATCCAACCAGGTACCTACTGACAAGTACCTGGTTGCTGTGCAGTTACTGAAACAAAAGAAATTCACCTGTGCATCCTCTTCATTCCCTTCTGGCGTGGACTCCTGTCCTGACATCACGTGACCACCTGCTGACGCTTGACCTGGATCAACAGAGCTACCTGCAGCTGTGGAAACAGATGTGTTACACAGACTGTTACTGAATGACACTGGGCTCCAGAATAATGGTGAATATCTCTGAGCACATGAACAGTGACACGACTGCTCATGAAGAGCGACTGTAAAACAGGTATCGGTCAGTGGTTCATCACAGACACTGTATAAATGATAAGAGTGGAGAGGGATCCTCACCTGCTTCCTGCTCCTCTACTGTCGTCCTCTCAGCTCTGAGACAAACAGGCAATGAGCTGGTTTTATAAGAAGGCTCCTCCCTCTGACCATGTGACTTACAGTAAACCACTGGCTTCTTATAATCAGTCAGTGCAGTGTGATACACTGTGATACTGTGGATGGTTTCTGGTGTGAGTTTTGTGTAAATTGTTTGTGCTTCCTGTTTTGTTTCAGTGTTTTATTGTGTAATTTTTCATCAGCGTTCATGTTCATGTTCTGTGAATCATGTTATCTTTGGGTCAGAGAGGCAGACACTCTTTCTACATTTAGGTCCAGGCTTAAGACCTTCCTCTATGACAGAGCTTTTAGTTAGGACTGGCTCAGGTAGCCCTGATCCATTTTATAGCTACGCTGCTATAGGCTTAAACTGCTGGGGGACACATCAGGTTACATGGAGCCCTATCCTTCCTCTCCTCTCCTCTCCTCTCCTCTCCTCTCCTCTCCTCTCCTCTCCTCTCCTCTCCTCTCCTCTCATATTTGAACTATCATTAACTGTTGCACTTTGTAGTCTGGCCTTGGTGTCTCTCACTCTCTCTGTATTTCCACAGATCTCTTCAGAGCTCCATCCCCCTGCACCAACCAACCAACCGCTGCCTCCATCACCTCCTTTCTCCTGCTGTTAAACCGGCCTGCACTCCCTGCTCATGACCCAGTCTGCCGTCCAGTAGTCCCATTAAGCTGGCCTTCCCTCCCTGCCCCCCAGGAGCTGCCTTCATCATTCTTCATTAACTGACTGATTTCATTTCCATGTTTTCCATATTTCATGTTGTAAATTGTTTTCTTTGTCTGTGTACAACATCTACTGCACGTCTGCCCGTCCTGGGTGAGGGATCCCTCCTCTGTTGCTCACCCTGAGGTTTCTCCATTTTCCCCTGTTAAAGGGTTTTCTTGGGAGCTTTTCCTCAGTCGATGTGAGGGTCAAAGGGCAGAGGATGTTGTCATGATGCTGTGTAAAGCTCATCGAGACAAACTGTAAAAATGGGCTGTACAAATAAAATTGCCTTGCCTTGCCTTTATACCATTAATCAGGGCCTTTCATCCCCTTGTGCTTTTTTTCATCAAAGAGTACAAATCACAAAGTATTGTTTTTCTTTAATGGAGCTAGGCCACCTCTGGCACCAGGTGTCAGCATGAACTTTATTAACAGAGCAGTCCTGCACATTAAGTTGATGTCTGTAAGAACAGAGTAATTCAAAGTGGAACAAAAGGAGGAAAAGATCAAACCCACCTCATGTATACTGGTATTTAAGGAGTTAAAAATGTAGAAAACTCGTAAATTTTTGTTATGGACGTGAGGACGGAAGTTAACTCATTGAGTGCCACGCTGTTTTCCGAAGCGCAGTGCCTGCGATCTAGACCATTGTTGATGATTTTTGTAGCGCCACAGCATTTTCTATATTACAGCTATGGACACATACTATGGCTCATTTAAAAGGTGAAACTTTATGCTTTCAGTGGGGACAAACCATTGTTTAGGTTGTCCCGAAATGTACACGGCTAATGTTGCCGTGTTACGCATGCGCCACTGATTCGACCCGATGCAGCAACCATCAGAAGCCGAGTTATGATAAAACATTCAGATCCTGAGTTTTCATGAGTTTTCCATCGTCATCTATTTCAGTTTGATTAATCATAGAGCTCCCAAATTCACACAGAAGGTGTGTTAAGAGTAAGTCATTAAAAAAAACAAAAAAAAAACACGAAAAACGTAAAATTACGTTTTTGGCACTCAATGAGTTAATAATGACATTCATTAAAAAAAAAGAAAAAATATATTTACAGATAATATTTATATTGTGATCTTTAAAAGAGCTTTTTTGTGTCCTAGGGACACGAGCTGCACAAAATGAAGGTCATTTATAAGAAGTCCACCAGTCTTAGGGAACAAGGTGAAAATAAAGTCTTTATCTAACTGATAACAAAATATATCTGGGTGTGGTGTGTTTATGATGCAGAGGGCTGGTGCTGTTTCTCATAAATCACATGGTTCATCATACTGAAACTAAAGCAGCAGCTTTATAAAGGACCTGATTCAGCCGCATAACTGGATGCTGCTCCGCTCTGCACCAGTAAAGGGAAGAAGTCTTGAGCATCACTGAAACTAAAGCAGCAGCTGTATAAAGGCCACATCCAGCACGCTAACAGGACAGTGTTTGATCTGATCAGAGGTAAGAACTCCACCACTCTTGTAATCACAGATCACTGTGAGAGACAGACTGTAGTTATCAATGTCAGATCTGTTGTTTATATAGAGGCCTAAAGGTGAAACATGATGATTAACTAATGATCAGAATATGACACGTTTGAAATGAAATAAAACCAATTAATAAAATAATTACAACAAATCAAATGAAATACGTCTAATTGTTTTTACATGCACGTGTCTTTCTCTTTTCCAGCCATGGGAGGTGCAGAATCAAGTAAGTCCAACTGTTTCATGAGTTTTTCTCTGTTTGTGCAGCAGTGAGGTCGAATGTCTCAGAGAAATGAGGGTCTGGATGTTAATGTACAGCCACTGAACTGGGCTCAGCTGAATCTAACACCTTAGTTTGAGTTCAGATTTCATTCAAGGTAAATAAAAAAGATCCCACTCATCATCATCACCTTTATCATCATCATCATCATCATCACCATCATCACCACCATCATCATCATCATCATCATCATCATCATCATCATCATCACCATCATCATTACCATTATCATCATCATCATCATCATCATCATCATCACTATCCTCATCATCAGTCTATAAAACAGATTTGTTGTGATCAAGACACTGATTTAATTTCAGGGAGGAAAATGAATGTCTTCAACTTTAAATGATTCTGTCTGTTTTACTTTCTAGAGCCTTCACCATCACCTCCTCCTCCTCCTCCTCCTCACTATTGACATTAATTCTGTTTCAGGTTTTACAGGTTGTTTTACAGCTTCATAGTTAAAGGTGTTGATGTGTGCAGTCCTGGATCAGGGCCCTGGTTCAGAGAGCAGGTTTAGTGAAAACTCAGAGTTAGAGGCCATAAAGCCATTCAGCTTGACTCTGAGTCAGTTACCATGGCAACCTAACCTGCTCTCCGGCAGGTTTTCTTCAACTAACCCTGAGTTGAACAGGTTGGGATACATAAGGATCCATGTGGGGATCAATCAAGTCATTGATTCTGTTGAATGCAGGTTAAACAACATCATGACTGAACTTTATTTTTATATTTCATCTTCAGTTGTTGGTTTGTGCCTGTTGAGTTGCACCTGTTCAAACTCACATAGAACAAATATTAATCCTCACGTATCGTCTCGATCACCAATCAGAGCACAAGTTCTTCTGCAGCTGATACAGAAACGATTTTATTTCTTTATTGGACCATGTGCTCATATTCTGTGTCAGCGTTCACAAACATGTCTAACTCCAAGGTCAATCATGTTATCTTTGTTCCATTGATCCGGGCCTTTCATCTCCTCGTGCACGAGTTTAACCGAAGGCTCCTCCCTCTGACCATGTGACTTACAGTAAACCACTGGCTTCTTATAATCAGTTAGTGCAGTGTGCTACACTGTGATACTGTGGGTACTTTCTGTTTTTCTGGTGTGAGTTTTGTGTAAATTGTTTGTGCTTCCTGTTTTGTGTCAGTGTTTTATTGTGTAATTTATTTTAGCAGCGTTCATGTTCATGTTCTGTCAATCATGTTATCTTTGTTCCATCAGGGCTTTTCATCTCCTGGTGTTGACCTTAACTCAGGGTCAAACTAACTCAGAGCTGACTGAACTATCTGTTCTTAGCTGTTCTGAGTTGGACAGCTCAGGGTTAGTTAAACCAGACTTCAGGTTTAACTCAGAGTTTGTTAACCCTGCTTTCTGAAACGGGCCATGATGTAGCTGTTAGTGTTACAGGGTTGTGTGTGTGTGTGTGTGTGTGTGTGTGTGTGTGTGTCCCAGTCAATTTAAGTCAGTTTTATTCACATCATGGTAAAACCACTAACAGTCTCAGGATACTTGTATCTGTTCCACCGTTTCTGTTTCTGTTGATGTTTGGTTTAAAATGTTTTCTTCTGTTTCCTCTGACGATTCTGTGTGTTTACATCTGTAGAACCTGCAACTCAGACCCCTCCTCCTCCTTCTTCCAGTAAGTGATCAAATCAATAATAGAACATTGATCACATGACTCCAACACTCCTGACTGACACCAAATGACTCTGATGCTGTTTTCTTGTCAGCTTTCAGCGAGCCTTGGAGGAAAGTATCCTGGGGGTGAGTACATGTAAATCATCAACAATCCAACACTGAACCAGAATATCTCATGTGTTTGTTGGATTGTGATGAAATGTGGTTCAGACATTCATGTTCCCCTCAGTTCAGAGCCTAAATGTTTGCATAACTGAAGCAGAGCATTAATACAATTAGCATGTTTGAGGCGAGTTTGGCGTCAGGCTCTGTTCATTTTATTCATTCCCTGATAAATGGTCACCTGACCCACATTACAGGGAATGAAGAGCAGACCCCCAAAACGAGCATAACATGTCAAACCTGACGCCACCTAGCTATGCAAATGGTGGAGCATCCACCGTAAGACAAGATTCCTACCCCACAGTCCACCAGATAACATCCTTATGGCTGGATACACGAGCACATCCTCGGTTAAGACTAATCCTTAATTCAGGCTAGTTAAGATAAACATTCAGATAATCCAACTGTTAAGCAGCAGTTAAACCTGTCTCTTGGACGATTACATTAGGCTTACATAGAGCATCAGTTTAGTCCTAGACCGACTGTTATCCTCTTAGCAATTGTCTTGTTTAACGTGGAACAGGTCAAACTTATGCAGATTTAAAGATAAATCTGTCCAAGAGCTTTTGAGTCAAGCAGCTTGAATAAGCCTTTTAGTCTGGTTTTAGGTTTACATCCTTAAACCTTGTCTGTGAACCCGGCTGTTAGAGGAACAACAGGACATTTGTTGAAGCCATATTACAAGGCATGAGCACTCATGAGTCTTTGAGTCTCCAGCAGCAAGCAGCAGCAGAGCAAGAATGATCCAGGTGAGCAGAGGGTTTAAATGGCCCACCCCACTCAGATGAGGGGAGCATGTGACTGATCAGCTGATCAGGATTGGCGCAGCTTGAGCTTCCTGAACTAGCTCTGCAGGCTTCGTGATCATGATGATCTGTAACTGCAGTGATCCTCTGATGTTTCCTCTGGCACCATTGTCATTGTTTCAGGTTGTCATCAGATACCTGTAGAACTAATGACTGATTCCCATCAGCCCCAGCTGTCCTCTGTGTTTCTGAACATCGTACCATAATAAAACAGTCACTGAGCTCAGAGCACAGCTGTTCCTGAATGCAGCCTCACAGAGCTGCAGGTCGGCTGCAGTCTGAGTCTCATTACATCTGTTCAAGTTATTTTATTCTCTCTGTCTAAACAGAAACAACCAAGAGGCCTTGGATTATGTGAAGGATTATAAACCTGCAGTCAATGAGGTCAAACATCTCAGAGTTTTGCTCTATGGACCAGTTGGTACTGGAAAGTCCAGCTTCATTAACTCTGTCAGCAACACCTTAAGGAGGAGAATGGCCATTCCAGCTGGAGTCAGTGCTATGACCTCTGACCAGAGTCACACTGAAAAGGTACTTGTTTCATTCACCTTGTTCTTCTTTCACTTCACACATTAGACACTGAGGAGCAGTTTTAAAGGTTGAATATGGAATATGTGCAGAATACTGTCATCTAGCGTCTCAAGATCGTTGTTGCAACAACAAAAAAATAATCCAGCAGTCTGGTTGCCAGGTTCGTTGCCAACTCTGCCGAGTGTGTCAAGCGATCGGCCTTCACCATGTCCAGTGATGAATCATACAGCGTAACGCTAGCTAAGTTAGCAAGCGAGTTAGCTTAACGATCGAGGAGAAAAGCAGCCATAAATAAATATATAATCAAGTAGTGAGGGTACTCCAGTGGTGATAATACACACATGAATGAAAGTGACATGTGGTCACAGATTTGTTCACTCATTAGCCACTTCTTTAGGTTTGCTCTGAATGTGACATACGTATTACGTTCCTGTATCCCAGAGGATGAGCTGTTCCACATGCAGCTATCTGCGACTGAAAGTACTGTCTGAGTGGGATTATACAGTCCCCTCTCGTAGTGGCTCTGGTTGAATGACCCTAACCCTGAGATCTTGTATATTGTGGCAGGCCGAAACTAAGAAAAGCATATTTCTGGAGTATATGACAGTGGCATAAACACTGTGGCTGCCTCTGTTGTTACAGATGACCTCATTCATTTGGGGGTTGAGTCTAGAATCACCCCTAGATACTTGAACTCGTTTGTGATTTCCAGCTCCTCCCCTCCTAGAAGACACTAGAGCGAGTTAGGTTTATGTTTTAGAGAAGTACATGCAGACGGTTTTCCTTGTATTCAGTAGGAGGCATGACTTCTTGAGCCACTCGTGGATGTGAATTGATTCTGTTGTGAGTATAAGGGCAGCCAGATGTTGTTATTATTAGTGCGTCGTCTGTGAACATTTGTACGTGAGTGTTTTTCATGGAAGTGGCATGTGATGTAAAGTGAAAATAGTATTGACCCAAGTATCGACCCTTGCGGGACCCCCACTGAACATGTAAGGTGAGGGGGTTTAACCCCTTCAACAGCTACGCACTGCTTCCTGTTTCCCTAATGGTTGCCTCTTCTGAGAAATTAAAGAGAGAAGGTTTGTTTAACAGTAAATGATCAACAGAATCAAACGCCCTTTTCAAATCCAGGAACACTGCACCAACACATGATCAAGAAAATACCTAGTTTTTTCTGAAAATAAATGAATGGCCGTCTCTGTTGAACAATGTTTCTGGAAATGGACCATTTGCCGGGGCTCTGAAGCAGCTGCAGGACTTGCAGACTCTGCCATTTTACCCATATAGAGACCGTATTTGACAACCTGCAATGCCCTGGACGCTGCTGGCAGGTACGATGTAAACAGGAAGTCCTTGTCGAGCCCATCAAAAATTTTAAATGAATTAATTCAGATTAAATATAATTTTTTAATGGAAAAGCGATACTTTTATTCTGCTCCTCTCTAAACGCACCGTGGATGTATTGTTTTTGAAAAATATAGCTTTAAAACACGTTCTCCATATTCAACCTTTAACATTCAGACTGTACCTGGATCAGTTTGCATGAACACCTCATCACTTACTGGTTAGTTAATCAGATTAATCTTTTCATTAAAATAACATCAACACCACCTTCAACATAATATGTACTTCTGTGCTTCTGTCAAACATCACACACACTTCTTAACATCTCATGTTTGTGTCAGGTCTGAACAGACAGAAACACTGCACTGGCAGAGAGGTCATTCAGCTTTTATCAGCAGCTTTACCTGTTTCAGTACCTAATATCAGTGGAAAAGATGTGTTGTTGGTAAAATAACCACAATAATAATAATAATACTTAAATTAAGACCATTATCATGAATCTGTCACATTTCATTCATGTGTCTTTCAGTATGAAACCCATAAGATCGAGAAAGGAGCCAGAGGGAACTTCTACCCTGTTGTTTTCAATGACGTCATGGGTCTGGAGGAGACTGGAAAAGGAGTCAGCCCAAAAGACATCAAACTGGCCATGATGGGACACGTGAAGGAGGGTCACAAGGTACAACAAGAACATTTAGGTCAATATTTCATTGTTCTTATTAAACACAGGACTTTTAACTATATTTATCTAAATGAAGACTTCTCTGATTATTAGGGCCGGAGCTCCCACAGCAAACAACAGAGAATATGAAGTGATAAAGATAAATATGAATAAATAAAGCAAAAGTACACCAGATAAATATAGACATAGAAAACAGGACGAGTGTGTTCAAACTGAAAAACTGAATATTTCATCTTTTGATGTGAGAAATTGATTGATTGGTAACTGCTCTCTCCTGTTGCACAGCAGGCCTTTATTGATTATTGATTGTACCAGTTCTACAGTTGTACCAGTTCTTATGTCCAGAAATATTTCATGTCCTTTCACTCCTGTCCTCTGTCTCAGCCTGATCAGTCTGCAGCTCCTCTCTGTAACATTCATCCTGCTGCATGAACAGTGACAATTATTGTCTGTGACTGAAGCTCATCATTTATTTGGATTTCCACATTATTTTTCAGATCAATCCCGTGTCTTCATTGGTCCATGGTGATCTAGGCTACAACCCTTGCCCCTCTCCAGATGATAAAGTCCATGTTCTGGTTTGTGTTCATTCTGCCAACTCAGCAGAATTTAAGGCGTCAACTCTGCAGAAGATGAAGGAGATCAGAGAGTTAGCCAGCAACTTGGGTAACAATCTGTTTCAGAACACGAGTTAAAAACCTGTGAATGAACTCGACTATCGTTTCTTTCAATCTTAGATGACTGACTTCAGCTCAGCGCTGGGTATTCCAATGAACTGCATCTTTCCTGTGAAGAACTACAGTGAAGAAGCCTCCAATGATGATGACGTTGACACGTTGATCCTGAGTGTTCTCAGGCTGATTATTGACTTTGGAGACGACTTCATTTACAAAATGTCTGATCAGAGTCAGTGGTCATCTGCCAATGAAACCCCATCAGATAATCAATAATCAGATAATTGTGTGTCTGTTCTTCATTATATTACAGCTCCACAACATACTGAGATACAGATGCCCGAGCCACCTCAACTGGCTCGGGAGGTGTTCCGGGCATGTCCCACCGGAAAGAGGCCCCGGGGAAGACCCAGGACACGCTGGAGTGACCATGTCACCTGGCTGGCCTGGGAACGCCTTGGGGTCCCTCCGGAAGAGCTGGAGGAAGTGTCTGGGGAGAGGGAGGTCTGGGGATCCCTGCTCAGGCTGCTGCCCCCGCGACCCGGCCCCGGATAAGCGGAGGAAGATGGATGGATGGATGGAACATACTGAGATTAAAGTCACATGTGATTCAACACATTTTCTTGCTGGTAGCAGCAGATGAGCTTTGATTAAATACTGCAGTGGGGCAAGATCGAAACTCAGTGCTAACAAGCTTAGTAAAGGTAAGTATAAAACAATATAATCACAAGTATAAAACAATATAATCACAAGTATAAAACAGTGTAAGCAGTTTTTTCTCACTGATTTCCATAGATTTGTTGAGTATCAATAAAAAAAATTATAGGCCACTTTGTATGGTTTTGCTTTTGTTAAAAACTTCCAAATAAAGCTGCACCATCATTTACAAAGAGCCTGGGTTCTGGTGTAGCTCCTCTAGGTAGCAAATGATGAGGCCCAGGATGGTTTTAGAAACAGTGTTTATTACAGTCACCGACCAATCAGTGAGAACTGAAGAGAAAGCAAAGAATAATCAAATAAACCCGATCATCACGAAAAACACCGTATTTTATCCAAATATTATTACGTATTATCAGAAGAAGTTAACGAGGCGTTTATAATGTGCCCGAAGCAAATTAACCACATAAACAAAGACAATCTAGAGGCTCTATTGTTGGGACTAGATGCAGAGAAGGCTTTCGACTCTGTTGACTGGTCTTTCTTCTATTAGATACTAGAGAGGCTCCAGTTCCATGATGATTTTGTTAAGACAATACAAGCTTTATTCTATAAACCAGCAGCTAGAATTCAGATTAACAGAGGATTATCAAATATTTTTGAATGAGAAAGGGGGTGTCGACAGGGTTGCCCCCCGTCCCCGCTCTTATTTTCTGTCTTTATAAGAACCCTTAAATCAGTGGATAAGACAGAATGAGAAGATAAAAGGATCGCCGTGTCTCAAGGAGAACACAAAATTGCCCTGTTTGCAGATGATGTCTTGATGTACTTGTCCATCCAATTCTCTTCCAGAGTTGCTCACAACCCGTAGGGAATATGGTTTATTATCAGGTTATTAACTGAACACCCACAAATCTCTAATTTTGACACTTAATTATTCTCCGAGCCGATCCATCAGGGAGGAATTTAAAGCGAACTGGGAATCAAAGTCAATTAAATATCTTGGTTCCAAAACACCTGAACATGATTATGTCTGAGAATTACCAACCCCTGATTTCCAAAATTAAATCTGATTTGACTGGATGGAACCTAGGGCCCTTTTTAGGATCAGGACAGAGGATGGAAGCAATAAAAATGAACATACCCAGATTATTCTGTTCTAAAATATACCAGCAGAACTGCCAACGGGGAAACTTCAAGAATTAGACAAATTAATATCAGGATTTATTTGGCAGGGAAAAGGCAGAGAGTTTGCTATAAGACTCTCCACTTAGCAAAAGACAAAGGAGGCCTCGCTCTCCCAAATTTACAAAATTATTACCAAGCAGTGCAGATAAAATTGTAGTTAACATCTGCAACCCTTCCTATAGTGCAAAGTAATGACATAGAACGTCAGATATCTAGTGATATAGTGGGTTTGTTACTCGTCTAAAAGACATAAACCCATGGACAAAAATGTCAATTAGGATCTGGCTCCATGGAACCATACTGGATCATAAGATGGAAAGAACATGACTCAGACTTCTTACCAGACAGGATGGATGCAAGATTTAAACAATGGGCTGATAAAGGGTGAATAAAACAGTGACCTCTATGAGGGAGGCAAACTGCAACAATTCCTGGATATTGAAAGTAGATTTGGTTAAACCAATCAAGATTTTTATAGATTTCTGCAATTTAGACACTACCTAGAGAAAATAATGAGAAAGGAAGAACTGCAACAAACTAATCTGGGCATAGTGGAGATATTTCTACTTGGCTCCAGGTCGGACCCTGGACGTGGAAACATATCTAAGACATAAGGTGCTGCAAGAGGTAGAAGGGGAGGATACTGCATATATAAAGGAGAAATGGGAGAAGGGGAGTGACATCTCAATCCAGAGGGAAACGTGGGAAAAAAGAATTTCACAACAGTGGAAAAGTACATCGGCCCAGTCCTGGAGAGGATTTGGGTGGAAAAATGTAGTTAGTTGCATTTCCATGTGTTTTGGGACTGAGCATGATTTCTAAATATTAGGAAGACATTAAACTGACCACAGAGAAAATCATGAAAATAGTCATTACATTGGGGTTTGACAATTTATGTCTAGGACTGAGACCAGACACAGTGAAGGGTAAGAAAAACAAATACATACATATATATATATATGTATATATATATATATGTATGTATATACATATATAAATATATATATATATATATATATATATATATATATAGATAGATAGATAGATAGATATAATATTCTAATATTAGCGAGTAAGAAAGCAATTACAAGGAAATGGCTGGCAAAAGATTCTCCTACAGTCGAGGACTGGATCAAAGTGGTTCAGGATATTTTTATAATGGAGAAACTAACGTTCTTTATTAGACTTGAACAAGATAAGTTTCAAAGTTACTGGAAAATCTAGATAAACAATAGAGCAACTTTTAGGCAAGATACTGGGTACTAGTACTGGATACTAGTTCTGACTTTTTTTTTGTTGTTGTTGTTTGTTTGTTTGTTTGTTTGTTTGTTTTTTCTCTTGTTTCAACAATTACACTGTTCTCCATCAGAGTTATACATGTATGCAGAAAACTACCTGTATTTAGTTTACAATTATTATTATTTGTGTAGCTGTTGTTCTTGTCATCACAGTTATTACCACCTCACTACAAAACGCTGCGGGAGCAGTCATGGATAAGGGAAAGAGCATGTGGGGCAGACAAACAGTAATAATAGCATAAATGTTATTGTCTGTTTTTATTTACTGCTGTATATTTATTTATTATTTTTATTATTTTTCATTTTATTTACTTATTATTATCATTATTTTAATATATTTATTCTTTTTATTTTTAATTTTTTCAGTTATCAGTATCATGTCACATTTTTTGGACCCGTAAGTTGCTAACAGTTCGGATATAAATTTTCCTGTATAGGGTACTGCAATAAGAGAGACTGTTGGTACTTTTGAGATGAGTTCAATTACTATTATTATTATTGTCATTTTCATTTTTTTTTCTTTTTTTCATTTAATTATTTATTTTGTATCTTTTATCTGTTTTAATGACAAGGCTTACAAAAGACATACAAAATTATCAGCAACATGTATAACCAATTTTTTTTTGTTTTTTTCAGTAAAAATTTGAAGAACAAAAGAGATGTTTTGAAATGAAAATGTCTCTAACAGAGTAAAAGCCTAATGACATAAGTCTGATGACATTTTTTTTTTTTTTTTTACAATGACTTGAGTTTAGGCCTGCAAGTCAGATTCAAACCCAGGCCGCTGTGGTCAGGACTCCAGTGGCTGAATCGCCAGAGCGTCCTGTAATAGTCTTAAATGTTCTGACCAACATCCAGGCTGATGCAACACAGGTCTACATGTTGTGTCTCATTTCATATTACTACTCACATCATTGTCTCTGTTACATAAAAATGCCATAGTTTGGTTTGTAAATCTTACAGAAACAGCCTCTTACAGTTATCATATATCTCCTTCATGTCATTGACAGTAAAGTATTAAAAATGTTAAATGTATGAATCTAGTAAGTGTAGTCTAGTAGTGATTCATAGGACTGTAACCGATCACTGTAAAAGGTCAGGCTGGATGTCATGAAAATAAACAATATGACCTTTAACTTTGATTTTCCAGTCAGAACAGAATCATGAAGAGGAGATGGACGCCAGCAACCACAGCAGAGACGTCATGTAGTGCTGATAATCATGCTTTATTAAATCAATAATTGGAGAAAAACTCAAGGAGGCTGCAAAATAATCTACTCTACAACTCTAACTTCACTCAAACCAAAGTGCAGGGCAACACACACGCCCACGCCTCATTTTGTCCTCAGTGACTGCAGCAGCTGCAGCAGTGGTTGGTTTGGGCCGCGGTGCGTCCGTGGTGCCCAGCTTGACTGACAGGTGAACCTCTAAGAACTAACACTCAAACACGCTGCAGACCTCCAAGAGACAGCTCCACCTCTGCAAACAAGCACAGGACGGACTCTCGTTTCATGTGATTGGCCAGGTTGATGGTACGACTGAGGAGCCCGAACAAGTGGTCGTTTGCCAGAAGCAGAGCACAAAACAAAAAGAAACATTTGAGCTCAGGGAGTGCAGGCCACTCGCACTGTGAGCATGTCATCAAAATGGCGGTATGACATAATCAGTCGGAGCATGAGGTCCAGTCGTGCTGCGTACATGAGGGTAAATGCAAACAGCACTCAGGATCTCACTCACTTGTTAGATTGCAACAGCACTGCTCTCATTCTCCAGCAGTGCATTCGTAGTTTTGTCTCTGATTGAGTTAACATCAACAGGGAGCCTCTCCACCTGCTGAGGCAATCTTAAGACTTCAACTTATCGTTGAGGCACATTGTTTAGTTTCTCAGTTTGACAGGGTATTCGTTCCTGGTGAAACTTTCTCCTGTTAAACTACATTTAGTTTCATTTAGTTTCAGTTAATATTATTGTCATAAATAACAATGCATACATTTCCCATAACCGTTAAATTCGGCTATATACATTATGTACATGTCACAGAAAAACGGATCAAAAATCCTAAGTCATAATTGTCCAATATGGCACATTTTATAACAACTTTAGACTTTAGTCTAGTTTGGCATAAATTAATGTCAAGATTGGTACAAAAATAGTTCATATTTACAAGAAGAGAAATCCAGATCTTTATCAAGTAGATTAATTAGCTCAATTAATAAATAAAAAGGCATGGAAGAAGGGAAAAGGGGCCGATTAGATTTTTTCTTTTTTTTACACTGATCGAATGCTAATGTGAACAGTCGCTGTGTCAGATCCAAGATCATTGGACAGTTTGAGGGTGTAGGTTCCAGCGTCTTCCTCCTTAACCCCGGTGATGATGAGGGTGGTCAGGTCCTCTGTGGTCTCTATGTGGAAACGTCCTCCAGCAGTCACCTCGATGGTTTTACCGCCACAGGACCACTCAGTGTGTTTGGCGTCACCAGAGAAGGCACATGCGACTGTCAGGACTTTGCCTGGCTCAATGCTGATGTCCTCTGGCAGAGCCTCGATCCTGGGAGCAGAACCTGAAAACCACAGCGCATGTACATCAGTGTCCAGGGTGTTGGTTTTGGGTAAAATGGGGAATACAGAGGAAAAATCGTGTTACTTTGGTTCATTTTGAGTCTCTGTGTAGTTTCTTATTTGTAGACTTTCATTTCAAAATAAAAGCTATTCTGTTGGCCATTAGAATATTAGTAAGGAAGTAAACTCATTGCTAGTTTAACACAATCACATTCATTGTTTAATAGATTTAGTCTAACTCTTACCAATAGCTCTAAATGAGGATCCCTCCATGTGGGAGGCCATCTCAGTGAGGCTGCTGGAGCTCATGGCATATGTCTCAGATGCCATTGAAGACATACTGGACATGGACATGGTTTCAAACTTCATCTCAGCTGCCATGCTGCTGAAGGAGCTGGACTCCATCATGGATGACATCATTGCTTGCTGGGTGGAGGAAGAAAAGGAGGACGACTCCTCCATTGTGTGGATTTCTTTCTTCATCATCATAGATGAGCTCATGGCTGATGATGACTCTTTGTGACTCATCATCATTGATCCTGCAAAGATGGAAACAGTAAATAAGTAAATCTCCAAATGGAAATTTAATGGAAAATTGAATTGAAATTGGATTAAATACGCTTGGATACTTTAGGCAGGTGCTCACCTTTAAGTGCCAACTGCTGCTCACGATAGGCTGTGATTTTCATGCGTATGGACTGGAACACCTGTCCAGTGAAGGAGAAAGAGGATTTGGATACTCCTCCCTCTGATGTCATCTCACAGGTGTACTCTCCCTGATCACTGTCCGCCAAGTCATGGATCAGAAGGCTGCAGGAGCCCTCAGAGTAGTGCATCTCAAAGCGGCTGCTCTGTGAAAGTCTCCTCCCATTGACAAACCACACCACCTCCCTGACGCTGCTCTCACAAACACAGGACATCCTCACTGAGCCCTCATGGGCCTCAGCTGTTAGTTGGCTCAAGACCTTGGGAGGTTTGGGGATTGGGGATTTGACAGTGGGTGGAGACACCACCCTTTTAGGAGACATAATCGGTGGAGGAGACTTCATTCTTGGAGGTGATTTCATTCCCTCAGGCTCAGGGGACTTTAAGGCCCTGGGTGATTTGATGCCTGAAGGTTCTGGTGACTTGATGCCTTTTGGTGTTTTTATTCCAGCAGGTTCTGGGGACTTCAAACCTCTTGGTGTTTTAAGTCCTGCAGGTTCTGGAGATTTGAGGCCACGGGGAGATTTCACTCCCTCGGGTTCAGGTGACTTCACTCTCTCTGGAGATTTAATTGGTGGTGGAGACTTGAGTCTAGGTTCCGGAGACTTTAAACCCCTTGGAGACTTAATTCCTTCAGGTTCAGGAGATTTGACACCTGGAGCTGGTGATTTCAAGCCAGGTGCAGGAGAGGTTGGCTCAGGAGACTTAACACTCCGAGGAGATTTAATTCCCTCTGGTTCAGGAGACTTCACACTTGGTGTGGGTGACTTCACACTTGGAACAGGAGATGTTACACTTGGCTCAGGGGATTTAACACTTGGAGCTGGTGATTTAATGCTGGGTTCAGGAGACTTCACACTGGGGACAGGGGAAGTTATGGACGGAGCAGGTGATGTGACTGAAGGCTCTGGTGACTGACACTGGGAGTGGGTGATTTTACAGATGGCTCAGGGGATTTGACAGCCTTGACTTCCTCTTTGGGAGCTGCTCTGCGAATGGTTAGAGTGAAGTGAGCCTCCTGTCGGCCTGCTGAATTCTCTACAATGACTGTGTAACTGCCCTCATGGGAAGACGTCACAGAGGAGATCTCCAGGCTGAACTTGTACTGAGTTGTGGTGACCTGGACATGGTGAGAGGAGACAAGAGTTCTGCTCTCATGCATCCATGTGACAGTGGGTGCAGGCTCTCCATCAATGTCGCAAGAGAATCTGGCTGTTTCTCCCTCTGAGACAGTCACAGACTGGGGCTTGGTGAGGATTCTGGCAGAAAGAGAAGGCTTCACTTTGTGAACAGACACCTCCTCAGCTACAGCAGCAGTGGATGACTTGAGCTTGGTTTCAGATGTGGCATGCTTCCCAGTGAGAGAAAATTTGTCTGATGAGTAGGAGGAACCAGATGACAGGTATTCGGTGGAGGCGTACTTGACAGAAGAGTCGTACCTCTCAGCGGAGGAGTATCGCTCAGAGGAAGCAGCATATCTTTCTCGTGTCACAACCTCCCGTGTCTCTGTTAGCTTAGATTTGGTCTCCTCCACCTCAAAGTGGGTCTGTGAGGCGTAGCCAGCTTTGAAGTGGGTGGTGTGATAGTGGTCAATTCGAGTTACTTCAGGGACATGTGCTTTAGGAACTTCCTCATCCCTGCGGCGAGATGAGAAGGTGGTGTAGCCCCCGCCTGACACATCCAGGGTGGCATAGTCTGATGCCTCTTCCTTGGAGTTAGAGCACACACAGCGGTATGTGCCGCTATCCTCTTCCTGGCACTCCAGGATAGTGATAGACAGAACCCCACTCATGTTGGAGAAAATGTATTTCTCGCTTGACCTCAGCCTCTGGCTTGGCTTGGATGTTCAAGGTGAATTTGGTGTCTTGGCCGAGGGGTATGCGATGAGAGCGCATTCTGACGGTCACACGGGGAGCATGGTCAAGACTGAAAGGTGTCTGGCTAACCACCTGATATTTCCTCTCAGATTTCAGAGCAGCTTTTCTGGCCTCGTAGCGGGACATGATGTCAAAGCGGGCTGACCGTTCAAACCTGGAGGAAGACCGGGATGACCTCTCAACTGATCTTATGGCACTGGGAGATCGGGGACGGGTCCTCTCTGGAGTGGGGGACCTTCTCTCCACAATCTCTCCCTCTACCTCAACCTCAACAGGAGGCCTAGCACGTGGGGGTCTGATCAGCTCTGAGACTGGACGCATGAGCTCGATGTACGTGGGTGACAATGACCTTCTCCTTCTCATAAACTGAGAAACAGTACGTTTCTTCTTTGTGCTAGAAACTTCAACAGCCTCGTGTCTAACCTCCTGCCTCCTCTCTTCATGTTCCACAGCACGTCGCTCGATACGCACAGGGCTAACGGCAGGAGAGGCAGAGAAGCCGAGCTCAAGTTCATCCTCCAGCATCATTTTCTCCTCTTCTGTTCTCCTCCTGGAAAGGTAGTCGTCCACGGGCACCAGCAGCTCCTCATCACTAAGGTCTCTGAGAGATCTCCTCCTGGATCTGAAGGACACCTCAGATTCAGGGGAAGGTGAACGGCGGGCGGGTCTGACAGTCTCCAGATCATCCAGACTAAGTTTTGGAATACGCCATCTTGGCCTGTACTGGTCAGTGATTCGGGGGAGGGGCATGACATAGAACTGTTCCCACCTGGACAGGCGAATACGTCTCTGCCTCTTCTGCACAATCCTCTCCATTCTCTCTGGAATCTCATACTGGTCTCTCAGCTTTTTGTACCACTTCATGTCTGACAGAGGCACAAACTGCCTGATAGTTTTGTCTTCATCCAGAACAGTGGGATCATGGACCAAAGGCTCAGGTATCTCATCTGGCATGAAGATCCTTCTTTCCTCCTCTAGCTTCTTGGTCTCAGACTTGTGCACTGTGATGTCAAACTCACCCTCAACATTTTGGTGCTCACTGCAGGTTTGTACATCTCTGCAGCAAATTTGATGGCCTCTTGAGCTGTGGGGTTAAAAGGTACAAGCTCCTCAGTGGCAGCGATGTGCTCAGCCATCTTGTTGGTCTTCTCAATTTGCTTCTGAATGTGTCTGTATTTCTCCTCCTCGGTCTTGTACTCTCTCCTTGTGTAGGTAAGGCGGTCAACCTTCAGTGTAGCCTGGCAGCTTGCAGAGCCAGTGGAGTTGGTTGCAGTGACCTTGTACACACCAGAGTCCTCAAGCAGAGTCTCTCTGATGTGCAGGACATGGTAGTCAACATCCTCTTGTGTGACAACCACCTTGGGACCGAACTGTAATGGCTGACCGTCCTTTTCCCACTTCAGAGTAGGAGCTGGGATACCTGACACTCTGAGTTCAAAGCGGACACTATGGCCCTCAGTGCACTCAACATTAGCCAGCAGACTTTTGAACATGGGCCTCATAGTTTCTTCCAATATCATCCAGAGACTGGACTCTAAGGTAAAGCAGCTCCACCTGCCTGTGTCTCGTCCTCCCGCTCTTCGTGTTGAACCTTGATCTCCATCAGGCTCCTCCTCTCGTCCTCTCCCAGGTGTCGGCGGGGGAGCTGGAGCGCCTCATGGTCCGTCTGCCCACCATGTTCAGGCAGGAGCTGAGCGGCGTTGGAGCAACTCTGGAGAAACGATGGAAGTTCTGCGGCTTCGAAAGCCTCGGCTCGGCGTGACGCAGGGAGAACGCACACACACCCCAGGAAAACACACGGACATGAACGGGTGCACGCGACGCCTCGGACCCTCAAACCTGTGTGTGTGCGTTCTCCCTCCCCAGGTCGTACCAGACACACTGCAGCACATCGACCATGATGTTCACTCAGGAGGACACTGGAGGTCAAAGGTCACCTCCTGATGCTGGTTCTCTCAGTGACCTCCAGCTGTCAGAAGAACACACCAACCTGGATCCGGACCTGAACCGGGTCCTTGTTGTCTTGTCACTGGTGCGACTCAGCAAAAAGATAAACCAAAGTCCGACCCTCATGACATCTACACCTTCACTGTCAAACCTCAGTTCATTTAAACAGTGAGCTTCCATGTTCCTGCTGAGACCAGGACCAGGTCCAGCTGTGGTCCAGCTGTGGTCCAGCCCCCACATGGCTTCAGGACTGGAAACATCTGAGACACAGACTTTATTTCATAAATTATAATTTAGTGTGGAACCATGTTTAATCCAAAACGTCTGTGTTGACCATCTAAACAGGAAATAACGTTGTGTGTGTGTGTGTGTGTGTGTGTGTGTGGTTCAGTGGTATCACCCACATTTAAACACCTGCAGAGAAAGTCTTTGGATCAACCTGACGTGTAGAGACGTGAACAGACTGATTTGATACAAACAACAGAACAGACATTTTTGGACCACGCTGCGCTCCGTAGTTTACAGATGTCTGGTCGTGTTACAGCATCAACACACACAGAGAAGCTGAGAAATGCTCCAGGGTCTGAATCTAATCTGACCGTCCTGGCGTGAAAAGGCTCGAGGCCTCATGTCGACATGCTGCTGCTGCTGGAACCAGAGGGATGAAGGTGGAGGAGGAGAAACACAGTGAGGATGATGAGGAGAGAAGGAGTGGAGGTGTTTGTACTGTGACATGGGGAGGAGGAGGAGGAGGAGGTGGAGGTGGAGGAGGAGGTTCAGACTGCAGGTTGTTAACGGTCCTGACTGAGTTGAACAGATGTGTTGTTTCTTCCTCTGTGGTGATGAAGATGATGCTGAGAGGACGACATCAGACCAGTGATGAAGGCTCAGTCATTTTCTGTGTTTCTAACGACAATGACCGTTTCAATCCGAGTGATTTTTTTATCGCTCTTTTTAAAGTTACTGGACTGTTTTTGTCTTATTTAAATAAAGAAGCTGAAAATTCAACCATCTCTGTAATTCCACCTTAAATCTGAGCTCCCAGGACGATGTCGCAACCAGGGAGCTGCTTCTGATGTAACACGGGCGTAACACACATCTGTCGATGGACCCTGTGTGTGTGTGTTGTCGAGATGAGAATCTAGGGCAGAGCTTCACTGTGATAAACCTACATGAACACATGGACCATTTTCAGAGGAGTCAGTGACTCACTGCAGTCACACACACACACACACACACACACAAAAGTCTGTAGGTTCATGACTGAAACACACGTTATTTTAGTCAGAGTGATGAAGCTGCTCGTTCACAGGGTTCACCTGTAAGGCCTGGTTCAGATCGCAGGTCAGATCAGAATCACATTCGTATGTGGTTTGAATCAGTTTTGTGTAAATCGGGTCTCATGTGGATTTTGGCTGTTCACACTGTCAAAAAACTCAAACTGGATACAATCTGGATCTGACAGTGCTACAGTAACATGTTCATGAGTCCAGGTCCAGTTGACTGTGATAGGTGGGAACAGCCGGCGACCTCAGAACCACCTGTGGTCTGGACCGCTGCAGTTGGACCTTTGTGGTTGGTTGTGATGGTGGACAGCTTCTTCACGTCCTCTGAGGGTGTGGTCTCTGACCCAGGACACAGGGTCTAGGTTAGCTTCAGAGAAGAGATGAACTTTGTTGTCGCTCTAAAGGGAAACATGTCTCTGTCAGAAGACTTAGTCCTTCAGTTTGATTCACTGTCCCAGTTTGCCTTCTGCAGAAGCACATTGTGACACCTAAAGCTCATCTCCAGGTAAAATCACATGAACAAACAAGTAAAGTGTCAAAGTCGGATTAGAATCTGGTTTTAAAACCAAGTAGTGCTGGTGTAAAAATAAAAAACAGCCCAGGTTAAAACCAGGTGAGACCAGGTTCAGCTTTAAGACCAGGTTCAGCTCATCATCAGCTGTTTCCTGTCTTAAAGCGCTTTAACCACATGATGACCTCGTCCTCTTCCACCACCAGAGGTCACCGGACAGTATAACGTGACAGATGGAGTCTTTAATCTGAACAGCTACAGGTTCATTATGGTAGAAACGTCAGTCATCACCGACTACACAGTGATGAGGCAGAGTAATGATCAACAATGAGCTGGACTCTTTCTCTCTTTGGTGCGTCATCGTCTACGTCTTTGTTCAGTCGTGCTGTTTTAAACGTGCGGTGATGGTTTCATTCATCTGAAGTGACATCGTCTTATTGTGCCACTGTCGTCGTAATGACTCTCATCACTTTCACGGAGCATCAGTTTCAAAACATTTCACCGTTTCTGCAGTTTAACCTCGTGACATTGATTAAAACGCCGTCACTTCCAAACTGCAGCTCTTCATTATCATATTCAGTCTGTGGTGTTGTGTTGTGCCGGCTGCTGTCAGCACTAATCAACACAACGGCTCACATTAGTTTTCATTATTAAATCACACACAGAGACGTCTCGTCTGAACGCTAACTGTCCCCGGTGTCTCCGCTCGTCCACGGTGACAGGTTCCTGGAGGCCTGACGGAGGAGGCAGAACCAGCTTCACTATGTGGGCCAGTGTTTCACTATTCATACCCAGTGCTGAGCGGGGAGCGTACACACCATGAGGCACCAATACATATTCATGTCTGTTAGCTTTACTGAGTCAACAGACAGCTGTCCTCTCTCTGTGGACCCCCACACCTCGTGTCACTGTCTGTTCTCAGCAGCTGCAGCAGCTGCAGCCTCACCACGGCTCTGTTCACTACTACTCTGTTCACCACGGCTCTGTTCACCATGGCTCCGTTCACCACTGCTCTGTTCACTACTGCTCTGTTCACCACTGCTCTGTTCACTACTGCTCTATCCACCACTGCTCTGTTCACCACTGCTCTGTTCACTATGGCTCTGTTCACCACTGCTCTGTTCACTACTGATCTGTTCACTGTTCACTGTTCACCACTGCTCCGTTCACTACTGCTCTGTTCACTGTTCACCACAACACTGCTCACTGCTCTGTTCACCACTGCTCTGTTCACTACTGCTCTGTTCACCACGACTCTGTTCACTACTGATCTGTTCACCACGGCTCTGTTCACTACTGCTCTGTTCACCACTGCTCTGTTCACTACTGCTCTATCCACCACTGCTCTGTTCACCACTGCTCTGTTCACTATGGCTCTGTTCACCACTGCTCTGTTCACTACTGATCTGTTCACTGTTCACTGCTCTGTTCACTGTTCACCACTGCTCCGTTCACTACTGCTCTGTTCACTGTTCACCACAACACTGCTCACTGCTCTGTTCACTACTGCTCCATTCACTACTGATCTGTTCACTGCTCACTGTTCACTGAGGGAGGAACCTGGAGAGAGAGCCCACAGAGGAACAGGGAGAAGACAGTATCACCTGACTTCATCATTGACTTCATAATATACAGGAACTTTTCAAAGAGCTTTACAGAGAGAAAAACTGAAACAACGCACCATAAAACAGAAGTGAGTCACATCTCAAACACAATAACAAAGGCTGTGTGATAGAAGACAACAAGTCAGAGGTCTGAAGACGCTGAGATGCTCCACCAGCAGCATGGAGTAACCAGCAGAGCCTTGTTGATGACCTTCACTTCATCACTGATGCAAAGACGATGAAGGGTTTCAGGCTTTCGTAAAGACAGAAGTCTGAAACACCGACCAGCTGGTGTTAGTTACCAACATGCCTCCTGGCCAAGAAAATCCTAATGTGAAAGTGTGTGTGTGTGTGTGTGTGTTGCTGGTCTATAAATAATGTGTTGAGCAGCAGTGTGGTGTGTGTCTGTGACGAGCCCTCCCTCCATTAGCTGAGCTGCATCTCTAATGAGGCCTGTTGACAGTGGCTGTAATTAGCCTCAGCTCTTTGTGTTCTCTTTGTCGACTGCAGTGTCGAGACATTTCTTCATTTCCCCCGCTGGTGTCATGTCTCATCACCGGCGCCTGCTTGTCATTACACCTGGCAGCCATTACTGTGAGAAATCTCTTCTGTGAAATTGTATGTAGGCCATTGTGCTGCCGCTGTGGGTGACAGTCGTGTGTGACTGTAAATGACGGCATCAAGTGCAGCATCCAAAAACAAGTCATCGCCCTGAGAGAGGATCCTGCTTTGAGTGAAGCTGTGGAGTAACCAGAGGAGGGAGGTGCTGATCCAAGTCCAGCGTCTCCACCAGCTCCTGATATGAATATCTGAGCCTGTACTGTATACACAGCTGATACATTCAGATCACCAGTAATTCAAGCCTAAGTCCTGCATGAGGAAAAGTGCAAAATTATCATGATCAACACATAATTAAAGAACTTGTGCAATATGAGCCATTTCAGAATCAGAACAATATACACATAATATAAATAATATATAATATCACATTGTTGCTGCAAATTTTATAGTTTTACGGTTTATTTTGTAGGTAAACACTTAAAATGTATTATTATTATTATTATCTTATCTTTTTATTTGTTAATATAATATTATTCTGATGAGCTATTTACCTGTTTACTACCTGTAACCTATGCTTGTTCGTATAATGTCACTATAGCTGTAGGCTGCTGTTTGTTTAGTCCAGTGTTTTCAATAAAGCTTTGTGGGAGGGGGAAAAAACAGCGGGAAAGTCGTTCAGTCGCGCGGCGTCGCGTCACGTCACAACAGAGAGAGAGAGGGAGAGGCGGGAAAGGATCCAGAAGAGACCGTTAAAAACAGCCGTTAGAACAGCCGTTAGAACAACTGGGCGGTTTAGCACCATGCTAGTGTCAGAGTGGAGGAGAATGGAGTAAGGCTAATGGCGGCCATTAACGGATGTTGACCAGGTGACCTCTGCTACCGGACACCCACCTGTTTAACGGCTCCACCGGCACCGGAGCTCACAGCGAGGCGGAGGACGGAGTCCCGGTGGCAGGTAGGTTACAGCTGAGCAGCCCCACAGTATTTCATTTATGTGTCCAACTCAAGCTGCTGAAGCTAACTGAAGCTAGCTGTAGTAAGTTAGCCTTAGCTCGCTGTGATGAGAGACTGGGGGGCTGTTAGACTCTGTGAGAGGGTCAATGACATTTTAATTAGATCCCTTGGATAAATCATAATGAGCTCAGTTACATGTTACTGTCCTGTTGAAGCCTTTTTATTCTGCAGGGTTGAATGAACCACGTCGGTCTTTAAATGTTGTCACGTGGCTGGTTATAAAAAAAGTGAATCTCCATGTTGAGCCTTGTGTCGGTGCTGCTGTCTGTTGCTGTGGCTTCATGGTGCTGGTTGCTGTTGTTATATTAATGTAGGCTACTGTTATTCTGTCCTGAGACCAGTGGAAGTTAGACTTTTATTAAAATAATTCATAATGGTTTTAAAACTGTTGGAAAGTTGTGTCAAAAAAATTAGCATTAAGCAATAAAAACAAAATGGAAAAATGTGGGGACAGAAACTCCACTAACATCTGTGTAGACGTTGGATTAGAGGGTGAAAAGGAGACGCGAGTGTGACAGCAGTCGTACAGGTTGTGTTTTATATTCTGGTATTTAACAGTGTTTGTCTTGTTTTGTCGCTTGTTTGAAGTCACTGTATTTTGGAACAACCTAAAGTTTATCTTGTCTTTTCTTCTCTTGTCTTGTCACAGGTGAAGCTGATGGTGAAGTTCAGAGCTCCCCCTGCTGGGTCACAAGACACACTACTTTAAATGGTATGTGGTGATGATTGCAGTCGTTTGCTCACTGTACAGTCTTGTACAGTGAATGACCCCCTCACCTTTGACCTCCTCACCCTGTAGTTTTGTCTCGTTGGCCATGAACTTCCTTCAAGGTGCAGAGATGTTAAAATCTCTGGACAGGTTGAGGTGAAGCTCTGGCGTGTTGAGCAGCGGGGGGCTGAGCTCATGATCCTGAGCAGCAGTCCAGCATCGTGTCGCTGCATAAAGACAACAGAGCAACACAATGCTGAACAACAGTTGCTTAGCAACCTCGGCCCGGTCAGTGTCTGAAGTGGCAGAGAGCAGCGGTCCACCTCAACATGGAGTCAGAGGTCTGCTGCTCAGATCAGTGTTTGACCGTTGTCACCATGAAGGTGATGGAGGAGAAACCCACAGACAGCTGCTTCTTCACTTTCACTTTCCTCCACAGACGCAGGAAGCGTCAGTTCTCCCCCAGCTGAGATCCACAGACTGAAGTGTGACAGGATTAGTGGATCTCCTAGAAGATCCTACAAGGTTCCTGTGGTTGGGCAGAAAACAGGAAGGAAGCCTTTATCTTTAACAAAGTGATTTTAAAGGGTTTTGTCCCCAGTTTTAAAGAAACTTAGTGTCCTCACCTGCTGTGACATCACACACCTGCTGATCTACCATCCTCCACAGCTCTGGGTCACCACAACAACACTCACAGCCTCGAAACCCTGAACATACAGAAGGGTCAGAAGGTCGGACTCACTGGACTTTATCAGGTCACCTCACAGCGTCTGGTCTTCTTCATGTCACCTGGAACCTAAAGCTGAGTGTTTCACTCTGAGGCGACTGTTTTATTAACTGTACTGCCCTCGCAGTGCGTACGTGCAAAACTAGACAGTCAGATAACGAATTGTGGAGGTTCTTCAAAAAACCACAAGGCGTAACTTTTCTTGTCCTTTAATGAAGTCCAATCCCATCCAATACGTAAAACTAAAAAATATCACAGAGAAAAACAATTCAGTTTAATACTATACAAACGAGGCACTGCGTAACCTAAGTGCATTTCAATTAGCATCCATCAACCCGACGAAGTGAAAGAGTTCGTATACTCTCTGAAAACATAACGAATCTTAATGAAATATACACTCGTTTAACAGTTGTGTCATATAATACTCACAGATAAACGTTTTCCCAGGCACAAGCGTCAGAAAACTCCAATAATGTTGTATCATTAGTCTGTTTAGCTCGTGGGCTCCTCTCAGCTCAGTTGAGCGCAGGTAACAGAAAAATACAGCATAGCTGTAGCTAACAACAGAGCGCTCACTCTGACGGATTTTTCTAGACCAAAGAAAAGAACACTCACTCTGACGCGGTTTTTTACAACCAAAGAATAAGCACTTTTTTAAACGTGCTTAATTATTCAATTATGAACTCTAACTTAACATTTTAACTTTTTAACCTTTACAGGCAGTACATTAACAATAACACTCCTCTCCTCTCTGGTTTGTCTGACTGTGTGTGTTAGGTGAATGATAAAGCCCTGAGCTGCACTGTGTCAATAAAGTTTATTCATTCAGCCATTTATTGATACGACAGTAGGCGCCACTGCAGCTGGATGATTAGTTAGAAGGTGAACCTGACGAACCCTCACCAGCGCAGGACTCCTCCAGGAACAAACAGGACGTTGGGTCAGTCAGAGTAAGACTGACTCCAGATCAGTCCGTGTGGTCACCAGCACCTGCTCTGTTGTCTGGGCTGAGGCAGCAGTTTGACTGAAGGGTCACAGCGCCACCCTGAGGCCACAGACACAAACAGCATGTTCTCCAGTCACTGTCTCTGCTGGACTTGATGTGAGGTGATGAATCACAACATTGACCATCTAAAGGTCAGACTTCAGGTAAAACCATCTTCCTCCAGGTGTTCAGAGCTCGTCTTAAAGAGACACTAACCTGATCCTGACGCCATGTAACAGAGGGGACAGATTGTCCAGAGGGACGTTTGTCTTCATAACTATAGGATCCATTGTGATTCAAGTGAAAACAAGACGTTTCTTGTAACATCAGTTCAGTCGCAGCTCTCACTCAAATGTTTGGTCCTCAGCTCGTGAGTCCTGCTCATGTTGTTGTCGCCCTGATTCGTCCTGATTCGTCCTGATTCGTCCTGACTCGTCCTGATTCATCCTGACTCGTCCTGATTTGTCCTGACTCGTCCTGATTCGTCCTGATTCGTCCTGACTCGTCCTGATTCGTCCTGACTCGTCCTGATTTGTCCTGATTCGTCCTGACTCGTCCTGATTCGTCCTGATTCGTCCTGACTCGTCCTGATTCGTCCTGACTCGTCCTGATTTGTCCTGATTCGTCCTGACTCGTCCTGATTCGTCCTGATTCGTCCTGACTCGTCCTGACTCGTCCTGATTCGTCCTGATTCGTCCTGATTCGTCCTGATTTGTCCTGACTCGTCCACTACCAGGCAGCTGTATGAGGTGAACACTGTCATCATGATGCCTTCCTGACAGCAAGGTGTCAGCATTGGTGTTAAAGGTGTGTTAGCATTCCTGAGAGTTTAAATGGACCATCTGTGTGTAAGGCCTCGACACGTCTGGACTAAAGCCACTATGTTTACGTCTTAGAAGCCTCAGAGTTTAGTTACTGCACCAGTAGATGGCAGCGTTGTTCTCTCTGTTATTCAAACTACATGTTGCTCTGTTTTCAGCATGACGCCTCAAAGCCAGGAGGGAAGCAGAGGGAACGTCTTCCCTGCTGTCTTCAGCCACACCAGGGGTCTGGAGGAGGAGCTGGAGGAGGAGCTGGAGGAGGAGTCAGGGAGGACGACATGAAACAGACCATAATATGGGACACATGAAGAGGGCCACAAGGTAAACCTGGATACAGGCTTTTCCCGACCACCATAAGACTCAGGTTTCCTGACAAACGGTTGTCAGGTTTACAGCCCATTGATCAGCCTCCCAGTGACTTTGAGGGGGGGGGGGTTTAAAACACCTCCAACAGTTTATTCTCTTACACACGGTTCAGGTTGTTCTCCTGATGGAGATCTTCATGACTGTTGGATTTCCCTCCTCTTCATTTGACGTACGTTTGACCTTCATGTCATCCAGCCTCCTGCTGACAAGTTCTGCTGTGACTCTCCAGATGTTGCTTCGTCTTGATCAATAGTTGTTCAGCAGTGTTTTCATTGTTGAACAACTTTTCATTCACATTTGAGTAGATTTCAACTTTTTCATTTTTTCACACTAATCTTCAAGAATTCAATGACTTTCCACCCATTTCATACAGAACCAGCCTCCTTCTTACAGGTTGTATGTAACCCAGGTTAAAAAGCTGTATTAAAAACAGACAGAGTTTGAAGCAGTGAATTAGTTCATTACATATTAAAAACCAAGATGTTGAATTAAAAACAGTGAAATTCATAGTGGAAACAGAACAGTGATACAATAAGTGATACTTTTAATCTGAAAGAGTCGGGTTGGACACGGTCTTTCATCCAATCGGAGGGAAGCTCCCACCCATTGACCCGATTAGAGCAAGTTCACGTCCTCTGAAGCTGCTCGGAGAGCGAGCCGCGTTGAGCCGGAGCCGCGTTGAGCCGGAGTCGAGTCCCGACACACTTTGTGACGGTGAAACGATAAAAACCTGGAGGAAGCTGTTGGAGAAACATCCAGCTGATCCGGACCTGTGTGAGCTGGAGGAGCCGCCAGGGAGGAGACACGCTCGGTGAGCAACCGGTTTGAAATGCTAAGTGCTAAATCGTTAACGCTAACGGTGACACGAGCTAACCCTTAGCATACGAGCTAACGTGGGAGCGCTAGCTAATTAGCATCAGAGCAGATCCACCAGATACATTAATGCGAAGCATTGATCCGACATTTTAAAGCTGCGTGTGAGACGTTTACTTTCTCTTTTGTTGCTCTGTTCACACTGAGCTGTGTTTGTGTGTGTTTAGCACTTTATCTGTGAACTTTAAACACGTTTAACGACAATTATATTTTTCTTTCTTAACGGCTGATGTTCGTGTGCTAATAACTATGTAAAGAGTTATTTCAATAATATAATGTGATGAGTAACATGATCTGATTGTTTGAGAGTTGTTTATTTTATCCCCTCCTTGAACCGCCACTTTATCGTGGTGGAGGGGTTTGAGCACCTGAGTGATCCTAGGAGCTATGTTGTCCGGGGCTTAATGCCCCTGGTAGGGTCTCCCAAGGCAAACAGGTCCTAGATGACAGGTCAGACCAAGAGCGGTTCCAAAGCCCCAGATGAAGGATATTACAACGAGGAAGTGCACGTCGCCCGGAATGGCGTTACCGGGGCCCCACCCTGGAGCCAGGCCTGGGGTTGGGGCTCGCAGGCGAGCGCCTGGTGGCCGGGTCTTAGCCCACGGGACCCGGCCAGGCACAGCCCGAAGGAGCGACGTGGGCCCGCTCTCCCGTAGGCCCACCACCCGCGGGAGGGTTCAGATGGGGCTGGTGCTTTGTGGTTTGGGTGGCGGTCGTGGGCGGGGGCCCCGGCGGCCCAATCCCTGGACAACGACTCTGGCTATAGGGACATGGAATGTCACCTCACTGGGGGGGAAAGAGCCCGAGCTCGTGCGGGAGGCTGAGCGGTACCGGCTAGAGATAGTCGGGCTCGCCTCTATGCACAGTCTGGGCTCTGGAACCCAACTCCTTGAGAGAGGCTGGACTCTCTTCTACTCTGGAGTTGCCCATGGTGAGAGGCGGCGGGCTGGTGTGGGCTTGCTCATAGCCCTTCATCTCAGCCGCCATGTGTTGGAGTTTTCCCCACTGAACGAGAGGGTCGTTTCCCTGCGCCTTCGGGTCGGGGATAGGTCTCTCACAGTCGTTTCGGCTTATGGGCCAAACGGCAGTGCTGAGTACCCGGCCTTCTTGGGGTCCCTGGAAGGGGTACTGGAAAGTGCCCCAACTGGGGACTCCATCGTTCTGTTGGGGGACTTCAACGCTCACGTGGGCAACGACAGTGACACCTGGAGGGGCGTGATTGGGAGGAACGGCCTCCCCGATCTGAACCCAAGTGGTGTTCTGTTGTTGGACTTCTGTGCTAGTTACAGTTTGTCCATAACGAACACCATGTTCGAGCATAAGGGAGTCCATAAGTGCACGTGGCACCAGGACACCCTAGGCCGGAGATCAATGATCGACTTTGTAGTCGTGTCATCTGATCTCCGGCCGTATGTCTTGGAGAGGGGCTGAGCTGTCAACTGATCACTACCTGGTGGTGAGTTGGATCCGGTGGCGGGGGAGGAAGCTAGACAGACTCGGCAGACCCAAACGTACTGTGAGGGTCTGTTGGGAACGTCTGGCAGAATCCTCTGTCACTGAGGTCTTCAATTCCCACCTCCGGGAGAGCTTTGACTAGATACCGAGGGAGGCTGGAGACATTGAGTCAGAGTGGACCATGTTCTCCACCTCCATTGTTGATGCGGCTGTTCGGAGCTGTGGCCGCAAGGTCTCCGGTGCCTGTCGTGGCGGCAATCCCCGAACTCGGTGGTGGACACCGGAAGTAAGGGATGCCGTCAAGCTGAAGAAGGAGTCCTACCGAGCCTGGTTGGCTCGGGGGACCCCCGAGGCAGCTGATGGGTACCGGCAGGCCAAGCGTGCGGCAGCCCGATCAGTCGCGGAAGCAAAAACTCGGGTATGGGAAAAGTTCGGGGAGGCCATGGAGGAGGACTACCGATCGGCCTCGAAGAAATTCTGGCAAACCATCCGGCGCCTCAGGAGGGGGAAGCAGTGCTCTGCCAACACTGTTTACAGTGGAGGTGGGGAGCTGTTGATCTCGACTGGGGATATTGTCGGGCGGTGGAAGGAGTACTTCGAGGATCTCCTCAATCCCGCTGCCATGTCTTCCATGGAGGAAGCAGAGGCAGAGGACTCAGAGGTTGATTCATTCATCACCCAAGCTGAAGTCACGAGGTAGTTCAGAAGCTCCCCGGTGGCAAGGCAGCGGGGGTGGATGAGATCCGCCCTGAGTATCTCAAGTCTCTGGATGTTGTGGGGCTGTCTTGGCTGACACGCCTCTGCAACATCGCGTGGCAGTCGGGGACAGTGCCTCTGGACTGGCAGACCGGAGTGGTGGTCCCTCTTTTTAAAAAGGGGGACCGGAGGATGTGTTCCAACTACCGAGGGATCACACTCCTCAGCCTCCCGGGGAAAGTCTATTCCAGGGTGCTGGACAGGAGAATTCGACCGATAGTCAACCCCCAGATTCAGGAGGAACAATGCGGTTTTCGTCCTGGTCATGGAACACTGGACCAGCTCTATACCCTCCACAGGGTGCTTGAGGGTTCATGGGAGTTTGCCCAACCAGTCCACATGTGTTTTGTGGACTTGGAGAAGGCATTCGACCGTGTCCCTCGTGGCATTCTGTGGGAGGTGCTCCGAGAATATGGGGTCGGAGGCCCTCTGCTGAGGGCTGTAAGGTCTCTGTATGACCGGAGCAGGAGCTTGGTTCGCATTGCCGGCAGTAAGTCGGACTTGTTCCCGGTGCATGTTGGCCTCCGACAGGGCTGCCCTTTGTCACCGGTTCTGTTCATTATTTTTATGGACAGAATTTCTAGGCGCAGCCAGGGTCCGGAGGGGGTCCGGTTCGGGAGTCACCGGATTTCATCTCTGCTTTTTGCATTTGATGTTGTCCTGTTGGCTCCCTCGAGCCAGGACCTACAGCATGCGCTGGGGCAGTTCGCAGCTGAGTGTGAAGCAGCTGGGATGAGGATCAGCACCTCCAAGTCTGAGGCCATGGTTCTCGACCGGAAAAAGGTGGTTTGCCCTCCCCGGGTCGGGGGAGAGTTCCTGCCTCAGGTGGAGGAGTTTAAGTATCTCGGGGTCCAGTTCACGAGTGAGGGAAGGATGGAGCATGAGATCGACAGGCGGATCGGTGCAGCGGCTGCAGTAATGCAGTCGTTGTATCGGTCCATTGTGGTGAAGAGAGAGCTGAGCCGAAAGGCAAAGCTCTCGATTTACCGGTCGATCTACGTTCCTACCCTCACCTATGGTCATGAACTCTGGGTCATGACCGAAAGAACGAGATCCCGGATACAAGCGGCCGAAATGAGTTTCCTCCGCAGGGTGGCGGGGCGCTCCCTTAGAGATAGGGTGAGAAGCTCTGTCACCCGGGAGGAGCTCGGAGTAGAGCCGCTGCTCCTCCACATCGAGAGGAGCCAGTTTAGGTGGCTCGGGCATCTGTACCGGATGCCCCCTGGGCGCCTCCCTCGGGAGGTGTTCCGGGCATGTCCCACCGGAAAGAGGCCCCGGGGAAGACCCAGGACACGCTGGAGTGACTATGTCACCCGGCTGGCCTGGGAACGCCTTGGGGTCCCTCCGGAAGAGCTGGAGGAAGTGTCTGGGGAGAGGGAGGTCTGGGGATCCCTGCTCAGGCTGCTGCCCCCGCAATCCGGCCCCAGATAAGCGGAGGAAGATGGATGGATGGATGGATGTTTATTTTATTACTGAGACTTGTGATGTCGTGTTACAACTTATTCTCTATTGACAGAGTTTGTGTAGATGTAACATGATTTATGTTGATGGTTCATTGAGAGTTGAGGAAATTACATCTCTGCTCTGACTCTACTTATCGAAGGTCACGTGTTTTTTCTGTTGGACCCCTTTGAGATTTGGACCTACCAGGATATTGGAGCCAGTCGAAGGTTGATGGCGAGCCAGACCCCGGAGGACACTTAGAGATACGACGCTGCGCACCCTGAATCCTTTTACACCATCACACACGTACACACACGAGTGAGGTGGGACTGATTTCCCACCTATACGGTGTTGACTGAACTGAACCTTACAATAAGAGCAGCTGCAGAACTTTGTTTTATTTCTTATTTTCTATACCCAGGTAAGAGTTGTAATACACTGTGATATTAATGTGGTCTTCCCATCCTTCCCATAGCGAAGCATCTTTGTTTCTTAAAGAGCTGTGTCGTTCCTGTGCATCGGTTGGTCAGTCTCTTAGAGCTTCTGGTATCTCTGGCCATTGAACCAAGTTACTGTTCTTCCTTCTTTAAAGGGTAGCGTGTTACACAGTGATCAGTTACTGAGCTTTTTACAGCCTCGTATGTTAAAGCTGTTCATTTTCTGCTGGATGTCCACACGTTGATTTCTTTACAGGCAGCAGTTAGAGAGAGTGGGTTTCTTTGGTTCCTTGTGCTCCTCACATCGTGTAGGTCGTACTATTGGGTCACAACCACCATCTGAATGATGTTATCATGATGTTGTCATGATGTCATGATGAATCTTTCTCTACATCAACTCCAGCTTTAACAACTAAGTTCTGTGATTGGTGGATTTCACTGTCAGTTCATCGCTCAGAGTGCGTGTGGGTTTTCCCCTCCTTGTTTTATCAACCAATCACAGCTTAAAAAAGGACGAGTCATACCCAGCAACAGGGTCGACCACACCTCCTCCTCACTAAGATAAAAGTTTCTGTCCCCTCCTTGTTCAGAGTTGCTCTCTAAACCTCCTACATCTCTCCTAGATTCCTTGCTGCAGATGTTTAGGCTGCGTTCAGAGTCTGAGAACCTCTGTGCTACAGGCCCTGGTGTTTCTGTCTGATCATCGTCATCTCATCACACACACAGCAAGAAAGAGGTGCTTTAGTTGGTTTATTTATTCTGATCACAGTTTGCTTCATGGCAGCACCACACTGAAGACACTTCACCAGTGTGTGACTACAGCAAGAGTGAACTGAATGAAAGAGGTCAGGAGGTCAAACTCAGGGATTTTCTGCTCCTGTCTTTGATGATTCTTTAAATGATTCTGCTGCTTTTCTCTTTTTATTCTGGTTCATGTTTTCTCAAAGCCCACTGGGTCTGAGCCACTACAAAAGGTTACAAAAGCTATTATTTTTACTGTACTTGTTCAGTACGTCTTGGATCTGTTGGACAGCCTCATTATTTCTGTAACATGGCAGCAATCCTCGCTGGGTCTCATGGAAGAGAACGTGAACCTCCAACACAATGCCTGGGTCGTTTTCACTCCATTTCCTTCCAACTGAATAGTCAGGGTCTCTGGTGTGGTGCATCAGCACCAAGACGACAGGTTTCTGCCTCAGAGACACTAGAAAACAAGAGAGAAATATCATATAGTGTCCTGTGAAAACTGCACATGTACATCACACCTGGTCTGGCACTGAGCAGCAGCCACATGACATCACTTAGAGTGAAGCATGAGGAGAAGGTGACGCCATACAGGGCAGAACATGGACAGGTCTCCTGACAGCAGAGCAACATGTGGCTGCAAATATCTGGGTCCATTTCAATACCATGTTTAATGTTGACTAATGTCACTGAGGACTGATGTCACTGAGGACTGATGTCACTGAGGTCTGATGTCACTGAGGTCTGATGTCACTCAGTGACGTGCGGTGAGGTTCATGGCTAGTGAGGCACTGACTTCATCACAATCAGATAAACATATGAAAAAAAACTGCATTTAGGGTTTATAAGTGACTCGCTGTCACTTATTTTGCAGCGGAGCGGAGGAAGCGCAAGCAGAATCCTGTGAAACACAGAAACACTGTGCTCACTAGCGCCTCCTCCATGAGGCAGGAGAACTGCGTGCCTCACCCGGCAACTTTTCGCAGCCGTTTTATGATCGCTCAGCACAAGAAACACGTTACACACACATACAGTTTTCGACACAAACACTACATTATATTCACCAGCTAAACTATAGAAATGTAGTTTATATAGCAAACGTATTTGAACATTTTAATAGCGACATAGAAAGAGACAGCAATACGGGCTCACTGCCTAGCATGCAGCACAGTTAGCCAAGTCATTGCGCAATCCTTGCTGAGGCTCAGCTGCCTGCTGCCTCACCGCACGTCTCTTCTCAGTATTTGAACGATAAATATGAAAAATCGGTGATTTTGAATGAAAAATAACTTAAAACTGGTTTAGTTAAAAGCAAAATAACTTTAAAGTACAAATCAAAGGATAAATACAATAATTACATTTATTTTTTTCAATTTACGGTTTTTTCTTTCCATGATGACAGGTGAGGCACGGCCTCACTTGCCTCCCCTGACCGCACGTCACTGATGTCACTGAGGACTGATGTCACTGAGGACTCACTGAACTCACAGGACCTATGGACACAGATGTTAACTGAGTTTACATGTTCACACTGATGGACTCGTGAGTTGATCTCAGGTTACAGTCTCCAGCTCCGTTCAGTTGGTGTGAAGTAACAACAATAACAATGATAAAATGAACACATGATCCAGGACTCAGAGTGAGATCGGCCGACTCCACTGCAGCTTTTAAACAGCAACTTAAAGCTCACTGTTATAGGACGGCCTGCTCTTAACTGTTCGCTCTGTTTCACATGTTTCACATGTTTCATCTCATTATTTAACATGTTGTCTGCCCAACAAGAGCACTACAGGTTCAGCTGTACTGCACCTTTTTATATGAGCTCATTTGTACTGGGCTCAGTGCTGCTTATTGTGGACTATTGATTGGGGTTATGTGACCTCAAAGGAAGGGGGGGTTCTCTCTTTCTGTAATGTTTGATCTGTAAATCACTTTGCTTCTGTTTGAAAAGTGCTACATAAATAAAAGTTATTATAGTTCAGAGCGCAGCAGCCGAACACGATAAGAAAAGAGGAAGTCGTGTTCTTACAGCAGCTGAGTTGAGATCTGCAGATTTGACTAGTCTGACTATTCTTCCTGTGAACACAGTCCGTTACCTGGCAGATTCCTCATGACTGCTGCTACATCTGATCCAGCACGAGATCCAATTGGACAGAAAACAATGATGAGGTAGCTGTCCTCCACGTTGTTGGTGAACTCCACCTCTGTCGAATTGTTTTTGTACAGTTGACCCAGTATGGTCTCATGAGCACCCGAGGTTTGACCAGTAACCTGCACATAAACCTTCACTTTGGTGGTACCCCACAGCCACCATGATGATGTAGAAGGTTCTTTTGCTGAAAGGTGATTAGGGGAAATGTTCAGCCTTTTATAGAAAGTACATGACTGCAATAGAGATATAGAAGCACATGTTTTGTAAATTCACCTGGCCCTCCTCGAGGAGACGGCAGCCCAGGTTTTTTCTCTCCTACAGAGAAACAAAGTAGAAATGTGTTGATATTTCAGAGTCACATCATCTGTGCGCTGTAACAGCTGTTGAACAAAGGCAGGGGACATGAGGCCGTCTGAATCCTCACACTCAATCACTGAACATATACTGTAGTAAATCTCTCCACCTGTTGTCTGTACACAACATCTATGTCACGTCTGCTCGTCCTGGGTGATGAAATCTATGAGACTTCCTCCTGTGAATGGCTGTGATACAGGCTGACAGACAGGGAACATGCACCTTCATGTGAAAACATGGGCTCCTTATACGACTGTAACCTGACACACAGTAGAGTTGCACCCTTTGTTCTAACTCTACCCATGTGATAGTTTACATCTGTATTTACTCCTGAAGCCTGAACTATTATTCAGTGTGAATGTAACATGGTATTCAGAGGAGTCATGTGCTTGTTACTCTAAGTTAATGATCTGATTACCTCTGTCAGAACCCTGCTTTTGAGCTTGAAAGTATTTCTTCAGTTCATCTAAGAACTTCTCAAGATGTTCAGCTTCTTCTGGGATCTTGGTTTGGTAGTCGTTCACCACAGGTTGAAGATCTGCAATGAGAACAGACATCAACCTCTTCAAGTCTTCTTCAGCTACAGTTCATTGTCAGTGTCATTATGAGACCTGTCCTGATCCAGGTCTGGGTCCTTAAGTGCTGAGTATCTCTGATGGTCAGTCTGATCTGACACTGACATTTATGTAACTGGTGATTAGATCTGCGTCTGACTGATCACTGACTGAATGACTGATTAATGAGGATCAATGAGACTTCATACTAACGACTGGGACCAACTCCACAGAGCTGCTTCTGATGAAACTGTGATGTGCATCAGAGAAATAGAAACTGGATTCTTTCAAAGCTATAAAATTCAATGTTCTATTTATTATTTGTTTTGACAATATGAATGTCAGGATTCACGTGGACCCAGATAAATGTTCACATTCACTCAGCAGTGAGATGTTGGACAGGAGAGCAGCACTGCAACACCATAGGCAGAGGTGGAAAAGTTTTATTCTAGTCAACAGAAGGCCTTTAACAATGGACCTGCTCTCACCTGATACTGACACTCAGGACTAATCACACCATACAGTCATTGTTTGTAGATAAGGATAAAGACTTATGATCGAAAATTAATGTACTTACGCTCAATCAGTTCTTGAGGAATCCTACTGTCCTGGAGGGTATCCAGGATCATATTCCTGTTCTCCTAAAAAACAGATTCAAGGTGGTACCTGTACATACATCACCTGTAGTACCAGTTTGGTGTTTTGACATGAGTGAACGTCGTAACCCTTTTTTTTTTACTCACTGAATAATTAAATTGTATGATGTTATCAAGAATAAACCTACACGTCTGCAGTGCACCACCTGTGTTCCTCTCACTTTGTGGTATGATATGAGTTTGAGAAGGCTCATAGCCATAAGTTCAGTATTCACATAGATCACTTGTTGGATAGTCACATTGTTTTGTATGTTGTAACCTGGATTCCTCTTCTGCCAGATGCACAGTGGTCAGATTTAAAACTAGTCTGGTACCTGTTACCTTAAAAATTGCATTGGTCTCAAGTTTAGGTGGATGGTGGTGGTTTCATTTACTACTACTACACTACTACTCTGTTAAATGTGCAGGAGGAGGGCAGGGTGAACAAGGAGACCAGCAGCTATACACCTTTCAGAAAGTCGCTGCTTGCAGTCAAGTCCACCACAAAACAAAACAGCCACACCTCTGCTCAGGGTTAAAGCTCTATCCATTTGAAATAGTGAACATTTTTAAGTTCAAAATCAGCCTTTCTTGGAGGACGTCAGTAGATCATTCAAAACCTCTGTTCTTCCTTACCTCATCCATTGTCCTCTGTGCATCTACTTCTATGGCCTCCTGTACAGATTCATCTGGTTTTCTTCCTGAGGGTGTCTGGAGGGTGGAGAGAACAAGGGGGTCAGACAGGTCTAACCTTTGAGTGTTGTCTTGTTGCTTTCTTTATTCAGGGTTGTTGTAATAAACAGAAATACTTGTGGTTTGTGAGAGTGGAGGAGATGGTGTCCTCTGTGTGAGCCAGTGCACTACAACACCTGAAATGTTCTTTAGCCTAGAAAAGAGAGCAGCTCTTTGGCCTTGGAGCTCAGTGTATTGCACTGCCATGTTTCTACAGTGGCCTGGAATGGACAAACCAGACACTCACTCTAGTGGGGAGCTTTCAAGCTTTTAGATGAAGGCCACCGTGGGTTCTACATGCTTGGACAAGTGGGTGGTGGTGGGTGGTGGTGTTCAGCTGGGTGCTGCCTGCAACTTCACCACCAGATGGCACTAAATCCTACTTACACATCTTCCATCCACCTTCCAACACAGGTAGGAAAATTACTGAAGCTGGAGCCTTCATGAGGACAAGTAACTAAGGAGAGTCTTATTGTGAAGTGGTACTGATGAAATGAGATGATCACGACCCACGTGATGCTCTAAACCTGGAAGAAAATCTAGTGATGATCTTCAACTATTTCAACTTACTTACCCAACCAGGTCCTTACTGACAAGTACCTGGTTGCTGTGCAGTTACTAAAACAAAAGAAACTCACCTGTGCATCGTCTTGATTCCCTTTTGACATGAACTCCTGTCGTGACATCATGTGACCACCTGCTGACGCTTGACCTGGATCAACAGAGCTACCTGCAGCTGTGGAAACAGATGTGTTACACAGACTGTTACTGAATGACACTGGGCTCCAGAATAATGGTGAATATCTCTGAGCACATGAACAGTGACACGACTGCTCATGAAGAGCGACTGTAAAACAGGTATCGGTCAGTGGTTCATCACAGACACTGTATAAATGATAAGAGTGGAGAGGGATCCTCACCTGCTTCCTGCTCCTCTGCTGTCGTCCTCTCAGCTCTGAGACAAACAGGCAATGAGCTGGTTTTATAAGAAGGCTCCTCCCTCTGACCATGTGACTTACAGTAAACCACTGGCTTCTTATAATCAGTCAGTGCAGTGTGATACACTGTGATACTGTGGATGGTTTCTGGTGTGAGTTTTGTGTAAATTGTTTGTGCTTCCTGTTTTGTTTCAGTGTTTTATTGTGTAATTTTTCATCAGCGTTCATGTTCATGTTCTGTGAATCATGTTATCTTTGGGTCAGAGAGGCAGACACTCTTTCTACATTTAGGTCCAGGCTTAAGACCTTCCTCTATGACAGAGCTTTTAGTTAGGACTGGCTCAGGTAGCCCTGATCCATTTTATAGCTACGCTGCTATAGGCTTAAACTGCTGGGGGACACATCAGGTTACATGGAGCCCTACCCTTCCTCTCCTCTCCTCTCCTCTCATATTTTGAACTATCATTAACTGTTGCACTTTGTAGTCTGGCCTTGGTGTCTCGCACTCTCTCTGTATTTCCACAGATCTCTTCAGAGCTCCATCCCCCTGCACCAACTAACCAACCGCTGCCTCCATCACCTCCTTTCTCCTGCTGTTAAACCGGCCTGCACTCCCTGCTCATGACCCAGTCTGCCGTCCAGTAGTCCCATTAAGCTGGCCTTCCCTCCCTGCCCCCCAGGAGCTGCCTTCATCATTCTTCATTAACTGACTGATTTCATTTCCATGTTTTCCATATTTCATGTTGTAAATTGTTTTCTTTGTCTGTGTACAACATCTACTGCACGTCTGCCCGTCCTGGGTGAGGGATCCCTCCTCTGTTGCTCACCCTGAGGTTTCTCCATTTTCCCCTGTTAAAGGGTTTTTTTGGGAGCTTTTCCTCAGTCGATGTGAGGGTCAAAGGGCAGAGGATGTTGTCATGATGCTGTGTAAAGCTCATCGAGACAAACTGTAAAAATGGGCTGTACAAATAAAATTGCCTTGCCTTGCCTTTATACCATTAATCAGGGCCTTTCATCCCCTTGTGCTTTTTTTCATCAAAGAGTACAAATCACAAAGTATTGTTTTTCTTTAATGGAGCTAGGCCACCTCTGGCACCAGGTGTCAGCATGAACTTTATTAACAGAGCAGTCCTGCACATTAAGTTGATGTCTGTAAGAACAGAGTAATTCAAAGTGGAACAAAAGGAGGAAAAGATCAAACCCACCTCATGTATACTGGTATTTAAGGAGTTAAAAATGTAGAAAACTCGTAAATTTTTGTTATGGACGTGAGGACGGAAGTTAACTCATTGAGTGCCACGCTGTTTTCCGAAGCGCAGTGCCTGCGATCTAGACCATTGTTGATGATTTTTGTAGCGCCACAGCATTTCCTATATTACAGCTATGGACACATACTATGGCTCATTTAAAAGGTGAAACTTTATGCTTTCAGTGGGGACAAACCATTGTTTAGGTTGTCCCGAAATGTACACGGCTAATGTTGCCGTGTTACGCATGCGCCACTGATTCGACCCGATGCAGCAACCATCAGAAGCCGAGTTATGATAAAACATTCAGATCCTGAGTTTTCATGAGTTTTCCATCGTCATCTATTTCAGTTTGATTAATCATAGAGCTCCCAAATTCACACAGAAGGTGTGTTAAGAGTAAGTCATTAAAAAAACAAAAAAAAAACACGAAAAACGTAAAATTACGTTTTTGGCACTCAATGAGTTAATAATGACATTCATTAAAAAAATTGAAAAAATATATTTACAGATAATATTTATATTGTGATCTTTAAAAGAGCTTTTTTGTGTCCTAGGGACACGAGCTGCACAAAATGAAGGTCATTTATAAGAAGTCCACCAGTCTTAGGGAACAAGGTGAAAATAAAGTCTTTATCTAACTGATAACAAAATATATCTGGGTGTGGTGTGTTTATGATGCAGAGGGCTGGTGCTGTTTCTCATAAATCACATGGTTCATCATACTGAAACTAAAGCAGCAGCTGTATAAAGGCCACATCCAGCACACTAACAGGACAGTGTTTGATCTGATCAGAGGTAAGAACTCCACCACTCTTGTAATCACAGATCACTGTGAGAGACAGACTGTAGTTATCAATGTCAGATCTGTTGTTTATATAGAGGTCTAAATGTGAAACATGATGATTAACTAATGATCAGAATATGACACGTTTGAAATGAAATAAAACCAATTAATAAAATAATTACAACAAATCAAATGAAATACGTCTAATTGTTTTTACATGCACGTGTCTTTCTCTTTTCCAGCCATGGGAGGTGCAGAATCAAGTAAGTCCAACTGTTTCATGAGTTTTTCTCTGTTTGTGCAGCAGTGAGGTCGAATGTCTCAGAGAAATGAGGGTCTGGATGTTAATGTACAGCCACTGAACTGGGCTCAGCTGAATCTAACACCTTAGTTTGAGTTCAGATTTCATTCAAGGTAAATAAAAAAGATCCCACTCATCATCATCACCTTTATCATCATCATCATCATCATCACCATCATCACCACCATCATCATCATCATCATCATCATCACCATCATCATTACCATTATCATCATCATCATCATCATCATCATCATCACTATCCTCATCATCAGTCTATAAAACAGATTTGTTGTGATCAAGACACTGATTTAATTTCAGGGAGGAAAATGAATGTCTTCAACTTTAAATGATTCTGTCTGTTTTACTTTCTAGAGCCTTCACCATCACCTCCTCCTCCTCCTCCTCCTCACTATTGACATTAATTCTGTTTCAGGTTTTACAGGTTGTTTTACAGCTTCATAGTTAAAGGTGTTGATGTGTGCAGTCCTGGATCAGGGCCCTGGTTCAGAGAGCAGGTTTAGTGAAAACTCAGAGTTAGAGGCCATAAAGCCATTCAGCTTGACTCTGAGTCAGTTACCATGGCAACCTAACCTGCTCTCCGGCAGGTTTTCTTCAACTAACCCTGAGTTGAACAGGTTGGGATACATAAGGATCCATGTGGGGATCAATCAAGTCATTGATTCTGTTGAATGCAGGTTAAACAACATCATGACTGAACTTTATTTTTATATTTCATCTTCAGTTGTTGGTTTGTGCCTGTTGAGTTGCACCTGTTCAAACTCACATAGAACAAATATTAATCCTCACGTATCGTCTCGATCACCAATCAGAGCACAAGTTCTTCTGCAGCTGATACAGAAACGATTTTATTTCTTTATTGGACCATGTGCTCATATTCTGTGTCAGCGTTCACAAACATGTCTAACTCCAAGGTCAATCATGTTATCTTTGTTCCATTGATCCGGGCCTTTCATCTCCTCGTGCACGAGTTTAACCGAAGGCTCCTCCCTCTGACCATGTGACTTACAGTAAACCACTGGCTTCTTATAATCAGTTAGTGCAGTGTGCTACACTGTGATACTGTGGGTACTTTCTGTTTTTCTGGTGTGAGTTTTGTGTAAATTGTTTGTGCTTCCTGTTTTGTGTCAGTGTTTTATTGTGTAATTTATTTTAGCAGCGTTCATGTTCATGTTCTGTCAATCATGTTATCTTTGTTCCATCAGGGCTTTTCATCTCCTGGTGTTGACCTTAACTCAGGGTCAAACTAACTCAGAGCTGACTGAACTATCTGTTCTTAGCTGTTCTGAGTTGGACAGCTCAGGGTTAGTTAAACCAGACTTCAGGTTTAACTCAGAGTTTGTTAACCCTGCTTTCTGAAACGGGCCATGATGTAGCTGTTAGTGTTACAGGGTTGTGTGTGTGTGTGTGTGTGTGTGTGTGTGTCCCAGTCAATTTAAGTCAGTTGTATTCACATCATGGTAAAACCACTAACAGTCTCAGGATACTTGTATCTGTTCCACCGTTTCTGTTTCTGTTGATGTTTGGTTTAAAATGTTTTCTTCTGTTTCCTCTGACGATTCTGTGTGTTTACATCTGTAGAACCTGCAACTCAGACCCCTCCTCCTCCTTCTTCCAGTAAGTGATCAAATCAATAATAGAACATTGATCACATGACTCCAACACTCCTGACTGACACCAAATGACTCTGATGCTGTTTTCTTGTCAGCTTTCAGCGAGCCTTGGAGGAAAGTATCCTGGGGGTGAGTACATGTAAATCATCAACAATCCAACACTGAACCAGAATATCTCATGTGTTTGTTGGATTGTGATGAAATGTGGTTCAGACATTCATGTTCCCCTCAGTTCAGAGCCTAAATGTTTGCATAACTGAAGCAGAGCATTAATACAATTAGCATGTTTGAGGCGAGTTTGGCGTCAGGCTCTGTTCATTTTATTCATTCCCTGATAAATGATCACCTGACCCACATTACAGGGAATGAAGAGCAGACCCCCAAAACGAGCATAACATGTCAAACCTGACGCCACCTAGCTATGCAAATGGTGGAGCATCCACCGTAAGACAAGATTCCTACCCCACAGTCCACCAGATAACATCCTTATGGCTGGATACACGAGCACATCCTCGGTTAAGACTAATCCTTAATTCAGGCTAGTTAAGATAAACATTCAGATAATCCAACTGTTAAGCAGCAGTTCAACCTGTCTCTTGGACGATTACATTAGACTAACATGGAGCATCAGCATCAGTTTAGTCCTAGACCGACTGTTATCCTCCTGGCAATTGTCTTGTTTAACGTGGAACAGGTCAAACTTATGCAGATTTAAAGATAAATCTGACCAAGAGCTTTTGAGTCAAGCAGCTTGAATAAGCCTTTTAGTCTGGTTTTAGGTTTACATCCTTAAACCTTGTCTGTGAACCCGGCTGTTAGAGGAACAACAGGACATTTGTTGAAGCCATATTACAAGGCATGAGCACTCATGAGTCTTTGAGTCTCCAGCAGCAAGCAGCAGCAGAGCAAGAATGATCCAGGTGAGCAGAGGGTTTAAATGGCCCACCCCACTCAGATGAGGGGAGCATGTGACTGATCAGCTGATCAGGATTGGCGCAGCTTGAGCTGTCTTCCTGAACTAGCTCTGCAGGCTTCGTGATCATGATGATCTGTAACTGCAGTGATCCTCTGATGTTTCCTCTGGCACCATTGTCATTGTTTCAGGTTGTCATCAGATACCTGTAGAACTAATGACTGATTCCCATCAGCCCCAGCTGTCCTCTGTGTTTCTGAACATCGTACCATAATAAAACAGTCACTGAGCTCAGAGCACAGCTGTTCCTGAATGCAGCCTCACAGAGCTGCAGGTCGGCTGCAGTCTGAGTCTCATTACATCTGTTCAAGTTATTTTATTCTCTCTGTCTAAACAGAAACAACCAAGAGGCCTTGGATTATGTGAAGGATTATAAACCTGCAGTCAATGAGGTCAAACATCTCAGAGTTTTGCTCTATGGACCAGTTGGTACTGGAAAGTCCAGCTTCATTAACTCTGTCAGCAGCACCTTAATGAGGAGAATGGCCATTCCAGCTGGAGTCAGCGCTACAACCTCTGACCAGAGTCACACTGAAAAGGTACTTGTTTCCTTCACCTTGTTCTTCTTTCACTTCACACATTAGACACTGAGGAGCAGTTTTAAAGGTTGAATATGGAATATGTGCAGAATACTGTCATCTAGCGTCTCAAGATCGATGTTGCAACAACAAAAAAATAATCCAGCAGTCTGGTTGCCAGGTTCGTTGCCAACTCTGCCGAGTGTGTCAAGCGATCGGCCTTCACCATGTCCAGTGATGAATCATACAGCGTAACGCTAGCTAAGTTAGCAAGCGAGTTAGCTTAACGATCGAGGAGAAAAGCAGCCATAAATAAATATATAATCAAGTAGTGAGGGTACTCCAGTGGTGATAATACACACATGAATGAAAGTGACATGTGGTCACAGATTTGTTCACTCATTAGCCACTTCTTTAGGTTTGCTCTGAATGTGACATACGTATTACGTTCCTGTATCCCAGAGGATGAGCTGTTCCACATGCAGCTATCTGCGACTGAAAGTACTGTCTGAGTGGGATTATACAGTCCCCTCTCGTAGTGGCTCTGGTTGAATGACCCTAACCCTGAGATCTTGTATATTGTGGCAGGCCGAAACTAAGAAAAGCATATTTCTGGAGTATATGACAGTGGCATAAACACTGTGGCTGCCTCTGTTGTTACAGATGACCTCATTCATTTGGGGGTTGAGTCTAGAATCACCCCTAGATACTTGAACTCGTTTGTGATTTCCAGCTCCTCCCCTCCTAGAAGACACTAGAGCGAGTTAGGTTTATGTTTTAGAGAAGTACATGCAGACGGTTTTCCTTGTATTCAGTAGGAGGCATGACTTCTTGAGCCACTCGTGGATGTGAATTGATTCTGTTGTGAGTATAAGGGCAGCCAGATGTTGTTATTATTAGTGCGTCGTCTGTGAACATTTGTACGTGAGTGTTTTTCATGGAAGTGGCATGTGATGTAAAGTGAAAATAGTATTGACCCAAGTATCGACCCTTGCGGGACCCCCACTGAACATGTAAGGTGAGGGGGTTTAACCCCTTCAACAGCTACGCACTGCTTCCTGTTTCCCTAATGGTTGCCTCTTCTGAGAAATTAAAGAGAGAAGGTTTGTTTAACAGTAAATGATCAACAGAATCAAACGCCCTTTTCAAATCCAGGAACACTGCACCAACACATGATCAAGAAAATACCTAGTTTTTTCTGAAAATAAATGAATGGCCGTCTCTGTTGAACAATGTTTCTGGAAATGGACCATTTGCCGGGGCTCTGAAGCAGCTGCAGGACTTGCAGACTCTGCCATTTTACCCATATAGAGACCGTATTTGACAACCTGCAATGCCCTGGACGCTGCTGGCAGGTACGATGTAAACA
>MU269983.1:426599-740347 GCA_021432705.1 Caranx ignobilis | reverse complement strand
GGAAGTCTTTGTCGAGCCCATCAAAAATTTTAAATGAATTAATTCAGATTAAATATAATTTTTTAATGGAAAAGTGATACTTTTATTCTGCTCCTCTCTAAACGCACCGTGGATGTATTGTTTTTGAAAAATATAGCTTTAAAACACGTTCTCCATATTCAACCTTTAACATTCAGACTGTACCTGGATCAGTTTGCATGAACACCTCATCACTTACTGGTTAGTTAATCAGATTAATCTTTTCATTAAAATAACATCAACACCATCTTCAACATAATATGTACTTCTGTACTTCTGTCAAACATCACACACACTTCTTAACATCCCATGTTTGTGTCAGGTCTGAACAGACAGAAACACTGCACTGGCAGAGAGGTCATTCAGCTTTTATCAGCAGCTTTACCTGTTTCAGTACCTAATATCAGTGGAAAAGATGTGTTGTTGGTAAAATAACCACAATAATAATAATAATACTTAAATTAAGGCCATCATCATGAATCTGTCACATTTCATTCATGTGTCTTTCAGTATGAAACCCATAAGATCGAGAAAGGAGCCAGAGGGAACTTCTACCCTGTTGTTTTCAATGACGTCATGGGTCTGGAGGAGGAGACTGGAAAAGGAGTCAGCCCAAAAGACATCAAACTGGCCATGATGGGACACGTGAAGGAGGGTCACAAGGTACAACAAGAACATTTAGGTCAATATTTCATTGTTCTTATTAAACACAGGACTTTTAACTATATTTATCTATATGAAGACTTCTCTGATTATTAGGGCCGGAGCTCCCACAGCAAACAACAGAGAATATGAAGTGATAAAGATAAATATGAATAAATAAAGCAAAAGTACACCAGATAAATATAGACATAGAAAACAGGACGAGTGTGTTCAAACTGAAAAACTGAATATTTCATCTTTTGATGTGAGAAATTGATTGATTGGTAACTGCTCTCTCCTGTTGCACAGCAGGCCTTTATTGATTATTGATTGTACCAGTTCTACAGTTGTACCAGTTCTTATGTCCAGAAATATTTCATGTCCTTTCACTCCTGTCCTCTGTCTCAGCCTGATCAGTCTGCAGCTCCTCTCTGTAACATTCATCCTGCTGCATGAACAGTGACAATTATTGTCTGTGACTGAAGCTCATCATTTATTTGGATTTCCACATTATTTTTCAGTTCAATCCCACGTCTTCATTGTCCAGTGGTGATCTAGGCTACAACCCTTGTCCCTCTCCAGATGATAAAGTCCATGTTCTGGTTTGTGTTCATTCTGCCAACTCAGCAGAATTTAAGGCGTCAACTCTGCAGAAGATGAAGGAGATCAGAAAGTTAGCCAGCGACTTGGGTAAGAGCAGAGATCAGGGGGTGTTTCAGAAAATCAAGTGAGAACTGAAATTACAATATGTCCAGGTTCAATATCCAAACCATAGGAGCTGTAGTTGGTTTGATGGCTGTGCATCATTAGCACCAGATCTCTAGACTCTCCAGACGTGAGGATCATGAATATGATCATGTTGGAGCTGAGCTTTGGGCTTCGCTATGAATGAACTGTCTCAGTTGGTTGGAGAAGCCTCTCTTGTTGAACCACCTCCATGTGTTGAGTGTTTTATATTTGTTAGGATCTAAAGACTAAATCAAGCTACCAGACAAATGTGGACTTAACATTGAGTGAATCTCTGCATGTGCAGGAATCCCCCAACTGGCTGTTGTCACCAAAGTTGATGAGGCCTGTGGTGAAACTCAAAAGGATCTGAGGAACATCTACAAGAGCAAGCACATAAAGAAAAAGGTGAATCTCTTGTTCAAAGTTCAATAAGCTCAGCTCAGATATGTTGAGCTTTACAATCTGTTTCAGAACACGAGTTAAAAACCTGTGAATGAACTCGACTATCGTTTCTTTCAATCTTAGATGACTGACTTCAGCTCAGCGCTGGGTATTCCAATGAACTGCATCTTTCCTGTGAAGAACTACAGTGAAGAAGGCTCCAATGATGATCGTGTTGACACGTTGATCCTGAGTGTTCTCAGGCTGATTATTGACTTTGGAGACGACTTCATTTACAAAATGTCTGATCAGAGTCAGTGATCATCTGCCAGTGAAACCCCATCAGATAATCAATAATCAGATAATTGTGTGTCTGTTCTTCATTATATTACAGCTCCACAACATACTGAGATTAAAGTCACATGTGAGTCAACATTTTCTTGCTGGTAGCAGCAGATCAGCTTTGATTAAATACTGCAGTGGGGCAAGATCGAAACTCTGTGGTAACAAGCTTAAGCCAACAATATAATCACAAGTATAAAACAATATAATCACAAGTATAAAACAATATAATCACAAGTATAAAACGATATAATCACAAGTATAAAACAGTGTAAGCAGTTTTTTCTTACTGATTTGCATCAATAAAAAAAAATTATAGGCCACTTTGTATGGTTTTGCTTTTGTTTCAAAACTTCCAAATAAAGCTGCACCATCATTTACAAAGAGCCCTGGTGCTGGTGTAGCTCCTCTAGGTAGCAAACATGAGGCCCAGGTTGGTTTTAGAAACAGTGTCACCGACCAATCAGTGAGAACTGAAGAGAAAGTAAAGAAATAATCTAATAAACCTGACAATGCGCAGCTTGTATCTTTATTAACATACCTCGTAGCCTGCACATTAGCAGAAGTAGTGCTACAGATGGTGTGAATGAATAATGGCTTGTGTGAAGCCATTCATGGGAAGTGCTCTTCTTCCTTCGCCTTCTGTGTTTATGTTTAACTCTTCACTGAACTTAAATTAACTGCGTGTGGAGACAAGCAGCCATGTTGTTTCTCCCTCGCCGCGGCCTGCCAGGTGGTGTGTCGCTAAAGTGTGAAATAGAGGACTGGTATTGGCAACACAGCAGTGCTGATAGGGCTGCTGGTGCTGGTGCTGCTGGTGCAGGTGCTGGTGCAGGTGCTGGTGCTGGTGCTGGTAGTGCTGGTGGTGCAGGTGCTGGTGCTGGTGCTGGTAGTGCTGGTGGTGCTGGTGCTGGTGCTGCTGGTGCAGGTGCAGGTGCTGGTGCTGGTGCCGGTGCTCCTGGTGGTGCTGGTGCCGGTGCTGCTGGTCATGCTCATGTTGTGTCCTGTCATCAGAGCAGGTGACCTAATTTGCTGTGGCCCTGGTGATCTTTACCTGGAGCCGCCTCAGAAAAGCAACAACAATCAAACCAATTGTAAATTTGATTTGATGTTTGTTGCTACAACAGGTCACGTCATGTGTAGGTCAGTGTCACAATGAAAATGTGTCTTTAAGAAACAAAACTTGACATGAAATAAAAACCATTAAAAGGTGTTTTGAGCGGACTTCCGGTTGAGCAGCTGTGAGGTCGGCAGCATGAGACCAGAGCTCCCGATCATCACGAAAAACACCGTATTTTATCCAAAGATTATTACGTATTATCAGAAGAAGTTAACAAGGCGTTTATAATGTGCCCGAAGCAAATTAACCACATAAACAAAGACAATCTAGAGGCTCTATTGTTGGGACTAGATGCAGAGAAGGCTTTCGACTCTGTTGATTGGTCTTTCTTCTATTAGATACTCATCACCGGCGCCTGCTTATCATTACACCTGGCAGCCATTACTGTGAGAAATCTCTTCTGTGAAATTGTATGTAGGCCATTGTGCTGCCGCTGTGGGTGACAGTCGTGTGTGACTGTAAATGACGGCATCAAGTGCAGCATCCAAAAACAAGTCATCGCCCTGAGAGAGGATCCTGCTTTGAGTGAAGCTGTGGAGTAACCAGAGGAGGGAGGTGCTGATCCAAGTCCAGTGTCTCCACCAGCTCCTGATATGAATATCTGAGCCTGTACTGTATACACAGCTGATACATTCAGATCACCAGTAATTCAAGTCTAAGTCCTGCATAAAGTGCAAAATTATCATGATCAATATATAATGAAAGAACTTGTGCAATACGAGCCATTTCAGAATCAGAACAATATACACATAATATAAATAATATATAACATCACATTGTTGCTGCAAATTTTATAGTTTTACGGTTTATTTTGTAGGTAAACACTTAAAATGTATTATTATTATTATATTATCTTTTTATTTGTTAATATAATATTATTCTGATGAGCTATTTACCTGTTTACTACCTGTAACCTATGCTTGTTCGTATAATGTCACTATAGCTGTAGGCTGCTGTTTGTTTAGTCCAGTGTTTTAAATAAAGCTTTGTGGGAGGGGGAAAAACAGCGGGAAAGTCGTTTAGTCGCGCGGCGTCGCGTCACGTCACAACAGAGAGAGAGAGAGAGAGGCGGGAAAGGATCCAGAAGAGACCGTTAAAACAGCCGTTAGAACAGCCGTTAGAGCAACTGGGCGGTTTAGCACCATGCTAGTGTCAGAGTGGAGGAGAACGGAGTAAGGCTAATGGCGGCCATTAACGGATGTTGACCAGGTGACCTCCGCTACCGGACACCCACCTGTTTAACGGCTCCACCGGCACCGGAGCTCACAGCGAGGCGGAGGACGGAGTCCCGGTGGCAGGTAGGTTACAGCTGAGCAGCCCCACAGTATTTCATTTATGTGTCCAACTCAAGCTGCTGAAGCTAACTGAAGCTAGCTGTAGTAAGTTAGCCTTAGCTCGCTGTGATGAGAGACTGGGGGGCTGTTAGACTCTGTGAGAGGGTCAATGACATTTTAATTAGATCCCTTGGATAAATCATAATGAGCTCAGTTACATGTTACTGTCCTGTTGAAGCCTTTTTATTCTGCAGGGTTGAATGAACCACGTCGGTCTTTAAATGTTGTCACGTGGCTGGTTATAAAAAAGTGAATCTCCATGTTGAGCCTTGTGTCGGTGCTGCTGTCTGTTGCTGTGGCTTCATGGTGCTGGTTGCTGTTGTTATATTAATGTAGGCTACTGTTATTCTGTCCTGAGACCAGTGGAAGTTAGACTTTTATTAAAATAATTCATAATGGTTTTAAAACTGTTGGAAAGTTGTGTCAAAAAATTAGCACTAAGCAATAAAAACAAAATGGAAGAATGTGGGGACAGAAACTCCACTAACATCTGTGTAGACGTTGGATTAGAGGGTGAAAAGGAGACGCGAGTGTGACAGCAGTCGTACAGGTTGTGTTTTATATTCTGGTATTTAACAGTGTTTGTCTTGTTTTGTCGCTTGTTTGAAGTCACTGTATTTTGGAACAACCTAAAGTTTATCTTGTCTTTTCTTCTCTTGTCTTGTCACAGGTGAAGCTGACCATGAAGTTCAGAGCTCCCCCTGCTGGGTCACAAGACACACTACTTTAAATGGTATGTGGTGATGATTGCAGTCGTTTGCTCACTGTACAGTCTTGTACAGTGAATGACCCCCTCACCTTTGACCTCCTCACCCTGTAGTTTTGTCTCGTTGGCCATGAACTTCCTTCAAGGTGCAGAGATGTTAAAATCTCTGGACAGGTTGAAGTGAAGCTCTGGTGTGTTGAGCAGCGTGGGGCTGAGCTCATGATCCTGAGCAGCAGTCCAGCATCGTGTCGCTGCATAAAGACAACAGAGCAACACAATGCTGAACAACAGTTGCTTAGCAACCTCGGCCCGGTCAGTGTCTGAAGTGGCAGAGAGCAGCGGTCCACCTCAACATGGAGTCAGAGGTCTGCTGCTCAGATCAGTGTTTGACCGTTGTCACCATGAAGGTGATGGAGGAGAAACCCACAGACAGCTGCTTCTTCACTTTCACTTTCCTCCACAGACGCAGGAAGCGTCAGTTCTCCCCCAGCTGAGATCCACAGACTGAAGTGTGACAGGATTAGTGGATCTCCTAGAAGATCCTACAAGGTTCCTGTGGTTGGGCAGAAAACAGGAAGGATGCTTTTATCTTTAACAAAGTGATTTTAAAGGGTTTTGTCCCCAGTTTTAAAGAAACTTAGTGTCCTCACCTGCTGTGACATCACACACCTGCTGATCTACCATCCTCCACAGCTCTGGGTCACCACAACAACACTCACAGCCTCGAAACCCTGAACATACAGAAGGGTCAGAAGGTCGGACTCACTGGACTTTATCAGATCACCTCACAGCGTCTGGTCTTCTTCATGTCACCTGGAACCTAAAGCTGAGTGTTTCACTCTGAGGCGACTGTTACAACAATAACACTCCTCTCCTCTCTGGTTTGTCTGACTGTGTGTGTTAGGTGAATGATAAAGCCCTGAGCTGCACTGTGTCAATAAAGTTTATTCATTCAGCCATTTATTGATACGACAGTAGGCGCCACTGCAGCTGGATGGTTTGTTAGAAGGTGAACCTGACGAACCCTCACCAGCGCAGGACTCCTCCAGGAACAAACAGGACGTTGGGTCAGTCAGAGTAAGACTGACTCCAGATCAGTCCGTGTGGTCACCAGCACCTGCTCTGTTGTCTGGGCTGAGGCAGCAGTTTTACTGAAGGGTCACAGCGCCACCCTGAGGCCACAGACACAAACAGCATGTTCTCCAGTCACTGTCTCTGCTGGACTTGATGTGAGGTGATGAATCACAACATTGACCATCTAAAGGTCAGACTGATCTTCAGGTAAAACCATCTTCCTCCAGGTGTTCAGAGCTCGTCTTAAAGAGACACTAACCTGATCCTGACACCATGTAACAGAGGGGACAGATTGTCCAGAGGGACGTTTGTCTCCATAACTATAGGATCCATTGTGATTCAAGTGAAAACAAGACGTTTCTTGTAACATCAGTTCAGTCGCAGCTCTCACTCAAATGTTTGGTCCTCAGCTCGTGAGTCCTGCTCATGTTGTTGTCGTCCTGATTCGTCCTGATTTGTCCTGATTCGTCCTGACTCGTCCTGATTTGTCCTGATTCGTCCTGACTCGTCCTGATTCGTCCTGATTCGTCCTGATTCGTCCACTACCAGGCAGCCGTATGAGGTGAACACTGTCATCATGATGCCTTCCTGACAGCAAGGTGTTAGCATTGGTGTTAAAGGTGTGTTAGCATTCCTGAGAGTTTAAATGGACCATCTGTGTGTAAGGCCTCGACACGTCTGGACTAAAGCCACTATGTTTACGTCTTAGAAGCCTCAGAGTTTAGTTACTGCACCAGTAGATGGCAGCGTTGTTCTCTCTGTTATTCAAACTACATGTTGCTCTGTTTTCAGCATGACGCCTCAAAGCCAGGAGGGAAGCAGAGGGAACGTCTTCCCTGCTGTCTTCAGCCACACCAGGGGTCTGGAGGAGGAGCTGGAGGAGGAGCTGGAGGAGGAGTCAGGGAGGACGACATGAAACAGACCATAATATGGGACACGTGAAGAGGGCCACAAGGTAAACCTGGATACAGGCTTTTCCCGACCACCATAAGACTCAGGTTTCCTGACAAACGGTTGTCAGGTTTACAGCCCATTGATCAGCCTCTCAGTGACTTTGAGGGGGGGGGTTTAAAACACCTCCAACAGTTTATTCTCTTACACACGGTTCAGGTTGTTCTCCTGATGGAGATCTTCATGACTGTTGGATTTCCCTCCTCTTCATTTGACGTACGTTTGACCTTCATGTCATCCAGCCTCCTGCTGACAAGTTCTGCTGTGACTCTCCAGATGTTGCTTCGTCTTGATCAATAGTTGTTCAGCAGTGTTTTCATTGTTGAACAACTTTTCATTCACATTTGAGTAGATTTCAACTTTTTCATTTTTTCACACTAATCTTCAAGAATTCAATGACTTTCCACCCATTTCATACAGAACCAGCCTCCTTCTTACAGGTTGTATGTAACCCAGGTTAAAAAGCTCTATTAAAAACAGACAGAGTTTGAAGCAGTGAATTAGTTCATTACATATTAAAAACCAAGATGTTGAATTAAAAACAGTGAAATTCATAGTGGAAACAGAACAGTGATACAATAATTGATAGTTTTAATCTGAAAGAGTCGGGTTGGACACGGTCTTTCATCCAATCGGAGGGAAGCTCCCACCCATTGACCCGATGGGAGCAAGTTCACGTCCTCTGAAGCTGCTCGGAGAGCAAGAGCCGCGTTGAGCCGGAGCCGCGTTGAGCCGGAGTCGAGTCACGACGCACTTTGTGACGGTGAAACGATAAAAACCTGGACAAAACCTGGAGGAAGCTGTTGGAGAAACATCCAGCTGATCCGGACCTGTGTGAGCTGGAGGAGCCGCCAGGAAGGAGACACGCTCGGTGAGCAACTAGTTTGAGATGCTAAGTGCTAAATCGTTAACGCTAACCGTGACACGAGCTAACCCTTAGCGTACGAGCTAACGTCGGAGCGCTAGTTCCCGGTGCTAATTAGCATCAGAGCAGATCCACCAGATACATTAATGCGAAGCATTGATCCGACATTTTAAAGCTGCGTGAGACGTTTACTTTCTCTTTTGTTGCTCTGTGCACACTGAGCTGTGTTTGTGTGTGTTTAGCACTTTATCTGTGAACTTTAAACACGTTTAACGACAATTATATTTTTCTTTCTTAACGGCTGATGTTCGTGTGCTAATAACTATGTAAAGAGCACAGAATATGTTGATGCTGTTGATTTTGAGAAGTTATTTCAATAATATAATGTGATGAGTAACATGATCTGATTGTTTGAGAGTTGTTTATTTTATTACTGAGACTTGTGATGTCGTGTTACAACTTATTCTCTATTGACAGAGTTTGTGTAGATGTAACATGATTTATGTTGATGGTTCATTGAGAGTTGAGGAAATTAAATCTCTGCTCTGACTCTACTTATCGAAGGTGAGGTGTTTTTTCTGTTGGACCCCATTGAGATTTGGACCTACCAGGATATTGGAGCCAGTCGAAGGTCGATGGCGAGCCAGACCCCGGAGGAGTGTCCCTCTGTCCTGTTGGGTTTTCTTGCTCTGTCTGTCTCCATCACTGGATCAACCTGCCAACACACACCGCTTCACCACTGCTGTATATCTGTATGTAGCTGATAACTGTGGCCATGCTGCACTTTCAGCCTGAAGCTGAATGCAGCTGATGCTCAGTAGGGGTGTGCCAAAATATCGATACAATGATATATCGCGATATTTCGTCGTGCGGTACGTTATCGATACACTGCCGCCAAATATCGATATTTAAACAATAAACATACAGCCGTTCTAAACAGATTCTCTCACAAAACCCTGCTGCAATTTTGATTTACAGAGTCACTACTTCAAGCCTCCACATGATGGCGCTTACCATGAATAAGACTGGGTGCAGAGGTAGCGTACTCTTTGAAAGGAAATGACGCAGTACAGCCTGCCGGAAACCGTAAAAAGAAGAAGAAGAAAATGGCGCAGGGCGGAGGAGTAGCAAAACGTAACACAAGCACATTGGATATTGTGTGTTAAGAAGAGCCACTTAGTGCAGTATATACTTTACACTTTGTCTTACTTGGCTGTCATTCATGTGAATTTGATTGACAATAGGGGTGCACCGATCGATCGGCGCCGATTTCCTTAATTTCGCGGGATCGGCATTTCTTTTATGTGAAACCGATCTCATCTACCTCCGCAAAGGTCTGGAAGTCAGCCGCTGTCCCCCTCTGCTCTGCCGTGAGAGAGGGTTGACGCCAGGACATGGAAGCCCTGCTAAGCGCCGCGCAACGAAAATCGTGCGCAAGCCGGAGCCCGTTCACACCAGACGCACATTTCTCCGCGCTAGTCGATAAGCGCTTCTGCCCCTCAGGTGTGTGTGTCTGTGTGTGTGTTCATCCTTCTCTCTCGCGCTCTATCTGTTTAGATACTGACAATATAAACACCTACATCATTATTTTGAAGATCGTTTTCATTTATATTTGAGAGAACTACCTCATGTGCAGGTAAAACAACAAGTTGTATCGTATTGTTTCACAGGGATTGTTTTTCAATAAAATAAGATTCGCATATTGAAGGTGTATGCTATCAGATATATAAAAATTGGCCAAAATCGAAATTGGCAGGTCAGGCTTTTTAAAAATCAGTGATCATGATCGGCCAGAAAATTGCAATTGGTGCACCCCTAATTGACAATGTTTTGTAATTCATGTGAAATGGATTCAGTGCAGTCAATAAATTCACAATTTCTTCAGTGACACTGATATCGTGATGTATCGTGGATGAAATTTCTCGCAATATATCGATTATCGCAGAATCGCTGTATTGTGATATTATCGTTATCGTGGGCAAAATATCGTGATAGTATCGTATCGCGAGGTACCTGGTGATACCCAGCCCTAATGCTCAGGGCCTCACAACCCGCTGTAGTTTCAAATGTGGAAGGGGGTTGGGACGAGGCGGGACGAGGAGCAGCAGAGTGTCAACACTGAGCGAGGTGATTGGATGGAGGGTACAACAGAGAGAGAGAGAGAGAGAGAGTGCAAATTTGAGCAAGGCGAAACTCCATTCACAGCCATGTGGCCTGATGGCTGTGATTGGCTGTGATTTCTTTACAGGCCTGCAGCAGTTAGAGAAAGTGGGTTTCTTTGGTTCCTTGTGCTCCTCACATTGTGTAGGTCGTACTGTTGGGCCACAACCACCATCTGAATGATGTTATCATGATGTTGTTATGATGTTATCATGATGTTGTCATGATGTCATGATCAATCTTTCTCAACATCAACCCCAGCTTTAACAACTAAGTTCTGTGATTGGTGGATTTCACTGTCAGTTCATCGCTCAGAGTGCGTGTGGGTTTTTCCCTCCTTGTTTTATCAACCAATCACAGCTTAAAAAAGGACGAGTCATACGCAGCAACAGGGTCGACCACACCTCCTCCTCACTAAGATAAAAGTTTCTGTCCCCTCCTTGTTCAGAGTTGCTCTCTAAACCTCCTACATCTCTCCTAGATTCCTTGCTGCGGATGTTTAGGCTGCGTTCAGAGTCTGAGAACCTTTGTGCTACAGGCCCTGGTGTTTCTGTCTGATCATCGTCATCTCATCACACACACAGCAAGAAAGAGGTGCTTTAGTTGGTTTATTTATTCTGATCACAGTTTGCTTCATGGCAGCACCACACTGAAGACACTTCACCAGTGTGTGACTACAGCAAGAGTGAACTGAATGAAAGAGGTCAGGAGGTCAAACTCAGGGATTTTCTGCTCCTGTCTTTGATGATTCTTTAAATGATTCTGCTGCTTTTCTCTTTTTATTCTGGTTCATGTTTTCTCAAAGCCCACTGGGTCTGAGCCACTAACCAAGGGTTAATTTATTTACTGAACTTCTTCAGTACGTCTTGGATCTGTTGGACAGCCTTGTTATTTCTGTCACATGGCAGCAATCCTGGCTGGGTCTCATGGAAGAGAACGTGAACCTCCAACACAACGCCTGGGTCGTTTTCACTCCATTTCCTTCCAACTGAATAGTCAGGGTCTCTGGTGTGATGCATCGGCACCAAGACGACAGGTTTCTGCCTCCGAGACACTAGAAAACAAGAGAGAAATATCATATAGTGTCCTGTGAAAACTGCACATGTACATCACACCTGGTCTGGCACTGAGCAGCAGCCACATGACATCACTTAGAGTGAAGCATGAGGAGAAGGTGACGCCATACAGGGCAGAACATGGACAGGTCTCCTGACAGCAGAGCAACATGTGGCTGCAGATATCTGGGTCCATTTCAATACCATGTTTAATGTTGACTGATGTCACTGAGGACTGATGTCACTGAGGACTGATGTCACTGAGGACTAATGTCACTGAGGACTGATGTCACTGAGGTCTGATGTCACTGAGAACTGATGTCACTGAGGACTGATGTCACTGAGGTCTGATGTCACTGCGGCCTGATGTCACTGAGGACTGATGTCACTGAGGACTGATGTCACTGAGGACTGATGTCACTGAGGACTGATGTCACTGAGGCCTGATGTCACCAAGGTCTGATGTCACTGAGGACTGATGTCACTGAGGACTGATGTCACTGAGGACTGATGTCACTGAGGCCTGATGTCACTGAGGACTGATGTCACTGAGGACTGATGTCACTGAGGACTCACTGTTTGCTCCAAGCAGCTTGAAACCCTTGATATGGTCCACCTGCACAGTGGAGGCTACTTGTTGTGTTGGCAGTGTTTGGATGAGGACTTATGGACACAGATGTTAACTGAGTTTACATGTTCACACAGGCTGATGGACTCGTGAGTTGATCTCAGGTTACAGTCTCCAGCTCCGTTCAGTTGGTGTGAAGTAACAACAATAACAATGATAAAATGAACACATGATCCAGGACTCAGAGTGAGATCGGCCGACTCCACTGCAGCTTTTAAACAGCAACTTAAAGCTCACTGTTATAGGACGGCCTGCTCTTAACTGTTCGCTCTGTTTCACATGTTTCACATGTTTCATCTCATTATTTAACATGTTGTCTGCCCAACAAGAGCACTACAGGTTCAGCTGTACTGCACCTTTTTATATGAGCTCATTTGTACTGGGCTCAGTGCTGCTTATTGTGGACTATTGATTGGGGTTATGTGACCTCAAAGGAAGGGGGGGTTCTCTCTTTCTGTAATGTTTGATCTGTAAATCTCTTTGTGCTTCTGCTTGAAAAGTGCTACATAAATAAAAGTTATTATAGTTCAGAGCGCAGCAGCCGAACACGATAAGAAAAGAGGAAGTCGTGTTCGTACAGCAGCTGAGTTGAGATCTGCAGATTTGACTAGTCTGACTATTCTTCCTGTGAACACAGTCCATTACCTGGCAGATTCCTCATGGCTGCTGCTACATCTGATCCAGCATGAGATCCAATTGGACAGAAAACAATGATGAGGTAGCTGTCCTCCACGTTGTCAGTGATCTCCACCTCTGTCGAATTGTTTTTGTACAGTTGACCCAGTATGGTCTCATGAGCACCCGAGGTTTGACCAGTAACCTGCACGTAGACCTTCACTTTGGTGGTACCCCACGGCCACCATGATGATGTAGAAGGTTCTTTTGCTGAAAGGTGATTAGGGGAAATGTTCAGCCTTTTATAGAAAGTACATGGACGCAATAGAGATATAGAAGCACGTGTTTTGTAAATTCACCTGGCCCTCCTCGAGGAGACGGCAGCCCAGGTTTTTTCTCTCCTACAGAGAAACAAAGTAGAAATGTGTTGATATTTCAGAGTCACATCATCTGTGTGCTGTAACAGCTGTTGAACAAAGGCAGGGGACATGAGGCCGTCTGAATCCTCACACTCAATCACTGAACATATACTGTAGTAAATCTCTCCACCTGTTGTCTGTACACAACATCTATGTCACGTCTGCTCGTCCTGGGTGATGAAATCTATGAGACTTCCTCCTGTGAATGGCTGTGATACAGGCTGATAGACAGGGAACATGCACCTTCATGTGAAAACAGGGGCTCCTTATACGACTGTAGAGTTGCACCCTTTGTTCTAACTCCACCCATGTGATAGTTTACATCTGTATTTACTCCTGAAGCCTGAACTATTATTCAGTGTGAATGTAACATGGTATTCAGAGGAGTCATGTGCTTGTTACTCTAAGTTAATGATCTGATTACCTCTGTCACAATCCTGCTTTTGAGCTTGAAAGTATTTCTTCAGTTCATCTAAGAACTTCTCAAGATGTTCAGTTTCTTCTGGGATCTTGGTTTGGTAGTCGTTCACCACAGGTTGAAGATCTGTAATGAGAACAGACATCAACCTCTTCAAGTCTTCTTCAGCTACAGTTCATTGTCAGTGTCATTATGAGACCTGTCCTGATCCAGGTCTGGGTCCTTAAGTGCTGAGTATCTCTGATGGTCAGTCTGATCTGACACTGACATTTATGTAACTGGTGATTAGATCTGCGTCTGACTGATCACTGACTGAATGACTGATTAATGAGGATCAGTGAGACTTCATACTAACGACTGGGACCAACTCCACAGAGCTGCTTCTGATGAAACTGTGATGTGCATCAGAGAGAAATAGAAACTGGATTCTTTCAAAGCTATAAAATTCAATGTTCTATTTATTATTTGTTTTGACAACATGAATGTCAGGATTCACGTGCACCCAGATCAATGTTCACATTCACTCAGCAGTGAGATGTTGGACAGGAGAGCAGCACTGCAACACCATAGGCAGAGGTGGAAAAGTTTTATTCTAGTCAACAGAAGGCCTTTAACAATGGACCTGCTCTCACCTGATACTGACACTCAGGACTAATCACACCATACAGTCATTGTTTGTAGATAAGGATAAAGACTTATGATCGAAAATTAATGTACTTACGCTCAGTCAGATCTTGAGGAATCCTACTGTCCTGGAGGGTATCCAGGATCTTATTCCAGTTCTCCTAAAAAACAGATGCAAGGTGGTACCTGTACATACATCACCTGTAGTACCAGTTTGGTGTTTTGACATGAGTGAACGTCGTAACCCTTTTTTTTTTACTCACTGAATAATTAAATTGTATGATGTTATCAAGAATAAACCTACACGTCTGCAGTGCACCACCTGTGTTCCTCTCACTTTGTGGTATGATATGAGTTTGAGAAGGCTCATAGCCATAAGTTCAGTATTCACATAGATCACTTGTTGGATAGTCACATTGTTTTGTATGTTGTAACCTGGATTCCTCTTCTGCCAGATGCACAGTGGTCAGATTTAAAACTAGTCTGGTACCTGTTACCTTAAAAATTGCATTGGTCTCAAGTTTAGGTGGATGGTGGTGGTTTCATTTACTACTACTACACTACTACTCTGTTAAATGTGCAGGAGGAGGGCAGGGTGAACAAGGAGACCAGCAGCTATACACCTTTCAGAAAGTCGCTGCTTGCAGTCAAGTCCACCACAAAACAAAACAGCCACACCTCTGCTCAGGGTTAAAGCTCTATCCATTTGAAATAGTGAACATTTTTAAGTTCAAAATCAGCCTTTCTTGGAGGACGTCAGTAGATCATTCAAAACCTCTGTTCTTCCTTACCTCATCCATTGTCCTCTGTGCATCTACTTCTATGGCCTCCTGTCCAGATTCATCTGGTTTTCTTCCTGAGGGTGTCTGGAGGGTGGAGAGAACAAGGGGGTCAGACAGGTCTAACCTTTGAGTGTTGTCTTGTTGCTTTCTTTATTCAGGATTGTTGTGATAAACAGAAATACTTGTGGTTTGTGAGAGTGGAGGAGATGGTGTCCTCTGTGTGAGCCAGTGCACTACAACACCTGAAATGTTCTTTAGCCTAGAAAAGAGAGCAGCTCTTTGGCCTTGGAGCTCAGTGTATTGCACTGCCATGTTTCTACAGTGGCCTGGAATGGACAAACCAGACACTCACTCTAGTGGGGAGCTTTCAAGCTTTTAGATGAAGGCCACTGTGGGTTCTACATGCTTGGACAAGTGGGTGGTGGTGGGTGGTGGTGTTCAGCTGGGTGCTGCCTGCAACTTCACCACCAGATGGCACTAAATCCTACTTACACATCTTCCATCCACCTTCCAACACAGGTAGGAAAATTACTGAAGCTGGAGCCTTCATGAGGACAAGTAACTAAGGAGAGTCTTATTGTGAAGTGGTACTGATGAAATGAGATGATCACGACCCACGTGATGCTCTAAACCTGGAAGAAAATCTAGTGATGATCTTCAACTATTTCAACTTACTTACCCAACCAGGTACCTACTGACAAGTACCTGGTTGCTGTGCAGTTACTAAAACAAAAGAAACTCACCTGTGCATCGTCTTGATTCCCTTTTGACATGAACTCCTGTCGTGACATCATGTGACCACCTGCTGACGCTTGACCTGGATCAACAGAGCTACCTGCAGCTGTGGAAACAGATGTGTTACACAGACTGTTACTGAATGACACTGGGCTTCAGAATAATGGTGAATATCTCTGAGCACATGAACAGTGACACGACTGCTCATGAAGAGCGACTGTAAAACAGGTATCGGTCAGTGGTTCATCACAGACACTGTATAAATGATAAGAGTGGAGAGGGATCCTCACCTGCTTCCTGCTCCTCTACTGTCGTCCTCTCAGCTCTGAGACAAACAGGCAATGAGCTGGTTTTATAAGAAGGCTCCTCCCTCTGACCATGTGACTTACAGTAAACCACTGGCTTCTTATAATCAGTCAGTGCAGTGTGATACACTGTGATACTGTGGATGGTTTCTGGTGTGAGTTTTGTGTAAATTGTTTGTGCTTCCTGTTTTGTTTCAGTGTTTTATTGTGTAATTTTTCATCAGCGTTCATGTTCATGTTCTGTGAATCATGTTATCTTTGGGTCAGAGAGGCAGACACTCTTTCTACATTTAGGTCCAGGCTTAAGACCTTCCTCTATGACAGAGCTTTTAGTTAGGACTGGCTCAGGTAGCCCTGATCCATTTTATAGCTACGCTGCTATAGGCTTAAACTGCTGGGGGACACATCAGGTTACATGGAGCCCTACCCTTCCTCTCCTCTCCTCTCCTCTCATATTTTGAACTATCATTAACTGTTGCACTTTGTAGTCTGGCCTTGGTGTCTCTCACTCTCTCTGTATTTCCACAGATCTCTTCAGAGCTCCATCCCCCTGCACCAACCAACCAACCGCTGCCTCCATCACCTCCTTTCTCCTGCTGTTAAACCGGCCTGCACTCCCTGCTCATGACCCAGTCTGCCGTCCAGTAGTCCCATTAAGCTGGCCTTCCCTCCCTGCCCCCCAGGAGCTGCCTTCATCATTCTTCATTAACTGACTGATTTCATTTCCATGTTTTCCATATTTCATGTTGTAAATTGTTTTCTTTGTCTGTGTACAACATCTACTGCACGTCTGCCCGTCCTGGGTGAGGGATCCCTCCTCTGTTGCTCACCCTGAGGTTTCTCCATTTTCCCCTGTTAAAGGGTTTTCTTGGGAGCTTTTCCTCAGTCGATGTGAGGGTCAAAGGGCAGAGGATGTTGTCATGATGCTGTGTAAAGCTCATCGAGACAAACTGTAAAAATGGGCTGTACAAATAAAATTGCCTTGCCTTGCCTTTATACCATTAATCAGGGCCTTTCATCCCCTTGTGCTTTTTTTCATCAAAGAGTACAAATCACAAAGTATTGTTTTTCTTTAATGGAGCTAGGCCACCTCTGGCACCAGGTGTCAGCATGAACTTTATTAACAGAGCAGTCCTGCACATTAAGTTGATGTCTGTAAGAACAGAGTAATTCAAAGTGGAACAAAAGGAGGAAAAGATCAAACCCACCTCATGTATACTGGTATTTAAGGAGTTAAAAATGTAGAAAACTCGTAAATTTTTGTTATGGACGTGAGGACGGAAGTTAACTCATTGAGTGCCACGCTGTTTTCCGAAGCGCAGTGCCTGCGATCTAGACCATTGTTGACGATTTTTGTAGCGCCACAGCATTTCCTATATTACAGCTATGGACACATACTATGGCTCATTTAAAAGGTGAAACTTTATGCTTTCAGTGGGGACAAACCATTGTTTAGGTTGTCCCGAAATGTACACGGCTAATGTTGCCGTGTTACGCATGCGCCACTGATTCGACCCGATGCAGCAACCATCAGAAGCCGAGTTATGATAAAACATTCAGATCCTGAGTTTTCATGAGTTTTCCATCGTCATCTATTTCAGTTTGATTAATCATAGAGCTCCCAAATTCACACAGAAGGTGTGTTAAGAGTAAGTCATTAAAAAAAACAAAAAAAAAACACGAAAAACGTAAAATTACGTTTTTGGCACTCAATGAGTTAATAATGACATTCATTAAAAAAATTGAAAAAATATATTTACAGAAAATATTTATATTGTGATCTTTAAAAGAGCTTTTTTGTGTCCTAGGGACACGAGCTGCACAAAATGAAGGTCATTTATAAGAAGTCCACCAGTCTTAGGGAACAAGGTGAAAATAAAGTCTTTATCTAACTGATAACAAAATATATCTGGGTGTGGTGTGTTTATGATGCAGAGGGCTGGTGCTGTTTCTCATAAATCACATGGTTCATCATACTGAAACTAAAATAGCAGCTTTATAAAGGACCTGATTCAGCCGCATAACTGGATGCTGCTCCGCTCTGCACCAGTAAAGGGAAGAAGTCTTGAGCATCACTGAAACTAAAGCAGCAGCTGTATAAAGGCCACATCCAGCACGCTAACAGGACAGTGTTTGATCTGATCAGAGGTAAGAACTCCACCACTCTTGTAATCACAGATCACTGTGAGAGACAGACTGTAGTTATCAATGTCAGATCTGTTGTTTATATAGAGGCCTAAAGGTGAAACATGATGATTAACTAATGATCAGAATATGACACGTTTGAAATGAAATAAAACCAATTAATAAAATAATTACAACAAATCAAATGAAATATGTCTAATTGTTTTTACATGCATGTGTCTTTCTCTTTTCCAGCCATGGGAGGTGCAGAATCAAGTAAGTCCAACTGTTTCATGAGTTTTTCTCTGTTTGTGCAGCAGTGAGGTCGAATGTCTCAGAGAAATGAGGGTCTGGATGTTAATGTACAGCCACTGAACTGGGCTCAGCTGAATCTAACACCTTAGTTTGAGTTCAGATTTCATTCAGGGTAAATAAAAAAGATCCCACTCATCATCACCATCATCACCACCATCATCATCATCATCCTCATCCTCATCATCATCCTCATCATCATCACCATCACCCTCATCATCATCATCATCATCATCACCATTATCATCATCATCATCATCATCATCATCATCATCAGTCTATAAAACAGATTTGTTGTGATCAAGACACTGATTTAATTTCAGGGAGGAAAATGAATGTCTTCAACTTTAAATGATTCTGTCTGTTTTACTTTCTAGAGCCTTCACCATCACCTCCTCCTCCTCCTCCTCCTCCTCACTATTGACATTAATTCTGTTTCAGGTTTTACAGGTTGTTTTACAGCTTCATAGTTAAAGGTGTTGATGTGTGCAGTCCTGGATCAGGGCCCTGGTTCAGAGAGCAGGTTTAGTGAAAACTCAGAGTTAGAGGCCATAAAGCCATTCAGCTTGACTCTGAGTCAGTTACCATGGCAACCTAACCTGCTCTCCGGCAGGTTTTCTTCAACTAACCCTGAGTTGAACAGGTTGGGATACATAAGGATCCATGTGGGGATCAATCAAGTCATTGATTCTGTTGAATGCAGGTTAAACAACATCATGACTGAACTTTATTTTTATATTTCATCTTCAGTTGTTGGTTTGTGCCTGTTGAGTTGCACCTGTTCAAACTCACATAGAACAAATATTAATCCTCACGTATCGTCTCGATCACCAATCAGAGCACAAGTTCTTCTGCAGCTGATACAGAAACGATTTTATTTCTTTATTGGACCATGTGCTCATATTCTGTGTCAGCGTTCACAAACATGTCTAACTCCAAGGTCAATCATGTTATCTTTGTTCCATTGATCCGGGCCTTTCATCTCCTCGTGCACGAGTTTAACCGAAGGCTCCTCCCTCTGACCATGTGACTTACAGTAAACCACTGGCTTCTTATAATCAGTTAGTGCAGTGTGCTACACTGTGATACTGTGGGTACTTTCTGTTTTTCTGGTGTGAGTTTTGTGTAAATTGTTTGTGCTTCCTGTTTTGTGTCAGTGTTTTATTGTGTAATTTATTTTAGCAGCGTTCATATTCATGTTCTGTCAATCTTGTTATCTTTGTTCCATTGATCAGGGCTTTTCATCTCCTGGTGTTGACCTTAACTCAGGGTCAAACTAACTCAGAGCTGACTGAACTATCTGTTCTTAGCTGTTCTGAGTTGGACAGCTCAGGGTTAGTTAAACCAGACTTCAGGTTTAACTCAGAGTTTGTTAACCCTGCTTTCTGAAACGGGCCCATGATGTAGCTGTTAGTGTTACAGGGTTGTGTGTGTGTGTGTGTGTGTGTGTGTGTGTGTGTGTCCCAGTCAATTTAAGTCAGTTGTATTCACATCATGGTAAAACCACTAACAGTCTCAGGATACTTGTATCTGTTCCACCGTTTCTGTTTCTGTTGATGTTTGGTTTAAAATGTTTTCTTCTGTTTCCTCTGACGATTCTGTGTGTTTACATCTGTAGAACCTGCAACTCAGACCCCTCCTCCTCCTTCTTCCAGTAAGTGATCAAATCAATAATAGAACATTGATCACATGACTCCAACACTCCTGACTGACACCAAATGACTCTGATGCTGTTTTCTTGTCAGCTTTCAGCGAGCCTTGGAGGAAAGTATCCTGGGGGTGAGTACATGTAAATCATCAACAATCCAACACTGAACCAGAATATCTCATGTGTTTGTTGGATTGTGATGAAATGTGGTTCAGACATTCATGTTCCCCTCAGTTCAGAGCCTAAATGTTTGCATAACTGAAGCAGAGCATTAATACAATTAGCATGTTTGAGGCGAGTTTGGCGTCAGGCTCTGTTCATTTTATTCATTCCCTGATAAATGATCACCTGACCCACATTACAGGGAATGAAGAGCAGACCCCCAAAACGAGCATAACATGTCAAACCTGACGCCACCTAGCTATGCAAATGGTGGAGCATCCACCGTAAGACAAGATTCCTACCCCACAGTCCACCAGATAACATCCTTATGGCTGGATACACGAGCACATCCTCGGTTAAGACTAATCCTTAATTCAGGCTAGTTAAGATAAACATTCAGATAATCCAACTGTTAAGCAGCAGTTAAACCTGTCTCTTGGACGATTACATTAGGCTTACATAGAGCATCAGTTTAGTCCTAGACCGACTGTTATCCTCCTGGCAATTGTCTTGTTTAACGTGGAACAGGTCAAACTTATGCAGATTTAAAGATAAATCTGACCAAGAGCTTCTGAGTCAAGCAGCTTGAATAAGCCTTTTAGTCTGGTTTCAGGTTTACATCCTTAAACCTTGTCTGTGAACCCGGCTGTTAGAGGAACAACAGGACATTTGTTGAAGCCATATTACAAGGCATGAGCACTCATGAGTCTTTGAGTCTCCAGCAGCAAGCAGCAGCAGAGCAAGAATGATCCAGGTGAGCAGAGGGTTTAAATGGCCCACCCCACTCAGATGAGGGGAGCATGTGACTGATCAGCTGATCAGGATTGGCGCAGCTTGAGCTTCCTGAACTAGCTCTGCAGGCTTCGTGATCATGATGATCTGTAACTGCAGTGATCCTCTGATGTTTCCTCTGGCACCATTGTCATTGTTTCAGGTTGTCATCAGATACCTGTAGAACTAATGACTGATTCCCATCAGCCCCAGCTGTCCTCTGTGTTTCTGAACATCGTACCATAATAAAACAGTCACTGAGCTCAGAGCACAGCTGTTCCTGAATGCAGCCTCACAGAGCTGCAGGTCGGCTGCAGTCTGAGTCTCATTACATCTGTTCAAGTCATTTTATTCTCTCTGTCTAAACAGAAACAACCAACAGGATTTGGATTATGTGAAGGATTATAAACCTGCAGTCAATGAGGTCAAACATCTCAGAGTTTTGCTCTATGGACCAGTTGGTACTGGAAAGTCCAGCTTCATCAACTCTGTCAGCAACACCTTAATGAGGAGAATGGCCATTCCAGCTGGAGTCAGCGCTACAACCTCTGACCAGAGTCACACTGAAAAGGTACTTGTTTCATTCACCTTGTTCTTCTTTCACTTCACACATTAGACACTGAGGAGCAGTTTTAAAGGTTGAATATGGAATATGTGCAGAATACTGTCATCTAGCGTCTCAAGATCGATGTTGCAACAACAAAAAAATAATCCAGCAGTCTGGTTGCCAGGTTCGTTGCCAACTCTGCCGAGTGTGTCAAGCGATCGGCCTTCACCATGTCCAGTGATGAATCATACAGCGTAACGCTAGCTAAGTTAGCAAGCGAGTTAGCTTAACGATCGAGGAGAAAAGCAGCCATAAATAAATATATAATCAAGTAGTGAGGGTACTCCAGTGGTGATAATACACACATGAATGAAAGTGACATGTGGTCACAGATTTGTTCACTCATTAGCCACTTCTTTGCTCTGAATGTGACATACGTATTACGTTCCTGTATCCCAGAGGATGAGCTGTTCCACATGCAGCTATCTGCGACTGAAAGTACTGTCTGAGTGGGATTATACAGTCCCCTCTCGTAGTGGCTCTGGTTGAATGACCCTAACCCTGAGATCTTGTATATTGTGGCAGGCCGAAACTAAGAAAAGCATATTTCTGGAGTATATGACAGTGGCATAAACACTGTGGCTGCCTCTGTTGTTACAGATGACCTCATTCATTTGGGGGTTGAGTCTAGAATCACCCCTAGATACTTGAACTCGTTTGTGATTTCCAGCTCCTCCCCTCCTAGAAGACACTAGAGCGAGTTAGGTTTATGTTTTAGAGAAGTACATGCAGACGGTTTTCCTTGTATTCAGTAGGAGGCATGACTTCTTGAGCCACTCGTGGATGTGAATTGATTCTGTTGTGAGTATAAGGGCAGCCAGATGTTGTTATTATTAGTGCGTCGTCTGTGAACATTTGTACGTGAGTGTTTTTCATGGAAGTGGCATGTGATGTAAAGTGAAAATAGTATTGACCCAAGTATCGACCCTTGCGGGACCCCCACTGAACATGTAAGGTGAGGGGGTTTAACCCCTTCAACAGCTACGCACTGCTTCCTGTTTCCCTAATGGTTGCCTCTTCTGAGAAATTAAAGAGAGAAGGTTTGTTTAACAGTAAATGATCAACAGAATCAAACGCCCTTTTCAAATCCAGGAACACTGCACCAACACATGATCAAGAAAATACCTAGTTTTTTCTGAAAATAAATGAATGGCCGTCTCTGTTGAACAATGTTTCTGGAAATGCACCATTTGCCGGGGCTCTGAAGCAGCTGCAGGACTTGCAGACTCTGCCATTTTACCCATATAGAGACCGTATTTGACAACCTGCAATGCCCCGGACGCTGCTGGCAGGTACGATGTAAACAGGAAGTCTTTGTCGAGCCCATCAAAAATTTTAAATGAATTAATTCATATTAAATATAATTTTTTTTATGGAAAAGTGATACTTTTATTCTGCTCCTCTCTAAACGCACCGTGGATGTATTGTTTTTGAAAAATATAGCTTTAAAACACGTTCTCCATATTCAACCTTTAACATTCAGACTGTACCTGGATCAGTTTGCATGAACACCTCATCACTTACTGGTTAGTTAATCAGATTAATCTTTTCATTAAAATAACATCAACACCACCTGCAACATAATATGTACTTCTGTGCTTCTGTCAAACATCACACACACTTCTTAACATCCCATGTTTGTGTCAGGTCTGAACAGACAGAAACACTGCACTGGCAGAGAGGTCATTCAGCTTTTATCAGCAGCTTTACCTGTTTCAGTACCTAATATCAGTGGAAAAGATGTGTTGTTGGTAAAATAACCACAATAATAATAATAATACTTAAATTAAGGCCATTATCATGAATCTGTCACATTTCATTCATGTGTCTTTCAGTATGAAACCCATAAGATCGAGAAAGGAGCCAGAGGGAACTTCTACCCTGTTGTTTTCAATGACGTCATGGGTCTGGAGGAGGAGACTGGAAAAGGAGTCAGCCCAAAAGACATCAAACTGGCCATGATGGGACACGTGAAGGAGGGTCACAAGGTACAACAAGAACATTTAGGTCAATATTTCATTGTTCTTATTAAACACAGGACTTTTAACTATATTTATCTAAATGAAGACTTCTCTGATTATTAGGGCCGGAGCTCCCACAGCAAACAACAGAGAATATGAAGTGATAAAGATAAATATGAATAAATAAAGCAAAAGTACACCAGATAAATATAGACATAGAAAACAGGACGAGTGTGTTCAAACTGAAAAACTGAATATTTCATCTTTTGATGTGAGAAATTGATTGATTGGTAACTGCTCTCTCCTGTTGCACAGCAGGCCTTTATTGATTATTGATTGTACCAGTTCTACAGTTGTACCAGTTCTTATGTCCAGAAATATTTCATGTCCTTTCACTCCTGTCCTCTGTCTCAGCCTGATCAGTCTGCAGCTCCTCTCTGTAACATTCATCCTGCTGCATGAACAGTGACAATTATTGTCTGTGACTGAAGCTCATCATTTATTTGGATTTCCACATTATTTTTCAGTTCAATCCCACGTCTTCATTGTCCAGTGGTGATCTAGGCTACAACCCTTGTCCCTCTCCAGATGATAAAGTCCATGTTCTGGTTTGTGTTCATTCTGCCAACTCAGCAGAATTTAAGGCGTCAACTCTGCAGAAGATGAAGGAGATCAGAAAGTTAGCCAGCAACTTGGGTAAGAGCAGAGATCAGGGGGTGTTTCAGAAAACACACAGATCAACAAGTGAGAACTGAAATTACAATATGTCCAGGTTCAATATCCAAACCATAGGAGCTGTAGTTGGTTTGATGGCTGTGCATCATTAGCACCAGATCTCTAGACTCTCCAGATGTGAGGATCATGAATATGATCATGTTGGAGCTGAGCTTTGGGCTTCACTATGAATGAACTGTCTCAGTTGGCTGGAGAAGCCTCTCTTGTTGAACCACCTCCATGTGTTGAGTGTTTTATGTTTGTTAGGACCTAAAGACTAAATCAAGCTACCAGACAAATGTGGACTTAACATTGAGTGAATCTCTGCATGTGCAGGAATCCCCCAACTGGCTGTTGTCACCAAAGTTGATGAGGCCTGTGGTGAAACTCAAAAGGATCTGAGGAACATCTACAAGAGCAAGCACATAAAGAAAAAGGTGAAGCTCCTGTTCAAAGTTCAATAAGCTCAGCTCAGATATGTTGAGCTTTACAATCTGTTTCAGAACACGAGTTAAAAACCTGTGAATGAACTCGACTATCGTTTCTTTCAATCTTAGATGACTGACTTCAGCTCAGCGCTGGGTATTCCAATGAACTGCATCTTTCCTGTGAAGAACTACAGTGAAGAAGGCTCCAATGATGATGACGTTGACACGTTGATCCTGAGTGTTCTCAGGCTGATTATTGACTTTGGAGACGACTTCATTTACAAAATGTCTGATCAGAGTCAGTGATCATCTGCCAGTGAAACCCCATCAGATAATCAATAATCAGATAATTGTGTGTCTGTTCTTCATTATATTACAGCTCCACAACATACTGAGATTAAAGTCACATGTGAGTCAACATTTTCTTGCTGGTAGCAGCAGATCAGCTTTGATTAAATACTGCAGTGGGGCAAGATCGAAACTCTGTGGTAACAAGCTTAAGCCAACAATATAATCACAAGTATAAAACAATATAATCACAAGTATAAAACAATATAATCACAAGTATAAAACGATATAATCACAAGTATAAAACAGTGTAAGCAGTTTTTTCTTACTGATTTGCATCAATAAAAAAAATTATAGGCCACTTTGTATGGTTTTGCTTTTGTTTCAAAACTTCCAAATAAAGCTGCACCATCATTTACAAAGAGCCCTGGTGCTGGTGTAGCTCCTCTAGGTAGCAAACATGAGGCCCAGGTTGGTTTTAGAAACAGTGTCACCGACCAATCAGTGAGAACTGAAGAGAAAGTAAAGAAATAATCTAATAAACCTGACAATGCGCAGCTTGTATCTTTATTAACATACCTCGTAGCCTGCACATTAGCAGAAGTAGTGCTACAGATGGTGTGAATGAATAATGGCTTGTGTGAAGCCATTCATGGGAAGTGCTCTTCTTCCTTCGCCTTCTGTGTTTATGTTTAACTCTTCTAACTCTTCACTGAACTTAAATTTACTGCGTGTGGAGACAAGCAGCCATGTTGTTTCTCCCTCGCCGCGGCCTGCCAGGTGGTGTGTCGCTAAAGTGTGAAATAGAGGACTGGTATTGGCAACACAGCAGTGCTGATAGGGCTGCTGGTGCTGGTGCTGCTGGTGCAGGTGCTGGTGCAGGTGCTGGTGCTGGTGCTGGTAGTGCTGGTGGTGCAGGTGCTGGTGCTGGTGCTGGTAGTGCTGGTGGTGCTGGTGCTGGTGCTGCTGGTGCAGGTGCAGGTGCTGGTGCTGGTGCCGGTGCTCCTGGTGGTGCTGGTGCCGGTGCTGCTGGTCATGCTCATGTTGTGTCCTGTCATCAGAGCAGGTGACCTAATTTGCTGTGGCCCTGGTGATCTTTACCTGGAGCCGCCTCAGAAAAGCAACAACAATCAAACCAATTGTAAATTTGATTTGATGTTTGTTGCTACAACAGGTCACGTCATGTGTAGGTCAGTGTCACAATGAAAATGTGTCTTTAAGAAACAAAACTTGACATGAAATAAAAACCATTAAAAGGTGTTTTGAGCGGACTTCCGGTTGAGCAGCTGTGAGGTCGGCAGCATGAGACCAGAGCTCCCGATCATCACGAAAAACACCGTATTTTATCCAAAGATTATTACGTATTATCAGAAGAAGTTAACAAGGCGTTTATAATGTGCCCGAAGCAAATTAACCACATAAACAAAGACAATCTAGAGGCTCTATTGTTGGGACTAGATGCAGAGAAGGCTTTCGACTCTGTTGATTGGTCTTTCTTCTATTAGATACTCATCACCGGCGCCTGCTTATCATTACACCTGGCAGCCATTACTGTGAGAAATCTCTTCTGTGAAATTGTATGTAGGCCATTGTGCTGCCGCTGTGGGTGACAGTCGTGTGTGACTGTAAATGACGGCATCAAGTGCAGCATCCAAAAACAAGTCATCGCCCTGAGAGAGGATCCTGCTTTGAGTGAAGCTGTGGAGTAACCAGAGGAGGGAGGTGCTGATCCAAGTCCAGCGTCTCCACCAGCTCCTGATATGAATATCTGAGCCTGTACTGTATACACAGCTGATACATTCAGATCACCAGTAATTCAAGTCTAAGTCCTGCATGAGGAAAAGTGCAAAATTATCATGATCAATATATAATGAAAGAACTTATGCAATACGAGCTATTTCAGAATCAGAGCAATATACACATAATATAAATAATATATAACATCACATTGTTGCTGCAAATTTTATAGTTTTACGGTTTATTTTGTAGGTAAACACTTAAAATGTATTATTATTATTATATTATCTTTTTATTTGTTAATATAATATTATTCTGATGAGCTATTTACCTGTTTACTACCTGTAACCTATGCTTGTTCATATAATGTCACTATAACTGTAGGCTGCTGTTTGTTTAGTCCAGTGCTTTAAATAAAGCTTTGTGGGAGGGGGAAAAACAGCGGGAAAGTCGTTTAGTCGCGCGGCGTCGCGTCACGTCACAACAGAGAGAGAGAGAGAGAGAGGCGGGAAAGGATCCAGAAGAGACCGTTAGAACAGCCGTTAGAGCAACTGGGCGGTTTAGCACCATGCTAGTGTCAGAGTGGAGGAGAACGGAGTAAGGCTAATGGCGGCCATTAACGGATGTTGACCAGGTGACCTCCGCTACCGGACACCCACCTGTTTAACGGCTCCACCGGCACCGGAGCTCACAGCGAGGCGGAGGACGGAGTCCCGGTGGCAGGTAGGTTACAGCTGAGCAGCCCCACAGTATTTCATGTATGTGTCCAACTCAAGCTGCTGAAGCTAACTGAAGCTAGCTGTAGTAAGTTAGCCTTATCTCGCTGTGATGAGAGACTGGGGGGCTGTTAGACTCTGTGAGAGGGTCAATGACATTTTAATTAGATCCCTTGGATAAATCATAATGAGCTCAGTTACATGTTACTGTCCTGTTGAAGCCTTTTTATTCTGCAGGGTTGAATGAACCACGTCGGTCTTTAAATGTTGTCACGTGGCTGGTTATAAAAAAAGTGAATCTCCATGTTGAGCCTTGTGTCGGTGCTGCTGTCTGTTGCTGTGGCTTCATGGTGCTGGTTGCTGTTGTTATATTAATGTAGGCTACTGTTATTCTGTCCTGAGACCAGTGGAAGTTAGACTTTTATTAAAATAATTCATAATGGTTTTAAAACTGTTGGAAAGTTGTGTCAAAAATTAGCAGTAAGCAATAAAAACAAAATGGAAAAATGTGGGGACAGAAACTCCACTAACATCTGTGTAGACGTTGGATTAGAGGGTGAAAAGGAGATGTGAGTTTGACAGCAGTCGTACAGGTTGTGTTTTATATTCTGACATTTAACAGTGTTTGTCTTGTTTTGTCGCTTGTTTGAAGTCACTGTATTTTGGAACAACCTAAAGTTTATCTTGTCTTTTCTTCTCTTGTCTTGTCACAGGTGAAGCTGATGGTGAAGTTCAGAGCTCCCCCTGCTGGGTCACAAGACACACTACTTTAAATGGTATGTGGTGATGATTGCAGTCGTTTGCTCACTGTACAGTCTTGTACAGTGAATGACCCCCTCACCTTTGACCTCCTCACCCTGTAGTTTTGTCTCGTCGGCCATGAACTTCCTTCAAGGTGCAGAGATGTTAAAATCTCTGGACAGGTTGAAGTGAAGCTCTGGCGTGTTGAGCAGCGTGGGGCTGAGCTCATGATCCTGAGTAGCAGTCCAGCATCGTGTCGCTGTTTAAAGACAACAGAGCAACACGATGCTGAACAACAGTTGCTTAGCAACCTCGTCCCGGTCAGTGTCTGAAGTGGCAGAGAGCAGCGGTCCACCTCAACATGGAGTCAGATGTCTGCTGCTCAGATCAGTGTGTTTGACCGTCGTCACCATGAGGGTGATGGAGGAGAAACCCACAGACAGCTGCTTCTTCACTTTCACTTTCCTCCACAGACGCAGGAAGCGTCAGTTCTCCCCCAGCTGAGATCCACAGACTGAAGTGTGACAGGATTAGTGGATCTCCTAGAAGATCCTACAAGGTTCCTGTGGTTGGGCAGAAAACAGGAAGGTGATTTTATCTTTAACAAAGTGATTTTAAAGGGTTTTGTCCCCAGTTTTAAAGAAACTTAATGTCCTCACCTGCTGTGACATCACACACCTGCTGATCTACCATCCTCCACAGCTCTGGGTCACCACAACAACACTCACAGCCTCTAAACCCTGAACATACAGAAGGGTCAGAAGGTCGGACTCACTGGACTTTATCAGGTCACCTCACAGCGTCTGGTCTTCTTCATGTCACCTGGAACCTAAAGCTGAGTGTTTCACTCTGAGGCGACTGTTTTATGAACAGTAACACTCCTCTCTGGTTTGTCTGACTGTGTGTGCTAGGTGAATGATAAAGCCCTGAGCTGCACTGTGTCAATAAAGTTTATTCACTCAGCCATTTATTGATACGACAGTAGGCGCCACTGCAGCTGGATGATTTGTTAGAAGGTGAACCTGACTAACTCTCACCAGCGCAGGACTCCTCCAGGAACACACAAACAAAACAGGACGTTGGGTCAGTCAGAGTAAGACTGACTCCAGATCAGTCCGTGTGGTCACCAGCACCTGCTCTGTTGTCTGGGCTGAGGCAGCAGTTTTACTGAAGGGTCACAGCGCCACCCTGAGGCCACAGACACAAACAGCATGTTCTCCAGTCACTGTCTCTGCTGGACTTGATGTGAGGTGATGAATCACAACATTGACCATCTAAAGGTCAGACTGATGTTCAGGTAAAACCATCTTCCTCCAGGTGTTCAGAGCTCGTCTTAAAGAGACACTAACCTGATCCTGACACCATGTAACAGAGGGGACAGATTGTCCAGAGGGACGTTTGTCTCCATAACTATAGGATCCATTGAGAATCAACTGAAAACAAGACGTTTCTTGTAACATCAGTTCATTCGCAGCTCTCACTCAAATGTTTGGTCCTCAGCTCGTGAGTCCTGCTCATGTTGTTGTCACCCTGATTTGTCCTGATTCGTCCTGATTTGTCCTGATTTGTCCTGATTCGTCCTGATTCGTCCTGATTTGTCCTGATTTGTCCTGATTTGTCCTGATTTGCCCTGATTTGTCCTGATTCGTCCTGATTTGTCCTGATTCGTCCTGATTTGTCCACTACCAGGCAGCTGTATGAGGTGAACACTGTCATCATGATGCCTTCCTGACAGCAAGGTGTTAGCATTGGTGTTAAAGGTGTGTGTTTAAATGGACCATCTGTGTGTGAGGCCTTGACACGTCTGGACTAAAGCCAGTATGTTTACGTCTTAGAAGCCTCAGAGTTTAGTTACTGCACCAGTAGATGGCAGCGTTGTTCTCTCTGTTATTCAAACTACATGTTGCTCTGTTTTCAGCATGAAGCCTCAAAGCCAGGAGGGAAGCAGAGGGAACGTCTTCCCTGCTGTCTTCAGTGACACCATGGGTCTGAAGGAGGAGCTGGAGGAGGAGTCAGGGAGGACGACATGAAACAGACCATAATATGGGACACATGAAGAGGGCCACAAGGTAAACCTGGATACAGGCTTTTCCCGACCACCATAAGACTCAGGTTTCCTGACAAACGGTTGTCAGGTTTACAGCCCATTGATCAGCCTCTCAGTGTTTTTTAGGGGGGGGTTTAAAACACCTCCAACAGTTTATTCTCTTACACACGGTTCAGGTTGTTCTCCTGATGGAGATCTTCATGACTGTTGGATTTCCCTCCTCTTCATTTGACGTACGTTTGACCTTCATGTCATCCAGCCTCCTGCTGACAAGTTCTGCTGTGACTCTCCAGATGTTGCTTCGTCTTGATCAATAGTTGTTCAGCAGTGTTTTCATTGTTGAACAACTTTTCATTCACATGTGAATAGATTTCAACTTTTTCATTTTTTCACACTAATCTTCAAGAATTCAATGACTTTCCACCCATTTCATACAGAACCAGCCTCCTTCTTACAGGTTGTATGTAACCCAGGTTAAAAAGCTGTATTAAAAACAGACAGAGTTCGAAGCAGGAAATTAGTTCATTACATATTAAAAACCAAGATGTTGAATTAAAAACAGTGAAATTCATAGTGGAAACAGAACAGTGATACAATAAGTGATAGTTTTAATCTGAAAGAGTTGGTTGGACACGGTCCTTCATCCAATCGGAGGGAAGCTCCCACCCATTGACCCCATCGGAGCAAGTTCACGTCCTCTGAAGCTGCTCGGAGAGCAAGAGCCGCGTTGAGCCGGAGCCGCGTTGAGCCGGAGTCGAGTCCCGACGCACTTTGTGAGGGTGAAACGATAAAAACCTGGACAAAACCTGGAGGAAGCTGTTGGAGAAACATCCAGCTGATCCGGACCTGTGTGAGCTGGAGGAGCCGCCAGGAAGGAGACACGCTCGGTGAGCAACCGGTTTGAAATGCTAAATGCTAAATCGTTAATGCTAACGGTGACACGAGCTAATCCTTAGCATACGAGCTAACGTCGGAGCGCTAGCTCCCGGTGCTAATTAGCATCAGGGCAGATCCACCAGATACATTAATGCGAAGCATTGATCCGACATTTTAAAGCTGCGTGTGAGACGTTTACTTTCTCTTTTGTTGCTCTGTTCACACTGAGCTGTGTTTGTGTGTGTTTAGCACTTTATCTGTGAACTTTAAACACATTTAACGACAATTATATTTTTCTTTCTTAACGGCTGATGTTGTTCGTGTGCTAATAACTATGTAAAGAGCACAGAATATGTTGATGCTGTTGATTTTGAGAAGTTATTTCAATAATATAATGTGATGAGTAACATGATCTGATTGTTTGAGAGTTGTTTATTTTATTACTGAGACTTGTGATGTCGTGTTACAACTTATTCTCTATTGACAGAGTTTGTGTAGATGTAACATGATTTATGTTGATGGTTCATTGAGAGTTGAGGAAATTACATCTCTGCTCTGACTCTACTTATCGAAGGTCAGGTGTTTTTTCTGTCGGACCCCATTGAGATTTGGACCTACCAGGATATTGGAGCCAGTCGAAGGTCGATGGCGAGCCAGACCCCGGAGGACACTTAGAGATACGACGCCGCGCACCCTGAATCCTTTTACACCGTTACACACATACACACACAAGTGAGGTGGGACTGATTTCCCACCTATACGGTGTTAACTGAACTGAACCTTACAATAAGAGCAGCTGCAGAACTTGGTTTTATTTCTTATTTTCTGTGCCCAGGTAAGAGTTGTAATACACTGTGATATTAATGCGGTCTTCCCATCCTTCCCATAGCGAAGCATCTTTGTTTCTTAAAGAGCTGTGTCGTTCCTGTGCATCGGTTGGTCAGTCTCTTAGAGCTTCTGGTATCTCTGGCCATTGAACCAAGTTACTGTTCTTCCTTCTTTAAAGGGTAGCGTGTTACACAGTGATCAGTTACTGAGCTTTTTACAGCCTCGTATGTTAGAGCTGTTCATTTTCTGCTGGATGTCCACACATTGAAAGTGTCCCTCTGTCCTGTTGGGTTTTCTTGTTCTGTCTGTCTCCATCGCTGGATCAACCTGCCAACACACACCGCTTCACCACTGCTGTGTATCTGTATGTAGCTGATAACTGTGGCCATGCTGCACTTTCAGCCTGGAGCTGAATGGAGCTGATGCTCAGGGCCTCACAACCTGCTGTAGTTTCAAATGTGGAAGGGGGTTGGGACGAGACAGGACGAGGAGCAGCGGAGTGTCAACGCTGAGCGAGGTGATTGGATGGAGGATACGAGAGAGCGAGAGCGAGAGACTGAGTTCAGAGTCTGAGAACCTTTGTGCTACAGGCCCTGGTGTTTCTGTCTGATCATCGTCATCTCATCACACACACAGCAAGAAAGAGGTGCTTTAGTTGGTTTATTTATTCTGATCACAGTTTGCTTCATGGCAGCACCACACTGACGACACTTCACCAGTGTGTGACTACAGTAAGAGTGAGCTGAATGAAAGAGGTCAGGAGGTCAAACTCAGGGATTTTCTGCTCCTGTCTTTGATGATTCTTTAAATGATTCTGCTGCTTTTCTCTTTTTATTCTGGTTCATGTTTTCTCAAAGCCCACTGGGTCTGAGCCACTACAAAGCATTACAAGAGCTATTATGTTTACTGTACTTCAGTACTTCTTGGATCTGTTGGACAGCCTTGTTATTTCTGTCACATGGCAGCAATCCTGGCTGGGTCTCATGGAAGAGAACGTGAACCTCCAACACAACGCCTGGGTAGTTTTCACTCCATTTCCTTCCAACTGAATAGTCATGGTCTCTGGTGTGGTGCATCAGCACCAAGACGACAGGTTTCTGCCTCGCAGACACTAGAAAACAAGAGAGAAATATCATATAGTGTCCTGTGAAAACTGCACATGTACATCACACCTGGTCTGGCACTGAGCACCAGCCACATGACATCACTTAGAGTGAAGCATGAGGAGAAGGTGACGCCATACAGGGAGCTCATTTGTACTGTGCAGTGTCTTTGTTGGGCTCAGTGCTGCTTATTGTGGACTATTGATTGGGTTTTTGTGACCTCGGGGGGGGGGGTTCTCTCTCTTTCTGTAATGTTTTATCTGTAAATCACTTTGTGCTTCTGCTTGGAAAGTGCTACATAAAAGTTATTATAGTTCAGAGTGCAGCAGCTGAACCTGATAAGAAAAGAGGAAGTCGTGTTCGTACAGCAGCTGAGTTGAGATCTGCAGATTTGACTAGTCTGACTATTCTTCCTGTGAACACAGTCCATTACCTGGCAGATTCCTCATGGCTGCTGCTACATCTGATCCAGCACGAGATCCGATTGGACAGAAAACAATGACGATGTTGCTGTCCTTCACGCTGTTGGTGATCTCCATGTGTGTCGTCAGTTTTTCCAGTATGGTCTCATGAGCACCCGAGGTTTGACCAGTAACCTGCACGTAGACCTTCACTTCCCTGGTACCCTGCATCCCTGATGATGGTGAAGGTTCTTTTGCTGAAAGGTGATTAGGGGAAATGTTCAGCCTTTTATAGAAAGTACATGAACACAATAGAGATATAGAAGAAGGTGTTTTGTAAATTCACCTGGCCCTCCTCGAGGAGACGGCAGCCCAGGTTTTTTCTCTCCTACAGAGAAACATATTAGAAATGTGTTGATATTTCAGAGTCACATCATCTGTGTGCTGTAACAGCTGTTGAACAAAGGCAGGGGACATGAGGCCGTCTGAATCCTCACACTCAGTCACTGAACATATACTGTAGTAAATCTCTCCACCTGTTGTCTGTACACAACATCTATGTCACGTCTGCTCGTCCTGGGTGATGAAATCTATGAGACTTCCTCCTGTGAATGGCTGTGATACAGGCTGACAGACAGGGAACATGCACCTTCATGTGAAAACATGGGCTCCTTATACGACTGTAGAGTTGCACCCTTTGTTCTAACTCTACCCATGAGATAGTTTACATCTGTATTTACTCGTGAAGCCTGAACTATTATTATTATTATTATTAGTAGTAGTATATTATTAGTGAATGTAACATGGTATTCAGAGGAGTCATGTGCTTGTTACTCTAAGTTAATGATCTGATTACCTCTGTCAGAACCCTGCTTTTGACGATGAAAGTATTTCTTCAGTTCATCTAAGAACTTCTCAAGATGTTCAGCTTCTTCTGGGATCTTGTTTTGGTAGTCCTCCACCACAGGTTGAAGATCTGTAATGAGAACAGACAGAAACCTCTTCAAGTCTTCTTCAGGTACAGTCCATTATGAGACCTGTCCTGATCCAGGTCTGGGTCCTTAAGTGCTGAGTATCTCTGATGGTCAGTCTGATCTGACACTGACATTTATGTAAATGGTGATTAGATCTGCGTCTGACTGATCACTGACTGAATGACTGATTAATGAGGATCAATGAGACTTCATACTAACGACTGGGACCAACTCCACAGAGCTGCTTCTGATGAAACTGTGATGTGCGTCAGAGAGAAATAAAAACTGGATTCTTTCAAAGCTATAAAATTCAATTTTCTATTTATTATTTGTTTTGACAACATGAATGTCAGGATTCACGTGCACCCAGATAAATGTTCACATTCACTCAGCAGTGAGATGTTGGACAGGAGAGCAGCACTGCAACACCATAGGCAGAGGTGGAAAAGTTTTATTCTAGTCAACAGAAGGCCTTTAACAATGGACCTGCTCTCACCTGATACTGACACTCAGGACTAATCACACCATACAGTCATTGTTTGTAAATAAGGATTAAGACTTATAATTGAAAATGAATGTACTTACGCTCAATCAGTTCTTGAGGAACCCTACTGGCCCGGAGGGTATCCTGGACCTTATTCCAGTTCTCCTAAAAAACAGATTCAAGGTCAGAGAGATTTAAAGAGAGAGACAGATGTTTATCTTTAGTTCATTCATCAATGCAGGTTTTACTGAAAGGACAAAAGAAAGGAATATAAATAAAAAATAGTTCACGAACACAGATTGATTTTACTCAGTTGGAAACAAGAAGCAGCCCCAACTCATATTCATGAATATCCTCCAGTCCTTTTCTGCTCTTTGTGACGTGTGTGTAGATGATGTAACCTATAGGTGAATGTGATAATAAACTAATAGAAGCTTAGATCAATACTAAATGTAAGCAAATCAAATAATAATTGTGTTTAAGGTGACAGAATGTCATAAAAGCAGTTGTTGTGTTTACGTGCACTGCTCCTTTAACCAGTGCAGCCGTAACAGCCGAGCACGTAAGCGCCACTTGCTGGTGGGAGGGTGAATCATTAGAGCCACAGCAGACAGAGACATCGAGGACGAGAGGAAGAGAGAAAGTAAAGAGGAGTAAAAGAAGTTCAACACCTTGTGTTTCTTTCATTTTGGGAGGATATCGTATTCACCTGCCGTCTGATCCTGTTTTATGCAAATTTTGAACAATGATTTGGTCAAAAAGCCTTTTTTTCAGCGTGTGAATCAGCAGGTTGTTCTTTGTTGTATAAGCTCAATGTGACGATGATATTACTCACAGCCAAGCTAAAGCAGTCCGAGCAACTGTCATGCTGTGTACTTTGTGTTTTTCATGTGTGCGATGTGTAGCTAAAAGCTAAAAAAGAGCGTACACAGTCAGTCTGTCTCACGGCGGAGTGACAGCGAGAGCAGAGCCGCCATTTTAGGCCACGGTTTGGATTTAAGTTGATATTAACCTGTATTTCAGTGCTAGTACTTTAATTTCATGCCAGGTTTTTAGTTGGGATCACCGGTGTGTGAAAACACCTGGAGCTGTGGAAAGAAGATGGCAAGACGTATTTCACTGCCATGTTTCTACGGTGGCCTGCAATGGACAAACCAGACATTCACTCTAGTGGGGAGCTTCCAGGCTTTTAGAACAGGGGTGTTCAATTAAAATTCACCGAGGTCCAGTTTTTACTTTACCAAGTCCAAATAAACGGTCCGAACCTACCAAGTCCAAATTGCGTCCCATAGCCCCCCAAGTCCATTAGATAAAATCAGCAAAGAACATTTTCATATTTATTGTCAATTTTCAGCGCAGGAAACTTTGAACCTAGTGCACTTGTATAGTAAACAACTGGTTATATTACTGTGAATAAAAGTAGTCCCAGGTGAGTGAATTTAAACCAAGGTGGCAAAGGTGTCTTGATAGCTTTATGGTCAGGTGTTGTCCCTCCTCTAATAAATATGAAAGCAGGCTGAAAATCACAGGACAAGTCTGTTCTGATGATACAAGTCAGTGGTCAGTGGTGAAATGTGTTTCCCTTCTATAAGAAACATGCTACATCTCAGAGGCGACGTCTGGGCTTCCTTCTTTCAAACGGGGCAGAGCTCTGTGGGAAACAGGAGCGACACAGCCCGATGGAGAACCGGGGTCTGACCCAACACCCGAGGGAGAAGCAGGTCTGTGGAGCTCCGCACCGCAGACGTAAAAACAAACAAACCAACAAAAAACAAGTACGTCACTATGGAGTCGTTTAGGGCTGTGAGTGCACATGACGCACTTCTGCATCGAATGTAATGGGTTTGTGTGCGCAAAAGACACAACATCTGAACGGTAGCAGGTAGCAGCCTGCACCCTTAGAGACATGGGCACGTGACTGCCATGCCAGTGGTTCAAGTCTTGACTTGGAGTCAGTGCCATTGATCTTTGAAAGTTTGGTTATCAGCATCTATTTTCAGTGTCTTGGAGCAAGCCATGCTGTCATCACTCCATCTCCTTTCTCTTGCTCTCTCTGGCTCACTGGACGTGCAGGGTAAACAAACCATTTGATTGGCTCAATTTAGTGAAGCTATTGTCGTATTGACAGTTAACGTATAGCTGCTCCGGCTGTCTATAGCCGCGACCATCGGGAAAATGCTCCAGGAGACTACTCTCGTTAATTTATCAGAGACTGGTCTCAGATAGAACCATCACTCGGTCTGGGTCCAGACCCAGGTCTGCCATTTGGTGATGCCTGTTTTAGATGAAGGCCACTGTGGGTTCTCCTACATGCTTGGACAAGTGGGTGGTGGTGTTCAGCTGGGTGCAGCCTGCACCTTCACCACCAGATGGCAGTAAATCCTACTTACACATCTTCCATCCACCTTCCAACACAGGTAGGAAAATTACTGAAGCTGGAACCTTCATGAGGACAAGTACCTAAGGAGAGTCTTATTGTGAAGTGGTACTGATGAAATGACATGATCACGACCGACGTGATGCTCTAAACCTGGAAGAAAATCTAGTGATGATCTTCAGCTATTTCAACTGCAGGTATAAAGTAAGATAGAAGTTAATTTGACTTACCCACAGGGCCGGTTTTTGCTATGGGCAATGTGGGCGACTGCCCAGGGTGCAATCTACGTGGGGGTGCACGAGCGCCCTCAAAAAAAAAAAAAAAAAAGAAAAGAAAAGTTTTCTCGACCATCGCTCATTGTTTTTCATGTGAAGTTAGTGGAGTGGAGCTGCGGCGCCCTGTTCTCACGACAACTTGCTGCTGAGAGTCCTGTAGGCTACAAGTTGTGTGTGTCAGAACGGGGGAGGGGGGCGCATCTTACGACTGCGGAGGTTCTATCAGAGTCTCAGAGGAAAAGCAAGGGGGAGGGGGGCGAGCAGAGGGATAGACTGATGATCCCAGGTCGCACACAACACAAACTGCTTCCAAATAAATAGTATTCTATCCATAAAATTAATGCAGACCCATGTAATGTTACCTGAATGTTATTAATTGGGTTATGTGAAAAATGAAAAACGAGTCTGTGCTGCACGTCAGCACGTGAGTTTGTTTACATCACGTCAGTCTTGACTCCGGTTGTTTAATGGGTGGAAGAATGGTGTTAATTTATTTATTTATTTATTTGAGCTTTCTTCAGGGATTTTCAAGGATTATTAGATCCCCAGACTCAAATATTCAAATTATCTATGTTTATCCATGTGTCAAATGGTATTTTTTATTTATTTCATTTCATTCTGTTCATTTGTATTTATGTGATGAAGACTTGTGCAATTTACATTGGTGTTTACATACTGTGGCCTAGTTCGTTTATTTATCTTGGTTTTTTCCTCCATTCTTGTTGCCTTTTTTGTATTTAAGGTTATAAATAATAAAATAATAATAATCTAATTGTTCTGTCTTTACGTTGGTGGGGTTTGCACTTTTTTATTTTGGGCGGCAGCGACGGCGGGGGGGGGGAGGGGAGGGGGGCATGAAACTAGCCAGGACTGCCTCTGCTTACCCAACCAGGTATTTACTTACAAGTACCTGGTTGCTGTGCAGTTACTGAAACAAAAGAAACTCACCTGTTCATCCTCTTGAATCTCTTCTGACCTGAACTCTGGTCCTGACATCATGTGACCACCTGCTGACACTTGACCTGGATCAACAGAGCTATCTGCAGCTGTGGAAACAGATGTGTTACACAGACTGTTACTGAATGACACTGGGCTCCAGAGTAATGGTGAATATCTCTGAGCACATGAACAGTGACACGACTGCTCATGAAGAGCGACTGTAAAACAGGTATCGGTCTGTGGTTCATCACAGACACTGTATAAATGACGAGAGTGGAGAGGGATCCTCACCTGCTTCCTGCTCCTCTGCTGTCGTCCTCTCAGCTCTGAGACAAACGGGTGATGAGCTGGTTTTATAAGAAGGCTCCTCCTTCTGACCATGTGACTCACAGTAAACCACTGGCTTCTTATCATCAGTCAGTGCAATGTGCTACACTATGATACTGTGGGTGCTTTCTGTTTTTCTTGTTTTTCCTCTTTGTGAGTTTTGTTTCAGTGTTTTGTTGTGTATTTTTTTTTAGCAGCGTTCATGTTCATGTTCTGTGAATCATGTTATCTTTGTTCCATTGATCAGGGTTTTTCATCTCCTCGTGCTTTTTTTCATCAGAGAGTACAAAACACAAAGGAGTGTTTTTCTTTAATGGAGCTAGGCCACCTCTGGCACCAGGTCTCAGCATGAACTTTATTATCAGAGCAGTCCTGCACATTAAGTTGATGTCTGTAAGAACAAAGTAATTCAATGTGGAACAAAAGGAGGAAAAGATCAAACCCACCTCATGTGCACTGGTATTTAAGGGGTTAAAAATATAGAAAACTCATACATTTCTGTTATGGATCGTGAGGACGGAAGTTAATAATGACATTCATTAAAAAAATGAAAAAATATCTATGAGGGTGTGTCTCCAACTTGTGATAGGTGTAAGCAGTCTCCCGCGAACCTAATTCATACACTCTGGCATTGTCCATCTCTATATAATTATTGGACTGAGATCTTCAATACACTGTCAGAGATAGTTGGGGAGGGAATAAAGCCAAATGCTTTGAGTGCACTATTTGGGGTTGCTCCCCTTCCCTCAGTAAGTCCAAAAAGGATGTGCTGGCTTTTGCTACCTTGTTAGCCAGAAGACTAATTGTAATTAATTGGAAGTCAACAACACCACCCTGTCATGCCCGCTGGATTAGAGACACCCTTCATTTTCTTAAATTAGAGAAAATCAGACTCTCTTTATTGGGCTGCTCCAGAAAATTTGAGAAATTATGGGGCCCATTCTTACAACTTGTTAAGATGATGGAACTTCCACTGATTGACATAGAGGCAGATTTGTTACTTCTGTCGAGGGTAACATGCTGCTAATCTAATTTAAGATGTCTGTTGCTATCTCATTTCCAGTTTATTATTACCTGACTGATGTGTCTGTCCTTTTTTTTTTTTTTTTTTTTGTCTGTTTTATGTCTATATATGTACATATATATATTTATTATTTATTTAAAAAAAGTATTTTATTTATTAATTTTCAATTTATTTTTATATTTTTATTTATTTATTTATTTTATGGTTGTTCTGGTTTTGTGAATTGTTCGGGTACGCAGCTATGCTTCAATGAACACTTTTGTTTTCTGTTTGTTTTTTCTATAAGAAAAATGGCTTTACTCTTTATACATGTTTTAAGACAATTGTACTTATCTGCAAAACCCAATAAAAAAAGTTGGGAAAAAAAAAAATGAAAAAATATATTTACACATATTATTTTTATTGTGATCTTTAAAAGAGCATTTTTGTGTCCTAGGGACAGCTGCACAAAATGAAGGTGATTAATAAGAAGTCCACCAGTTTTAGAGAACAAGGTGAAAATTAAGTCTGTATGTAACTGATAACAAATATATCTGGGTGTGGTGTGTTTATGATGTAGAGGGCTGGTGCTGTTTCTCATAAATAACATGTTTCATGATAGTGAAACTAAAACAGCAGCTATATAAAGGACCTGATTCAGCTGCATAACTGGATGCTGCTCCGCTCTGCACCAGTAAAGGGAAGAAGTCTTGAGCATCACTGAAACTAAAGCAGCAGCTGTATAAAGGACCACACCCAGCACGCTAACAGGACAGTGTCTGATCTGATCAAAGGTAAGAACTCCACCACTATTATAATCACAGATCACTGTGAGAGACAGACTTTAGTTATCAATGTCAAATCTGTTGTTTATATAGAGGCCTAAATGTGAAACATGATTTAACTAATAATCAGAATATGACATGTTTGAAATGAAATAAAACCAATTAATTAAAGTAATTACAGCAACAAATCAAATGAAATACGTCTAATTGTTTTTACATGCATGTGTCTTTCTCTTTTCCAGCCATGGGAGGTGCAGAATCAAGTAAGTCCAACTGTTTCATGAGTTTTTCTCTGTTTGTGCAGCAGTGAGGTCGAATGTCTCAGAGAAATGAGGGTCTGGATGTTAATGTACAGCCACTGAGCTGCACTCAGCTGAAGCTAACACCTTAGTTTGAGTTAAAATTTCATTCAAGGTAAATAAAAAAGATCCCATTCATCATCATCATTGATTAATTAAGTCTTTACAGCTTCATAGTTAAAGGTGTTGATGTGTGCAGTCCTGGATCAGGGCCCTGGTTCAGAGAGCAGGTTTAGTGAAACTCAGAATTAGAGGAAACTCTGGGATTTTGGTTTCATAAAGTCAGATAAGATCAGCTTGACTCTGAGTCGGTTACCATGGCAACCTAACCTGCTCTCTGGCAGGTTTTTTTCAACTAACCCTGAGTTGGACAGGTTGGGATACATAAGGATCCATGTGGGGATCAATAAAATCATTGATTCTGTTGAATGCAGGTTAAACAACATCATGACTGAACTTTATGTTTATATTTCATCTTCAGTTGTTGGTTTGTGCCTGTTGAGTTGCACCTGTTCAAACTCACATAGAACAAATATTGATCAAGTGAAACATTCAGACAAAACGATTAATCCTCACGTATCGTCTCGATCACCAATCAGAGCTCACGTTCTTCTGCAGCTGATACAGAAACGATTTTATTTCTTTTTTGGACCATGTGCTCATACTCTGTGTCAGCGTTCAGAAACATGTCTAACTCCACTGGTGGGGCGAGGCTTTGTTCGCTTGTTGCCATGGTCAATCATGTTATCTTCGTTCCATTGATCCGGGCTTTTTATCTCTTCGTGCACGAGTTTAACCAAAGCTGTTCCCTCTGACCACGTGACTTACAGTAAACCATTAGCTTCTTTTCATCAGTCAGTGCAGTGTGATACACTGTGGGTACTTTCTGTTTTTCTGTTGTGAGTTTTGTGTAAATTGTTTGTGCTTCCTGTTTTGTGTCAGTGTTTTATTGTGTAATTTTTTAGCAGCGTTCATGTTCTGTGAATCATGTTATCTTTGTTCCATTGATCAGGGCTTTTCGTCTCCTGTTGATCTTAACTCAGGGTCAAACTAACTCAGAGCTGACTGAACTAACTGTTCTCAGCTGTTCTGAGTTGGACAGCTCAGGGTTAGTTAAACCAGACTTCAGGTTTAACTCAGAGTTTGTTAACCCTGCTTTCTGAAATGGGGCCATGATGTAGCTGTTATAGTGTTACAGGGTTGTGTGTCTGTGTGTCTGTGTGTGTGTGTGTGTGTGTGTGTGTGTGTGTGTGTGTGTGTGTGTGTCCCAGTCAATTTAAGTCAGTTGTATTCACATCATGGTAAAACCACTAACAGTCTCAGGATACTTGTATCTGTTCCACTGTTTCTGTTTCTGTTGATGTTTGGTTTAAAATGTTTTCTTCTGTTTCCTCTGATGATTCTGTGTGTTTACATCTGTAGAACCTCCTCCTCCTCCTCCTTCTCCCAGTAAGTGATCAAATCAATAATAGAACATTAATCACATGGCTCCAACACTCCTGACTGACACCGAATGACTCTGATGCTGTTTTCTTGTCAGCTTTCAGAGAGCCTTGGAGGAAAGTATCCTGGGGGTGAGTACATGTAAATCATCAACAATCCAACACTGAACCAGAATATCTCATGTGTTTGTTGGATTGTGATGAAATGTGGTTCAGACAATCATGTTCCCCTCAGTTCAGAGCCTAAATATTTGCATAACTGAAGCAGAGCATTAATACAATTAGCATGTTTGAGGTGAGTTTGGCGTCAGGCTCTGTTCATTTTATTCATGAACCCGGCTGTTAGAGGAACAACAGGACATTTGTTGAAGCCACATTACAAGGCATGAGCACTCATGAGTCTTTGAGTGTCCAGCAGCAAGCAGCAGCAGAGCAAGAATGATCCAGGTAAACTGAGGGTTTAAATGGCCCACCCTGCTCAGATGAGGGGAGCATGTGACTGATCAGCTGATCAGGATTGGCACAGCTTGAGTTGTCTTCCTGCACTAGCTCTGCAGGCTTCATGATCATGATGATCTGTAACTGCAGTGATTATCTAGCACTATTGTCATGTCACCAGTGCTTCAGGTTGTCATCAGATACCTGTAGAACTAATGACTGATTCCCATCAGCCCCAGCTGTCCTCTGTGTTTCTGAACATCGTACCATAATAAAACAGTCACTGAGCTCAGAGCACAGCTGTTCCTGAATGCAGCCTCACAGAGCTGCAGGTCGGCTGCAGTCTGAGTCTGTTCTCTCTGTCTAAACAGAAACAACCAAGAGGATTTGGATTATGTGAAGGATTATAAACCTGTAGTCGATGAGGTCAGGCATCTCAGAGTTTTGCTCTATGGACCAGTTGGTAGCGGAAAGTCCAGCTTCATCAACTCTGTCAGCAACACCTTAAGGAGGAGAATGACCATTCCAGCTGGAGTCAGTGCTATGACCTCTGACCTGAGTCACAGTAAAAAGGTACTTGTTTCATTCACCCTGTTCTTCTTTCACTTTACACATTAGACACTGAGGAACAGTATTAAAGGTTGAATATGGAATATGTGCAGAATACTGTCATCCAGTGTCTCAAGATCATTGTTGCAACAACAAAAAATAATCCAGCAATCTGGTTGCCAGGCTCGTTGCCAACTCTGCCGAGTGTGTCAAGCGATCGGCCTTCACCATGTCCAGTGATGAATCATACAGCGTAACGCTAGCTAAGTTAGCAAGCGAGTTAGCTTAACGATCAAGGAGAAAAGCAGCCATTTCCTCGTGCGTTTTGATGCCATGTAAGTCCTTTACATGAGTCCATCGAGCATATGCTTCACCGATATTGACTCTAGTCTTTGCTCTTCTCCGGTCACTCTGCTGCTGGGACAATTTAAATTTCAGTTTATTTATTTTTCAGGAGGGGACAGCGTGCATTATCCAGCATTCCTTGCTGGAGAGGGAGAAAGGATGTGGTTGTATCCAGTTGCAGCCAAAGGCTTATTTACATTGGCCCTTGCCAGAGAATTGGTATAATTCCCTGGAGTGATTAAAAAAAAGCAAATAATAATAAAACACAGTACAGTATCATATACAACACAAAAGCAACAGACAATAATATAAAAACTGTACATTTAAGGCTCAGAATATTACGGTCGTATTATAAAGTCGTCCACGACACATAGTAGTAAAATTGCACACACCATATGGCCTTTAACAAGTAACAGGCAAAAATGGGGGAAGGGGCTTTGTAGGGTGTGTAGATGGTGTATGAGCTTGTATCAGTGCAGCGTCCACTACATAGTTCTTGTTACAGGTGTGGTTGAGAGTGGTTCTGGATGTAAGGACAGTGGGGGTTAAAGTGCTGGAGTTAGAAGACAAAAGGAGTTAATGTTATAGTGCAGTATTGCAAATTACACAGTAAGGAGGTAAGGCTGGAAGAAGACAAAGGAGAGGAAGAAGAAAAAAAAGGGGAAGACTAGTTTGGGGTGAGTAGATGTGTGAAACTGCAGCAATTCAAAGTCCGGGTCATATCTCTTGATTCAGTCGTGGTTAGTTGATGGTTGTTGGTGCCAGTCATAATGTTAACACAGCAGGAGGGAAAAAAGAATGAAAGAATGAAAGAAAAGGTAATAGGATGATAAATCAATAAGCTATGGATAAATGGGTGGGTAAGAACGAATAAATAAGTGCAGATAAACAAATAAATAAATAATCAAGTAATGAGGGTGCTCCAGTGGTGATAATACACACATGAATGAAAGTGACATGGTTCATTGCATGAGTTATGGTCACAGATTTGTTCACTCATTAGCCACTTCTTTGCTCTGAATGTGACATACGTATTACATTCCTGTATCACAGAGGATGAGCTGTTCCACATGCAGCTACCTGTGACTGAAAGTACTGTCTGAGTGGGATTATACAGTCCCCTCTCGTAGTGGCCCTGGTTGAATGACCGTTGTTATCATTCTGCTTAACATAAACAGACACTGATATAGATATAGATCTTGTATATTGCGCAGGCATGTTTAAACTTTGTGAAATTGTCGAAACTAAGAAAAGCATATTTCTGGAGTATATGACAGTGGTGATATGTCACTGTTTTTTTGTCCAGTATTTTTAATGCTCTATCGTATAGTGATTCCACCTGGTTGAGGACAGCTTTAGTAGTGAAAGACCAGTTAGTGAATCCATACTCAATGTGAGATATAACCATTGCAAGCACTGAGGCTGGCTGTCTCTGTTGTTACAGATGACCTCATTCATTTGGGCGTTAAGTCTAGAATGACCCCTAGATACTTGAACTCGTTTGCAATTTCCAGTTCCTCTCCTCCTAGAAGACACTAGAGCGAGTTAGGTTTATGTTTTAGAGAAGTACATGCAGACGGTTTTCCTTGTATTCAGTAGGAGGCATGACTTCTTGAGCCACTCGTGGATGTGAATTGATTCTGTTGTGAGTATAAGGGCAGCCAGATGTTGTTATTATTACTGCGTCGTCTGTGAACATTTATATGTGAGTGTTTTTCATGGAAGTAGCATGTGATGTAAAGTGAAAATAGTATTGGCCCGAGTATCGACCTTTGCGGGACGCCCACTGAACATGTAAGGTGAGGGGATTTAACCCCTTCAACAGCTACGCACTGCTTCCTGTTTCCCTAATGGTTGCGTCTTCTGAGAAATTAAAGAGAGAAGGTTTGTTTTGTGAAGGTTTTGTAACAGCAAATGATCAACAGCATCAAACGCCCTTTTCAAATCCAGGAACACTGCACCAACACACGCTGATCAAGAAAATGCCTAGTTTTTTCTGAAAATAAAATAATGGCTGCCTCTGTTGAACAATATTTCTGGAAACGCACCGTTTGCCGAGGCTCTGAAGCAGCTGCAGGACTTGCAGACTTTACCCGGTGCCGGCCGAGCTGTGCCGAGCATAGAGACCGTATTTTACCTGCAATGCCCCGGACGCTACCGGCAGGTACGATGTAAACAGGAAGTCTTTGTCGAGCCTGTCAAAAATTTTAAATTAATTAATTCAGATTAAATATAATTTTTTTTATGGAAAAGCGATACTTTTATTCTGCTCCCCTCTAAACGCACCGTGGATGTGTTGTTTTTGAAAAATATAGCTTTTAATACACGTTCTCCATATTCAACCTTTAACATTCAGACTGTACCTGGATCAGTTTGCATGAACACTTCATCACTTACTGGTTAGTTAATCAGATTAATCTTTTCATTAAAATAACATCAACACCACCTGCAACATAATATGTACTTCTGTGCTTCTGTCAAACATCACACACACTTCTTAACATCCCATGTTTGTGTCAGGTCTGAACAGACAGAAACACTGCACTGGCAGAGAGGTCATTCAGCTGTTATCAGCAGCTTTACCTGGTTTAAACCTGTGTACATTCACTAATATCAGTGGAAAAGATGTGTTGTTGGTAAAATAACCACAATAATAATAATAATACTTAAATTAAGACCATTATCATTAATCTGTCACGTTTCATTCATGTGTCTGTCAGTATGAAACCCATAAGATCCAGAAAGGAGCCAGAGGGAACTTCTACTCTATTGTTTTCAATGACGTCATGGGTCTGGAGGAGGAGACTGGAAAAGGAGTCAGGCCAGAAGACATCAGACTGGCCATGGAGGGACACGTGAAGGAGGGTTACAAGGTACAACAAGAACATTTAGGTCAATATTTCATTGTTCTTATTAAACAGGACTTTTAACTATATTTATCTAAATGAAGACTTCTCTCATTATTATGGCCGGAGCTCCCACAGCAAACAACAGAGAATATGAAGTGATAAAGATAAATATGAATAAATAAAGCAAAAGTACACCAGATAAATATAGACATAGAAAACAGGACGAGTGTGTTCAAACTGAAAAACTGAATATTTCATCTTTTGATGTGAGAAATTGATTGATTGATTGGTAACTGCTCTCTCCTGTTACACAGCAGGCCTTTATTGATTATTGATTGTACCAGTTCTACAGTTGTACCAGTTCTTATGTCCAGAAATATTTCAGGTCCTTTCACTCCTGTCCTCTGTCTCAGCCTGATCAGTCTGCAGCTCCTCTCTGTAACATTCATCCTGCTGCATGAACAGTGACAATTATTGTCTGTGACTGAAGCTCATCATTTATTTGGATTTCCACATTATTTTTCAGTTCAATCCTGTGTCTTCATTGGCCCATGGTGATTCAGACTACAACCCTTGTCCCTCTCCAGATGATAAAGTCCATGTTCTGGTTTGTGTTCATTCTGCCAACTCAGCAGAAATTAAGGCGTCAACTCTGCAGAAGATGAAGGAGATCAGAGAGGTAGCCAGCAACTTGGGTAAGAGCAGAGATCAGGGGGTGTTTCAGAAAACACACAGATCAACAAGTGAGAACTGAAATTACAATATGTCCAGGTTCAATATCCAAACCATAGGAGCTGTAGTTGATTTGATGGCTGTGCATCATTAGCACCAGATCTCTAGACTCTCCAGATGTGAGGATCATGAATATGATCATGTTGGAGCTGAGCTTTGGGCTTCACTATGAATGAACTGTCTCAGTTGGCTGGAGAGGCCTCTCTTGTGGAACCACCTCCATGTGTTGAGTGTTTTATATTTGTTAGGACCTAAAGACTAAATCAAGCTACAAGACAAATGTTGATTTAACACTGAGTGAATCTCTGCATGTGCAGGAATCCCCAACTGGCTGTTGTCACCAAAGTTGATCAGGCCTGTGGTGAAACTGAAAAGGATTTGAAAAACGTCTACAAGAGCAAGCACATAAAGAAAAAGGTGAATCTCTTGTTCAATGTTCAATAAGCTCAGCTCAGATATGTTGAGCTTTACAGTCTGTTTCAGAACACGAGTTAAAAACCTGTGAATGAACTCAACTATTGTTTCTTTCAATCTTAGATGAATGACTTCAGCTCAGTGCTGGGTATTCCAATGAACTGCATCTTTCCTGTGAAGAACTACAGTGAAGAAGGCTCCACTGATGGTGACGTTGACACGTTGATCCTGAGTGTTCTCAGGCTGATTATTGACTTTGGAGACGACTTCATTTACAAAATGTCTGATCAGAGTCAGTGATCATCTGCCAATGAAACCCCATCAGATAATCAATAATCACATAATTGTGTGTCTGTTCTTCATTATATTACAGCTCCACAACATATTTAGATTAAAGTCACATGTGATTCAACACATTTTCTTGCTGGTAGCAGCAGATCAGCTTTGATTAAATACTGCAGTGGGGCAAGATCGAAACTCAGTGCTAACAAGCTTAAGATAACAATATAATCACAAGTATAAAACAGTGTAAGCAGTTTTTTCTTACTGATTTCCATGGATTTGTTGAGTATCAATAAAAAAATTATAGGCTAGTTTGTATGGTTTTGCTTTTGTTAAAAACTTCCAAATAAAGCTGCACCATCATTTACAAAGAGCCCCGGTGCTGGTGTAGCTCCTCTAGGTTGCAAACATGAGGCCCAGATTGGTTTTAGAAACAGGGTTTATTACAGTCACTGACCAATCAGTGAGAACTGAAGAGAAAGTAAAGAAATAATCAAATAAACACGACAATGCACGACCTGTATCTTTATTAACATACCTCGTACCAGAAGTAGTGCTACAGATGGTGTGAATGGTATGAATGAATAATGGCTTGTGTGAAGCACTGTGGGCATCATGGGAAGTGCTCTTCTTCCTTCGCCTTCTGTGTTTATGTTTAACTCTTCTAACTCTTCACTGAACTTAAATTAACTGCGTGTGGAGACAAGCAGCCATGTTGTTTCTCCCTCACCGCGGCCTGCCAGGTGATGTGTCGCTAAAGTGTAGAAACAAATTACAGTGAGCCCCACCTCTACTAACAGTTGGGAAGGAACCAAAAATGGTGATAAGAAAGTCGTTCTGGTGAATGATGATGCATCACAGCAGAGATGTGGACTACTCAACCTCAGGGACAAACTGGTCTGAAATATATCAGCAGATCATCATGGATGTTGATGTTCTCTTCCACGAGTCCACAGCTGGATAACTGAAGTATCAAGGAAACAAGGAGGCAGTCTGTGAAATAGAGGACTGGTGTTGATAGGGCTGCTGGTGCAGGTGCTGGTGCTGGTGCTGCTGCTGGTGCTGCTGCTGGTGCTGGTGCTGCTGGTGGTGCTGGTGGTGCTGGTGCTGCTGCTGGTGCTGGTGCTTCTGGTGGTGCTGGTGGTCATGCTCATGTTGTGTCCTGTCATCAGAGCATGTGACCTAATTTGCTGTGGCCCTGGTGATCTTTACCTGGAGCCGCCTCAGAAAAGCAACAACAATCAAACCAATTGTAAACAGTCAGATCTGATGTTTGTTGCTACAACAGATCACGTCATGTGTAGGTCAGTGTCAAAATGAAAATGTGTCTTTAAGAAACAAAACTTGACATGAAATAAAAACCATTAAAAGGTGTTTTGAGCGGACTTCCGGTTGAGCAGCCGTGAGGTCGGCAGCATGAGACCAGAGCTCCCGATCATCACGAAAAACACCGTATTTTATCCAAAGATTGTTACGTATTATCAGAAGAAGTTAACAAGGCGTTTATAATGTGCCCGAAGCAAATTAACCACATAAACAAAGACAATCTAGAGGCTCTATTGTTGGGACTAGATGCAGAGAAGGCTTTTGACTCTGTTGATTGGTCTTTCTTCTATAAGATACTAGAGAGGCTCCAGTTCCATGATGATTTTCTTAAGACAATACAAGCTTTATTCTATAAACCAACAGCTAGAATTCAGGTTTGTTATCAGGTTATTAACTGAACACCCACAAATCTCAAATTTTGACACTTAATTATTCTCCTAGCCGATCCATCAGGGAGGAATTTAAAGTGAACTGGGAATCAAATTAAATATCTTGGTTCCAAAACACCTGAACACGATTATGTCTGAGAATTACCAACCCCTGATTTCCAAAATTAAATCTGATTTGACTGGATGGAACCTAGTGCCCTTTTTAGGATCAGGACAGAGGGTGGAAGCAATAAAAATGAACATGTTACCCAGATTATTCTGTTCCAAAATATACCAGCAGAACTGCCAAAGGGGAAATTTCAAGAATTAGACAAATTAATATCATGATTTATTTGGCAGGGAAAAGGCAGAGAGTTCTCTATAAGACTCTCCACTTAGCAAAAGACAGAGGTGGCCTCTCTCTCCCAAATTTGTAAAATGTATTACCAAGCAGTGCAGATAAAATTTTAGTTAACTTCTGCAACCCTTCCTATAATGCAAAGTAATGACATAGAACGTCAGATATCTAGTGAAATAGTGGGTTGGTTACTCGTCTACAGGACATAAACCCATGGACAAAAATGTCAGTTAGGATCTGGCTCAGAGTAGTCAATGAAAACAAGGCTAGAGAACCATACTGGATCATAAGATGGAAAGGATATGACTCAGACTTCTTGCAAGATTTAAACAATGGGCTGATAAAGGGTGAATAAAACACAGTGACCTCTATGAGGGAGGCAAACTGCAACAATTCCTGGATATTAAAAGTCGATTTGGTTTAACCAATCAAGATTTTTATAGATTTCTGCAACTTAGACATTACCTAGAGAAAATAATGAGAAAGGAAGAACTGCAACAAACTAATCTGGGCATGGCTACAGGTCGGACCCTAGAGGCGGAAACATATCTAAGACATATAAGTTGCTGCAAGAGGTAGAAGGGGAGGATACTGCATATATAAAGGAGAAATGGGAGAAGGAGAGTGACATCTCAATCCAGAGGGAAACGTGGGAAAAAAGAATTTCACAACAGTGGAAAAGTACATCGACCCAGTCTTGGAGAGGATTTGGGTGGAAAAATGTAGTTAGTTGCATTTTCATGTGTTTTGGGACTGAGCAGTGATTTCTAAATATTAGGAAGACATTAAACTGATCATGAAAATAGTGATTACATTGGGGTTTGAGAATTTATGTCTAACACAGTGAAGGGTCAGAAAAACAAATACATATATATATATATATATATATATATATATGTGTGTATGTATGTATAATATTCTAACATTAGCGAGTAAGAAAGCAATTACAAGGAAATGGCTGACAAAAGATTCTCCTGCAGTCGAGGACTGGATCAAAGTGGTTCAGGATATTTTTATAATGGAGAAACTAACATTCTTTATTAAACTTGAACAAGAAAAGTTTCAAAATTACTGGAAAATCTGGATAAACTATAGAGCAACTTTTAGGCAAGATACTGGGTAAAGTGATAAACCCCCTAGTTCTGACTCCACTCATCTGGTTCTGTTTTTGTTGTTGTTGTTGTTTGTTTTTTCTCTTGTTTCAACAATTACAGTGTTCTCCATCAGAGTTATACATGTATGCAGCAGGCTACATGTATTTAGTTTACAATTATTATTATTTGTGTAGCTGTTGTTCTTGTCATCACAGTTATTACCACCTCACTACAAAACACTGCAGGAGCAGTCATGGATAACGGAAAGAGCATGTGGGGCAGACAAACTGAACAATAATAATATAACTGTTATTGTCTGTTTTATTTACTGCTGTATATTTATTTATTATTTTTATTATTTTTTATTTTTATTTACTTATCATTATTTTAATACATTTATTCTATTTTTTTATTTTTCAGTTATTAGTATCATATCAAATTTTTTGACCTGTAAGTTGTCAACAGTTGTTCAGATATAAGTTCCTTTTTTTTTGTATTATTATTATTATTTTGGTCACATCATTGTCTCTGTTACATAAAAATGCCATAGTTTGGTTTGTTAATCTTACAGAAACAGCCTATGTTAAATGTATGAATCTAGTAAGTGTAGTCTAGTAGTGATTCATAGGACTGTTACCGATCACTGTAAAAGGTCAGGCTGGATGTCATGAAAATAAACAATATGACTTTTCCAGTCAGGACAGAATCATGAAGAGGAGATGGACGCCAGTAACCACAGCAGAGACGTCATGTAGTGCTGATAATCATGCTTTATTAAATCAATAATTGGAGAAAAACTCAAGGAGGCTGCAAAATAATCTACTCTACAACTCTAACTTCACTCAAACCAAAGTGCAGGGCAACACACACGCCCACGCCTCGTTTTGTCCTCAGTGACTGCAGCAGCTGCAGCAGTGGTTGGTTTGGGCCGCGGTGCGTCCGTGGTGCCCAGCTTGACTGACAGGTGAACTTCTAAGAACTAACACTCAAACACACTGCAGACCTCCAAGAGACAGCTCCACCTCTGCAAACAAGCACAGGACGGACTCTCGTTTCATGTGATTGGCCAGGTTGATGGTACGACTGAGGAGCCCGAGCGAGCGGTCGTTTGCCAGAAGCAGAGCACAAAACAAAAAGAAACATTTGAGCTCAGGGAGTGCAGGCCGCTCGCACTGTGAGCATGTCATCAAAATGGCGGTATGACATAATCAGTCGGAGCGCGAGGTCCAGTCGTGCTGCTTACATGAGGGTAAATGCAAACAGCACTCAGGATCTCACTCTCTTGTTAGATTGCAACAGCACTGCTCTCATTCTCCAGCAGTGCATTCATAGTTTTGTCTCTGATTGAGTTAACATCAACAGGGAGCCTCTCCACCTGCTGAGGCAATCTTAAGACTTCAACTTATCGTTGAGGCACATTGTTTAGTTTCTCAGTTTGACAGGGTATTCGTTCCTGGTGAAACTTTCTCCTGTTAAACTACATTTAGTTTCATTTAGTTTCAGTTAATATTATTGTCATAAATAACAATGCATACATTTCCCATAACCGTTAAATTCGGCTATATACATTATGTACATGTCACAGAAAAACGGATCAAAAATCCTAAGTCATAATTGTCCAATATGGCACATTTTATAACAACTTTAGACTTTAGTCTAGTTTGGCATAAATTAATGTCAAGATTGGTACAAAAATAGTTCATATTTACAAGAAGAGAAATCCAGATCTTTATCAAGTAGATTAATTAGCTCAATTAATAAATAAAAAGGCATGGAAGAAGGGAAAAGGGGACGATTAGATTTTTCCTTTTTTTTACACTGATCGAATGCTAATGTGAACAGTCGCTGTGTCAGATCCAAGCTCATTGGACAGTTTGAGGGTGTAGGTTCCAGCATCTTCCTCCTTAACCCCGGTGATGATGAGGGTGGTCAGGTCCTCTGTGGTCTCTATGTGGAAGCGTCCTCCAGCAGTCACCTCGATGGTTTTACCGCCACGGGACCACTCAATGTGTTTGGCGTCACCAGAGAAGGCACATGCGACTGTCAGGACTTTGCCTGGCTCGATGCTGATGTCCTCTGGCAGAGCCTCGATCCTGGGAGCAGAACCTGAAAACCACAGCGCATGTACATCAGTGTCCAGGGTGTTGGTTTTGGGTAAAATGGGGAATACAGAGGAAAAATCGTGTTTGATTCTGGCTGATTCTGAGTCTCTGTGTAGTTTCTTATTTGTAGACTTTCATTTCAAAATAAAAGCTATTCTGTTGCCCATTACAATATTAGTGAGGAAGTAAACTCATTGCTAGTTTAACACAATCACATTCATTGTTTAATAGATTTAGTCTAACTCTTACCAATAGCTCTAAATGAGGATCCCTCCATGTGGGAGGCCATCTCAGTGAGGCTGCTGGAGCTCATGGCATATGTCTCAGATGCCATTGAAGACATACTGGACATGGACATGGTTTCAAACTTCATCTCAGCTGCCATGCTGCTGAAGGAGCTGGACTCCATCATGGATGACATCATTGCTTGCTGGGTGGAGGAAGAAAAGGAGGACGACTCCTCCATTGTGTGGATTTCTTTCTTCATCATCATAGATGAGCTCATGGCTGATGATGACTCTTTGTGACTCATCATCATTGATCCTGCAAAGATGGAAACAGTAAATAAGTAAATCTCCAAATGGAAATTGAATTGAAAATTGAATTGAAATTGGACTAAATACGCTTGGATACTTTAGGCAGGTGCTCACCTTTAAGTGCCAACTGCTGCTCACGATAGGCTGTGATTTTCATGCGTATGGACTGGAACACCTGTCCAGTGAAGGAGAAAGAGGATTTGGATACTCCTCCCTCTGATGTCATCTCACAGGTGTACTCTCCCTGATCACTGTCCGCCAAATCATGGATCAGAAGGCTGCAGGAGCCCTCAGAGTAGTGCATCTCAAAGCGGCTGCTCTGTGAAAGTCTCCTCCCATTGACAAACCACACCACCTCCCTGACACTGCTCTCACAAACACAGGACATCCTCACTGAGCCCTCATGGGCCTCAGCTGTTAGTTGGCTCAAGACCTTGGGAGGTTTGGGGGTTGGGGATTTGACAGTGGGTGGAGACACCACCCTTTTAGGAGACATAATCGGTGGAGGAGACTTCATTCTTGGAGGTGATTTCATTCCCTCAGGCTCAGGGGACTTTAAGGCCCTGGGTGATTTGATGCCTGAAGGTTCTGGTGACTTGATGCCTTTTGGTGTTTTTATTCCAGCAGGTTCTGGGGACTTCAAAACTCTTGGTGTTTTAAGTCCTGCAGGTTCTGGAGATTTGAGGCCACGGGGAGATTTCACTCCCTCGGGTTCAGGTGACTTCACTCTCTCTGGAGATTTAATTGGTGGTGGAGACTTGAGTCTAGGTTCCGGAGACTTTAAACCCCTTGGAGACTTAATTCCTTCGGGTTCAGGAGATTTGACACCTGGAGCTGGTGATTTCAAGCCAGGTGCAGGAGAGGTTGGCTCAGGAGACTTAACGCTCCGAGGAGATTTAATTCCCTCTGGTTCAGGAGACTTTACACTTGGTGTGGGTGACTTTACACTTGGTGTGGGTGACTTCACACTTGGTGTGGGTGACTTCACACTTGGAACAGGAGATGTTACACTTGGCTCAGGGGATTTAACACTTGGAGCTGGTGATTTAATGCTGGGTTCAGGAGACTTCACACTGGGGACAGGGGAAGTTATGGACGGAGCAGGTGATGTGACTGAAGGCTCCGGTGACTTGACACTGGGAGTGGGTGATTTTACAGATGGCTCAGGGGATTTGACAGCCTTGACGTCCTCTTTGGGAGCTGCTCTGCGAATGGTTAGAGTGAAGTGAGCCTCCTGTCGGCCTGCTGAATTCTCTACAATGACTGTGTAACTGCCCTCATGGGAAGACGTCACAGAGGAGATCTCCAGGCTGGACTTGTACTGAGTTGTGGTGACCTGGACATGGTGAGAGGAGACAAGAGTTCTGTTCTCATGCATCCATGTGACAGTGGGTGCAGGCTCTCCATCAATGTCGCAAGAGAATCTGGCTGTTTCTCCCTCTGAGACAGTCACGGACTGGGGCTTGGTGAGGATTCTGGCAGAAAGAGAAGACTTCACTTTGTGAACAGACACCTCCTCAGCTACAGCAGCAGTGGATGACTTGAGCTTGGTTTCAGATGTGGCATGCTTCCCAGTGAGAGAAAATTTGTCTGATGAGTAGGAGGAACCAGATGACAGGTATTCGGTGGAGGCGTACTTGACAGAAGAGTCGTACCTCTCAGCGGAGGAGTACCGCTCAGAGGAAGCAGCATATCTTTCTCGTGTCACAACCTCCCGTGTCTCTGTTAGCTTAGATTTGGTCTCCTCCACCTCAAAGTGGGTCTGTGAGGCGTAGCCAGCTTTGAAGTGGGTGGTGTGATAGTGGTCAATTCGAGTTACTTCAGGGACATGTGCTTTAGGAACTTCCTCATCCCTGCGACGAGATGAGAAGGTGGTGTAGCCCCCGCCCGACACATCCAGGGTGGCATAGTCTGATGCCTCTCCCTTGGAGTTAGAGCACACACAGCGGTATGTGCCGCTGTCCTCTTCCTGGCACTCCAGGATAGTGATAGACAGAACACCACTCATGTTGGAGAAAATGTATTTCTCGCTGCTTTCAGAGATTGCAGTTCCATTGTGGAACCACTTGACCTCAGCCTCTGGCTTGGCTTGGATGTTCAAGGTGAATTTGGTGTCTTGGCCGAGGGGTATGCGATGAGAGCGCATTCTGACGGTCACACGGGGAGCATGGTCAAGACTGAAAGGTGTCTGGCTAACCACCTGATATTTCCTCTCAGATTTCAGAGCAGCTTTTCTGGCCTCGTAGCGGGACATGATGTCAAAGCGGGCTGACCGTTCAAACCTGGAGGAAGACCGGGATGATCTCTCAACTGATCTTATGGGACTGGGAGATCGGGGACGGGTCCTCTCTGGAGTGGGGGACCTTCTCTCCACAATCTCTCCCTCTACCTCAACCTCAACAGGAGGCCTAGCACGTGGGGGCCTTATCAGCTCTGAGACTGGACGCATGAGCTCGATGTATGTGGGTGACAATGACCTTCTCCTTCTCATAAACTGAGAAACAGTACGTTTCTTCTTTGTGCTAGAAACTTCAACAGCCTCGTGTCTAACCTCCTGCCTCCTCTCTTCATGTTCCACAGCACGTCGCTCGATACGCACGGGGCTAACGGCAGGAGAGGCAGAGAAGCCGAGCTCAAGTTCATCCTCCAGCATCATTTTCTCCTCTTCTGTTCTCCTCCTGGAAAGGTAGTCGTCCACGGGCACCAGCAGCTCCTCATCACTAAGGTCTCCGAGAGATCTCCTCCTGGATCTGAAGGACACCTCAGATTCAGGGGAAGGTGAACGGCGGGCGGGTCTGACAGTCTCCAGATCATCCAGACTAAGTTTTGGAATACGCCATCTTGGCCTGTACTGGTCAGTGATTCGGGGGAGGGGCATGACATAGAACTGTTCCCACCTGGACAGGCGAATACGTCTCTGCCTCTTCTGCACAATCCTCTCCATTCTCTCTGGAATCTCATACTGGTCTCTCAGCTTTTTGTACCACTTCATGTCTGACAGAGGCACAAACTGCTTGATAGTTTTGTCTTCATCCAGAACAGTGGGATCATGGACCAAAGGCTCAGGTATCTCATATGGCATGAAGATCCTTCTTTCCTCCTCTAGCTTCTTGGTCTCAGACTTGTGCACTGTAATGTCAAACTCACCCTCAACATTTTTGGTGCTCACTGCAGGCTTGTACATCTCTGCAGCAAATTTGATGGCCTCTTGAGCTGTGGGGTTAAAAGGTACAAGCTCCTCAGTGGCAGCGATGTGCTCAGCCATCTTGTTGGTCTTCTCAATTTGCTTCTGAATGTGTCTGTATTTCTCCTCCTCAGTCTTGTACTCTCTCCTTGTGTAGGTAAGGCGGTCAACCTTCAGTGTAGCCTGGCAGCTTGCAGAGCCAGTGGAGTTGGTTGCAGTGACCTTGTACACACCAGAGTCCTCAAGCAGAGTCTCTCTGATGTGTAGGACATGGTAGTCAACATCCTCTTGTATGACAACCACCTTGGGACCAAACTGTAATGGCTGACCGTCCTTTTCCCACTTCAGAGTAGGAGCTGGGATACCTGATACTCTGAGTTCAAAGCGGACACTATGGCCCTCAGTGCAGTCAACATTAGCCAGCAGACGTTTGAACATGGGCCTCATAGTTTCTTCCAATACAGGATGAGGTGTTACAGTGAGACGGGCCTTGCAGCTGTCTTCTCCAAACTTATTATGGGCCATGACTGTGTATTCAGCATCATCACTAATGTCCAGGTTGTGGATCATCAGCTGGTAGAGACCCTTATCGCTGGTAAATGTGTACTTGCTGTCATCATCACCTGGCTTGATTCTCTCTCCATTCTTAAGCCATGCTACCTGAGGCTCTGGATGCACAGTGATAGTGACACCGAAGCGGACATCTTCACCAATGTAGGCAGAGCGATTGTAGAGAGGCAAAGTGAACTCTGGTGGTCTCTGCAGGATCTTAGTCTTGTCAACTCTCCTCCTCAGTTTCTTGATTGAGCGGCTGATATAGTGCTCTCTGATGCTCCTCACTGTCTCAACAAAGAGCTCTCCATAAGCACTGTCCTCTCCATCATCACTCACCACCTTGCATCTGTACACACCATCATCACTCTCTTCAATGTCCTTTACATAGATGCTGGCAAAACCATTACTGTAGGTAATCTCATACTTGGGGCTTGAGTGTAGTTGACGGTTCCCGAAGTACCATGACACTTGTGTACTCTTGTCATAGTTGGCAATGCTACAAGTGAATCTGACATGGCCTCCTTCCTCAGCTGAGCCATGCATGACTGGACCAGCACGGAGTCCATGGTACTCGGTTCCAATCTTCACTTTACCTACAGCCAGTCCTCTCTGGTTCTTGAAGGCGCCACCATATGCAATGCGAGCTGCTGATACAATGGTATCAATCCTCTTCACCAGAGCCTGGTAGTACCTTCTGTGTCTCAGGGTCCTAATGGCTTTATTGCTGACATGTTCCATCTTCATCCTGAGCCATGGGTGCTCCAGAGCCTCATGAGCTGTCATACGGAGCTTCCTGTCCTTGACTAGAAGTCTGTCCACAAAGTCCATAGCCTCCAAGCTGATGTCCTTAAATGCTTCACTGTCAAAGATGTATTCACAGTTGGAAATGTTCTCAATCATCTTTGTCACGGACTCTGCTGCAAATGGATTAAGGCCACTGAGCAGAACATAGGCCATAACACCAACAGACCACATATCAGTGGCTGTTGTAACTAGGTCATGGCGATGGACCTCAGGGGCACAGTACTCTGGAGCTGAGAACAACATTCTGATGTTCTCTCCTGGCACCAGCAACCTAGCTTGGCCCATCTCAATAATCTTTATGGTGGTGCTTTTCCTTGTGGTGTAGACAATGTTGTCTGGGCGGATATCAAAGTGGCCAAAGTTGTGACTATGCAAGAACTTGAGAGAAGAGCAGACTTGTCTCAGGTAGCGGACAATCTCCTGCTCCGTAAGCTCAAAGTTGCTGGTGCCAAGGCGCTCAAAGATGTCAACCCCGGAAATGAATTCAAAGATCAGGATAATCTCCTCCATGCTCTCAAAGTACTCATGCAAGTAGATGATGTTCTTGTGTCTTGCCACGTTGAGGGCCTCAATTTCCCTGAGGACCAACTCTCGGTCAGTTCCTCTGACCTTAATGAACTTTGCCATGAAGGTCTTCTTAGTGGCAATCTCCACACAACGGTGGACTGCTCCAAACTGGCAGCGAGCAAGCTCTTCAGAGATGATGTACTTTGAGGACAGCTCTTTCACCTTGTAGAACAGAGCCTCCTCTTTCGTGATTTCTCTGGTTTCGTCCACTTCCTCATCATAGTTCCTAATAACAGACTTGTCTTCCTTTGTAGTGATAGGCTCAGTTGGCTGAGAGGGAAGGCTCAAGCCAAACTGGTTCTCAGCAATAACACGGAACTGGTATTTAGTCTTTCCAAATATGTTAATAATGGTGATGCTGCAGTCAGTGGTCTGTCCGGCCCGAATCCACCTGTCAGCAGTGGTGGGACACTTTTCCACGATGTAGCTAATGATGTCGCTTCCGCCATCATTGGCAGGGGGCTCCCAGGTCAGGGTGATGGAGTCCCTTGCAATGTCACTGACCACAAGTCCCTTTGGAGCTTCAGGTGTGTCAGCCACATTCACCTCAATAGTTTGCTTGTCTGTTCCGAACCTGTTCTTTGCAGTGATAATGTAGTAGCCAGTATCCTTCCTCTGCACTCCCTTATGGAAGACCAGGGAGGTGAAGGACCTGGTGGTGATGACCTGGTGATAAGGAGAGTTGGAGAGGATCTCCTGACCCTTCTGCCAAGTGACTGCTGGCTCGGGCTTGCCAGAGATGGGGATCTTGATGGTGATGTGATCACCACGGGCAGCATGGACTGCTCCCATTCCCTGGAGTTCTTTGGGCAGGTGGATCTTAGCAGGAACTAGAATTAAAATGACAAAACATTACAAAAGTTTGTCATTTATCATGAGTTATATTTACAGTGTCAACTTCCAACAATCAAGTAATTCCATTACCTTCCACATCAAGGTTGGCTGTTGTAGAGATAGATCCTGTGGAGTTGGTCGCCCTGACTTGGTAAACCATGGCATCATTCTCATCAGCAGCAGTGATGACCAGTTGGTAGTAGCCTCCCTTGAACTCCTGGGCTTTGATCTTGGTTCCATCTGCCAGGATTTCCTTTCCACTGCGGTACCATTTTACCACAGGCTTTGGATGTCCCACCACCTTGTCATAGGAACAATAAGCTCATTAGATAATGCACTGAAGAAGAACTCAACACATACTCTTGTGTTTCATGTCCAAGTACCCACTATATATGGGGTTTTAGCAGGACAAGAATTGAAAATCATCTTGTGTTTTTCAGTTTTTCTACCCATGATCTGATTAAACTGATGTTAATGTCAAATTCTTGAAAGCAAATCTTGAAAGCAAATGCATGACTACCTTAGTGACAAAGGTGGCATTGGCTTGGTATTTGACTGTCATGTCCCTGATCTCCTCCCTAAATGCAGGAGCACGAGGAGCCTGTTCAGACTTGGGGATGATAGGCGCAGAGATTTCACTCCAGTCGCTCTCGCCGCCCACGTTCTCACACTTGACACGGAACTCGTACTCGAAGCCCTCGATCAAGCCTTTGACCTCATAATTGGTCTCTGCAATTTTCTTTGTGGTTACTGACATCCACTTGTTCTGCTTCTTCTCTCGTTTCTCCAAGTAGTAGCTGGTGATTTTGGCACCACCATCGCTGCTTGGAGGCTTCCAGCAGACGACACAGGTGTCCTTGGTGGAGCTGATAATGAAGGGCTGCTGTGGGATGCCAGGTTTTTCTGAGAAACACACAATGTTACATTAGTGCTCTACTTGTCTCATCAGTTAATTCTTTCTACACTACAGCCAAAAAAAACAAAACTGGCAAATCAAATATGAATGAACAAACTTACCGAATGGACTCTTGATGATGACCACTGATGGGATTTCCAGAGGCTCACTGACTCCATACTGGTTCTGGGCAGAGACTCTGAAGTAATACCCAGCACTCTCTATCAGGTTGGGGACACGGCAGGTGGTGCCAGAGACAGAGGAGGACACCAGGTGCCACTGTTCACCTTCTTTGGCCTCACGCTTCTCTACAATGTAGTTTGTGATCATGGAGCCTCCATCGTCCTTTGGAACCTTCCAGCTGATGACAACTGAGCTCTTCAGCAGGGCTTCAACAACCATAGGACCCTCAGGTGTGCATGGTTTATCTGGAAATACCAAAGAAGAAATGAGTAACAGTTTTTCTTTTACAAAAATATAAAAAACTAAAACTAAAACCAAACGTCTGTTTTACCTTGGATTTCAACACGTAGCGAAGTGTCAACGGTTCCAAACACGTTGCTAAGCTGCACCTTGTAGCGGCCAGCGTTTGTCTTTCTCTGAACGTTCCTCACCACCAGGTGGGTGTAGCTCTCTGTGTTTTCAATGATCACATTCTCTGATGGATTCAGAGGCTTCTTGCCGTAGAACCACATGATTTGGGGGATGGGGCGTCCAATGTAGACAACATGGAGACGGAGGCTGGTGCCAGCTCCAGCAAAGTACTTGTCCTTAAGTGGGAAGCCAGGATGGAACTGAGGAGCTGCTTGCAAACGCAGTTTGCCACTGGTTTCAATCTCTCCAGCCTCGTTGATGGCCCTACAAGTGTAGAGGCCCTCATCTTCCTGCTCTTCTGTCAGAATGCTGAGGGAGTGGTTTCGGCCATCTGAACTCATCTTGTACTTGCGGCTCTGGATCAATTCCTTGCCGTAGCGGTACCACTTGATCTCAGGCAGTGGTCTACCAATAATACCACAGGTCAGAGTGCCTGACTCACCAAGCTTTGTGGTTACATCCTGGATGTCTTCTTTCAAAGCTGGAGCTTCACCAACTGCAGAGACAAAGTAAGAAAAGTTTAATCAAAATCTAAAATCATACAACTTTAACATTAAAATGTGTATAAGGTTTGGTTATTGCACATCACATTGCAAATCACATCAATGTTACTCTGATCGGCACATTGATAGGATCTGAACGGCTGTAGCTCACCACTCAGTTTGGTCTTGATGCCCATGGGCGTGCGACGAGGTCGGCTGAGTCCTGTCTCATTCTCAGCAAAGATCCTGAATTCATACTCGGTGGCCTCCATTAAGCCACCCATAGTGAACTGACGATCCTTGGAGCGCTCCTTGTTGCACTTCTTCCAGGCGCTCTCCCCAGCCTGCCTGAACTCAATCCAGTAGCCCAAAATCTCTTTGCCCCCATCATGCTCAGGCCTGAGCCAGTGGATGGTGATGCAGTCTTTAGTGACAGAGATGATGTCGATTTCTCCTGGTTGGCTGGGTTTATCTAAGAGACACACAAAAGGAGATTAAACCTCACACTTTGTTCAACAAAACTGGTTCTAAAACATAAAAATAGATGAACACACACTCAGAGCTAAAATGCCCTTTCTGTTTCCAACAGGTTTACATTTCTAATATCTCTCTATTTATTCTACTCAGTTTGACCAGAGTGTCCAAGCAGGAACATGCATCATGTACAATTAACTCACCAAATGGATCTTTGCAAACCACAGACTCTGAGGCAGGACCAGGCTCACTCTGCCCAATGTCATTCTGAGCCACCACTCTGAACATGTACTCTGCATCAGGGATGAGGCCAGTGAGATTGTACATAGTGGTGGTGATGTGGGTCTTGTTGTGGCGGACCCATTTCTCTGTTGACACCTCCCTCCTTTCCACATAGTAGCCTGTGACACGGGAGCCTCCATCATCCCGAGGCCGAGCCCAGGACAGAGCTACTGTAGACTTGGTCACTTCCATGATCTCTGGTGGGTTGCTGGGTGGTTCTGGTGGACCTGCAGGTGAAGCATGGTGTTGATAAAATCCATTTCTTAAACACTTAAGCTCTTAAGTGAATTATTTTGGCCACACAATGCAACATCAGTACTCACAAAGTGGTGTCTTTGGTGTCACAGCCTCATCAGACTTGAGAGATCTGCTGACGCCAAACTGGTTCTCAGCAGAAACCTTGAAGTGATACTCCACGTTCTCCTTCAGGCCCTTCACCACCAGCGAAGTCTCAGTGACCCGGGCATCCACAGTATACCAGGCGGCCTTAGGTACCTCCCGTCTTTCCACAATGTATCCCAGGATGTCAGAGCCACCATCATCTGATGGTGGCCTCCAGCTGACTCGGACTGATCTGGCTTGAATGTCATCAAACTCCAGAGGACCTTCTGGAACATCTGGGCGACCGATCACCTTCACCTAAAAGGGTAGATGTACAAAAAACACAAATTTGAATGTATTTCCTTATTTTAATTTTAATACTGGGCGACATTTTATTTATTTGAAGTTAAGCTTCAACAAAATCCACCACAACGGCTGCTCACCTTGATGTACACTGCCTTCCTGCCACATTTGTTCTCCAGCACCAGGTCATATGTACCAGTGTCGTCTTTGTGTGCCTCTTTAATGACCAGCTCAGTGATGTCATCATGGGTGGCAATCATGGCACGGTGGGAGATGTCACGACCATCTTTGGTCCACTTGCATGTGGGAATTGGTTTCCCCTTGATGGGCACAGACAGATGGATGACTCCGCCCTGCCGTACCACGTAACCCTCCTCGTATTTACGATCAAGCTCATAGTCGGGATAACCTGAAGATGACACAGATGAGGTTTTTGTTTTGTAATTGATTTACAGATCACAGAAAAAATGTTTTAAGTAACAGTGCAATCTTTAACTACAAAATCAGATTATCGCTTATTAAATTTTGTTCTCCTACCAAGCATCTCCTGGACTTTAACCACTCCTGGAATCTCAGCAGGCTCTCCAGCACCGCCAGCATTGCAGGCAATGACCCTGAACTTGTACTCAGCACCCTGGGGCATGTGGGTGAGGGTGTACTCGCACATCTTGGTAGGTGTGGTGTTGCACAGTGTCCATTCCACCTGGTCCACCTTCTGCATCTCGATCAAGTATCCAGTAATCACAGCACCGCCCTCCTCTTCAGGCGGCAGCCAGGCCAGAGAGACTGAAGTCCTGGTGGTGTCTGTGACTCTGGGCTGAACTGGAGGACCTGGAGGTTCTGTTCAACAACACAGAAAAACATTTGGTAAAACACAGACTCCAAATAGGTGGTGATTTTTGATGAATAAAAAGTCACTGAGCATCATTACAGTAACACAGCAGTTGTCACGTACCAATTGGATCCATGGCGACGGTGATTGCCGAGCTCTCGCTGGGTTTGCCGGCTCCCCTTGAGTTGATGGCAGTGATACGATGTTCATACTCCAGACCTTCAATCAAGCCGGAGGAGCGGTACCTGGTCATGGTGACCGGGTTCTTGTTGATCCTCATCCACCTGTCAGAGCGGGCCTCCTTACGTTCAATGATGTAACCTGCAATGGTGGAACCACCATTGTCCTCCGGTGGTTGCCATGTCAGTGTCATGCCCTCATGGGTGACATCAAGTACTTCTGGTCTGCTTGGAGGTCCAGGGATGGCTTCAAAGGAAAATCAGATGAATTATATATGAGAAATTGACCAGGCTGAAGGACAGGAAGTGATAAAATAACAGACATGCTCTGTAATGGTAGCTGATGATGGAACACAGTGATGAAAGGAAGGACGTCAACTCCATAAATATTCATTTTCTTGACTTAGAACACAAAATAGATACATGGCTAAAACTGTACACAAAAGAGTTTGAACTGTGGAAGAGTTTCAGTGGTATAAGTGGTTATACTGTTTTGTAAAAGGAATTATTTTAGGAATAGGTTTCTTGGACTAGAGTTACTATTTTTTTACTGTTACGTGATCAGTCAATTATTAGTTAGAATTGTTGCATTAGTTGTCACCAAACTGTTGCAAAGGTTTGCCTAAATGGTTGCTATGGTATTCCTGGTAGCCATTAAGGTGTTATTGTGTAATTGTGAACTTATTTCAGTTCAGATGTCTTTACAAAAAACAAAAGGTCTGGTAGGAAATTCAGCAGTGTTTGATGGCACAGGAAGTGCACTACAGATAATAGAATATTACAGGAAGACCACAGTGAGAGGAGAACTCACTCTTGGGACTCTTGCACTCCACCACCTCAGACTGCAGGAAGCCACCTACACCGAAGCGGTTCATGGCAGCAACGCGGAACACATATTCTGTTTCCTCTGTCAGTCTGGTGAACTTGAAGCAAGGTCGGGTCACCGACTCTGAAATGGTGGTCCAGCCTGGCCGATGGGCGTCACGCTGTTCCACTACATAGCCACTGACATTGGCTCCACCATCCTTCTCTGGAGGTTCCCAGCTCACTGTCACTGACACACCGTCAACCTCCTCAATCTTCATTGGGCCAACAGGGATGCCAGGTTTGTCTGGGTGGACAGAGCAGGGTTAGTCTCTGTTGTTTTGAATATGAATTTCATTTGTATAATAAATCATCAGAAGATGTTGATGGTTAATGCATTTTTGATTCTCAAGTCTTAGAATTAAACTCTACACTTTAACACACGGATGTCATCTGTGTAAAAAACTAATTTGAGTGAAGAAAATCTCCTTACCCAGGATGATGACCTTGATGACCTCAGTTGCCATTCCAATGGCATTCTTCACCTCCAGTGTGTAGTCTCCCGTGTCATTGATTGTGGTTTCACGGATGACGAGGTGGGTGTATTTGCCATTGCTGTCAATCTTGATACGATCCAGGCTGTCCTTCAGCTTGACACCACCGAAGAACCAAGAGCAGACGGGTTGTGGTTTGGCTTTTATCGGGATGTTTAGGTCGATGGGTTTGCCACGGTGTACATGGACAATCTTCTGAGGGATGTTGGTCATGTCGATCTTGGGCATCACTGGATGATGATGATGAGTTCATGAATTAGTAATGACAAAAGTGATTGTGTGATAACCTGTAGATGTGTGTAGGTGTGTTCTTACCCTTGATGTCTTGGATTGTGACTGGAGTGACGGTGTCCATGGGCTCGCTGGCTCCCCTGCTGTTGGTGGCTCGGAGTCTGAACAGGTACTGGTCATTCTCCATAAGAGATTGGATGGTGTGCTGGGACACTGAGGACTTGACTGTCGCCACAGTGCTCCATCTGTCTGAGCCCACCTTGCAGGCCTCAATGATGTAGCCCGTCAGCCTGCTACCTCCATCGTGCAGTGGTTTCTCCCAGTGGATGGTGACAGAGGACTTGGTGACATCAACAATGTGGAGGTTGAGAGGCACTGATGGCACCTCGCACACCAGCACAGCCTCACTTGTCTCGCAGGGCTCACCAATACCATAGATGTTCTCTGGCAGGACTCTGAAGAAGTAGTGCATACCCTCCTCAAGGCCAGTGATCCTGAACAGGGTCTTCCTACACTCAGTTGTGACGGTTTTGTATGACTTCATGTTGGCTTCACGCTTCTCCACAATGTAGTTGCTGACATGTGCTCCACCATCGATGCTTGGCACATCCCAAGTGATCACAACAGACTCCTTGGTATAGTCCTTTACCTTCACAGAACCTGGAGGACCAGGAGTGTCTACAGGAAGGACATGGTAGGAGAGAATCTGTCAGTATGTGTTTACAGGTGTCTTTAAAAACACTGATCAATCCCTGAAAAGTGAATTTACTGATGTGCACCTATTTGTGCACTTTTCCCTTAATAATTCATCGTAACACACCTGTGTTCTGTGTAAACTTAGGATTACATACCATAGACTTTAACCAGGATGGTAGCAGTCTTCTTGCCAGATGGGTTCTCTGCCTCAACAACATACTTTCCGGAGTCGTAGCGATCGACCTTCTCCACTATCAGTGAGGTGTAGCTATCAGTGGTCTCAATGTAGCCGCGGCTCTGCAGCTCCACACCTGTCTTCCTCCAGGCCACCACTGGTGTTGGCCGCCCAGTGACAGACACAAACAAACGCAGCGTTCCTCCAGCACGAAGACACACAGTTTTCTTCAGATCATCAGCCAGCTCCAGGTCAGGCATTTCTGAGCAGGGTGAGGGGACAGTTGGTTTATTTCTGGCATGACAGATTCCTCATTGTCTGGTGTAGGAAGTGCTCCCCCTCCTGTTTACTTTTTATAATGCTTTAATAACATATTGATATTTAAAAAAATCTATAATGGATTAACTGCAGTGACTCACCAATTCTCTCCAGGGGCTCAACCTCAGCACTTGGTTCACTGAACTCCCCGGTACCGTTGTTGTTGATAGCAGCAACCCTGAATCTGTACTTCTTATTGGCTGCCAGGCCTGCAGCCACATACTCGTTGGTCTTGAGTGCCTTCGCGGTGGCGCGGTACCACTGCTCAGAGCCCTCTTCCAGGATCTCCACCACATAGCCGGTGACGTCAGAGCCACCGTCATACATGGGCCTGGTCCAGGTCATGCTGATGCTGTGCTTTGTTGTGTCGGTGATACGAGGCATTGATGGAGGAGCTGGGGTATCTGGGAGGAGATGAAGATAAGTAAATGTCATTCCATTGGGTGGAAAATAATGAATGTACAAATTTCAAATTAACTTTTAATTCTTAGATTTTGCTCCTGATAAGATTTGAATATAAGACCGTGAAAAAGACAGTGAGACGTCTTACATGTGGGATCTTTGCAGAGGATGTATGGTGAGGCGTCACTCGGGTGACTGTCTCCAGCAGCATTGACAGCAGTCACTCTGAATTGATACTCGCTTCCCTCCAGCAGCCCCGTGATCTTCAGACGAGTGTCGTAGATGGTGTAAGTTCTATTCACTCGTGTCCACCTATTCCATGGAGGAAATGAAAGAAAACCATGAGAGAGAGATTCAGAAAGTCGAAACTAAAAGCCATCCACTAAGTACCCCACATTTTATTCCTACCTAGTACTGCTCTTCTCTCGTTTTTCAACAATGTAGTTTTTGATCTCACTGCCTCCGTCGCTCTCAGGTTTCAGCCACTCGATGATGACGTGCTCCTTGCCCACGGCTGTAGCTTCCGGTGTGCTCGGCTGGGATGGGATTGCTGGGGGAGAGATCAGAGTCAGTTCAGTGTTCCTTTCACAATTTTTGGTTGGATATTATCAATTTCAATTTTCCAATTGTTTTTTGTAACAGCAAGTCAACATTCTTCAGCTACATCCCCTCAGGGTGTCCATTTGATATCACAAATGGTAAGAAAGTTTTTCCTCAAACATAAAACTGTGTTGAAACACACTTTAGTCTGAATTCACTCATACAGCTGGATAACTGGATAACTGATTGCAAGGGTTAAAGTTCAAAGAGCTTACTGTAGGCATTCCTAGCGATGACAGGATCAGACTCCAGAGGAACTCCAGGTCCGAACTTGTTGACTCCTCTGACTCTGAAGATGTACTCGTTGTTCTTGATCAGCCTGGTACTGACACAGGACAGAGTCTTGCACTCCGTCTCCATGATGACCCAGTTGAGGCGGCTAGTCTCGCGACGCTCCACAATGTAGTGGGTGACAGAGTCCCCGCCGTCCTCCAGAGGAATCTTCCAGGACACAGTACACTTCTCCTCAGTCACTCTGCTGATTACGATCTTATCAGCGGGAAGTCCGGGTGTGTCTGAAAGAGAGAAACCCAACAGAAAGTCCAGTGATTCACCTGTTACTCTATTAAATGACTTGATATTAAGAGTTAAGGGTCATCAGTGATCCAAGTGAGATCATGACTTCAGTGTCTGAAGTGATGTGATTACAAGTTATTTTAACATTGTTTTTTGACTGCCCACCTAGAACTTTAACATTGACAGCAGCAGTCTTGGTTCCACTGGCGTTCTTGACAGTCAGGATGTATCTGCCTGTGTCATATCTGTCGCAGTTCTTGATGACAGCCATGGCTCTGGTGGCAGTGTATGTCAGCGAGTATTTCTCTCCAAGCTCCAAAATCTTGTCGCCCTTTGACCAGTGCACTGTAGGCTCTGGTTTACCACCTACAGCGCCATCCAGGACGAGGTCGGAGCCAGCGGTGACAATGACTGTCTCACGAGCCAGCTTGCTGTCCAGCTCAGCCTTAGGAGGAGCTACAGCAAGAAAGACACAATGAGCATCAAGTGTGAAGTCTTTGACAAAATCTAAATTTAAACTGAGAATGAACACAAAGTTTTAACTGTGATGCCTTTTGAACTCTGACTTACAGTATTCATCCTTGCATGTGACTGGTCCAGTAGACTCTGAGGGAGCACTGTGGACACCAGCAGCATTCTTGGCGATGATGCGGTACTCATAGGTCTCTCCCTCTCCCAGGTTAGTCACAGTGAAGTAGTTCTCAGTGATGGTAGTGTAGTTGCACTTGAGCCAGCGGTTGTCATCCCACTCATCTGTGCTATACACCTTCTTCTCCACGACGTAGCCAACGATCTTGCTGCCACCATCGTTAAATGGCACGGTCCAGCACAGTGAAACAGAAGAGCGGCTGATATCTGTCACCTCAGGTTTACCAGGAGGATCTGAAGGAGGAGGAGAAGAAGATTTAATCACAAAACTTCATCAAGGCTTTTATCAGGTTTAAGATGAGTGACATGAATAGTAAAGAACAGATTAACTGACATAGTGAAGAATGTGTCATTAGTTAATGTACTAAATGTTTGCAAAATTGGCATTTCCTTACCAACAGGATTCAGTGCCACCACAGGTCTGGAGGCCTCGCTGGCCTTGCTGAGTCCGGCAATGTTCATGGCGTACACCCTGAACTGGTACTCCAGGCCTTCAATCAGACTGGAAACCTTGTAATGACACTCTAGGCAGGGCAATTTGTTTTCCCTCACCCACAGGATTGTGTTCCTCTCCTTCTTCTCTATCCAGTACCCTGTCACTTGGCTGCCACCATCTGCATATGGAAGATCCCATTTGATGCCAATGGCATTAGCAGACACAAATACCACATCTGGACGAGTTGGAGGGCTTGGAGGAACTGTGAAAATGAAAAAGAGGTGAGAACAGGAACTCTTGATTTGCCCTAAACACCTGAAAATGTTTGATGAATGCATTAAACTTTGGCATGTAGTTTTGAACTTACCAAATGGATGTTCAATGACAACAGCGGCAGACTCAATGGACTTGCTGACTCCAAACTTGTTCTCAGCACAAACCCTGAAGGTGTACTCCATGTACTTAGTAAGATGAGTCACTTTGATGGTGGTTCTCTTCACACTGGAGTTCACCACTTGCCAAGAGGCTGATCCAGACTCTCGTTTTTCCACAATGTAGTTACTGATGTCAGTGCCACCATCATCAGCTGGCTCAGACCAAGACAGTGTGCAGGACTCCGAGGAAACTCCAGAAATTTCCACAGGGCCTGTTGGTGGACTTGGTCTACCAACGACAACCACAGTCACTGTGAATGTCTTCACACCAGCAGCATTCTCCAGGGTCAGGTAGTATTTGCCACTGTCACTTCTCTTGCTGTCTTTCACAACCAGGGTGGTCCTCTCCTTTGTGGTCTTAATGGATACTCTGTCAGTTTCCTTAAGCTTCATCTCCTCCAGCTTCCACGTGACCTTAGGTGCAGGCCTGCCACTGATAGGGATGTCAATTGTGAAAGTGCTGGAAGTCTTGCAGGTGATGAGCTGGTTGGTGATGCTGCTGAGGTCAGCAGTTGGTTCGATGCGCGGCTCCTTAATAACCACAGAGCCAAAGGTACCCTGTGGTTCGCTGATTCCAGCATCATTCTTGGCCTTGACCCTGAAGTCATACTCTGTGTTCTCGATTAGACCCTCCACTAGCATCTTCTGGGACTTGGTGTCTCCATAAACAACCCAGCGGTCAGTGCCTTTCGCTCTGAATTCAACAATGTAGCCTCTGATGCGGCTGCCTCCATCATGCTCTGGCTTCAGCCAAACCAGTGAGGCTGTGGAGTTGGTTGTGTCAACAACATCCAGTCTCTTTGGTGGAGCAGGTTCCTCTGTGGCAATGATAGGCTCTGTCAGCTCATGGGGCTCTCCCTGGCCATACTGGTTAACGGCAATCACCCTGAACAGATATGGTATGCCAATATCCAGACCAGTTACCCTGATCATCTGACGAGAGCACTTGGTGCTGACCTCCTGCCATGCCAAGCGACTGGCCTCACGCTTGTCCACAATGTAATGATGAATTCGGGATCCACCGTCGTTGCAGGGGGCATCCCACATCATTGTCAAAGCCCCCCGAGTAACATCTTTAAATGTGATAGCTCCTGGAGGTCCAGGTGTGTCCAGCACTTTGACAGTAAATGTAATGGACTTGCGTCCACTGTTGTTCTCCAGAGACAGGGTGTATTTGCCTGCCTCATACCTTGTGCAACTTTCAATGGTAAGAGTAGAGAAGGAATCAGTGGTGTTCACGTCAGCCATAACGGGCAGCTCACCATCCACCTTAGACCAGGTAGCAAGAGGAGCTGGTTTGCCACGGAAGGCAACATGAAGCGTGACCATTCCACCATTCTTTACGATGTGAGTTTGCTTGAAGTTGGCATCAATGTCAATCTCAGGGGATGTAAGTCTGTCCAGAGCCTGAACAGCGTTGGGCATCTCTGAGGCTTCACCTGCTCCTGATCCATTTACAGCACTGACTCTGAACTTGTAGAGCTCTCCAGGTACCAGGCCCTTAGCAGTGTACCTGGTGTGGATGCAAATCTGGCTGTTGACTCTGTGCCACTCCTCCAGGCTGGCCTTGCACATGTCAATATTGTAGCCAATGATTTCCAAGCCACCATCAAAGACTGGCTTGGTCCATTCCAGAGTGACAGAGGACTTAGTGGAATCAATAACCTAATTGTCAAGAAAAAAATAGAGTTTAAAGTATAATCTCTAATTCTGATTCTAGTTTCTATAACTTATTTTATCTTCCATACTAAAGCAGCGCTTACTGAAAGTGATATATATATATATATATATATATATATATATTTTTTTTTTTTTTTCCCAAAATTTTAGCTTGTTCTGCAATGAAAGTAATACTGAGGAATGAATAAATGAACGATGCAAAATTCTCCTACCTTGATCACTGTGGGGGCACTAGGAGTACTGGTTGGCTCTTTGCATTTGAAGAGCCTTGAAGTACTGCTGGCTGGTCCAATACCAGCACCATTTTCAGCCATGACACGGAATTCGTACTCGTATCCTTCCGTGAGACGGGTGGCGCGGTGCCTAAGCTCTGTAATGGGCCTCTTGGAGGAAACCTTCACCCACCGCAGGCTCTTCTTCTCTCTTCTCTCCAAGATGTAGTGTTTGATCTCATTACCTCCATCCGACCGCGGCCTGGTCCAGCACAGGGTGATACTGTCTCCAGTTATATGTGTGGCATCTGGAGTACCAGGCGCATCGGGCACAGCTGGGGGACAGAGTAGAAAACATTGTAGGTTATAAAAGTCAAGCTCTTTAGGTTTAGTCAATATATTGGAAAATTTGTGAGTGTTTTACTTACTGTATTGCATCTGTGCAATGATGGGATCAGAATCCAGTGGTTTGCCAACACCAAACTTGTTGACAGCAGAGATTCTGAACTGGTACTCGTTGCCCTTGATGAGGTTGGTTGCATTGAAGGAGCAGGCTTCACACTTGGAGGTAACCATAGCCCAGGAGATCCGAGAGGTCTCCCTCTTCTCCACCACATAGTGGGTGATGGCAGCACAGCCATCATTTTCTGGCGGGTTCCACCACACGGTGCATTTCTCAGCCGTGATGCCAGTGAAACGAATGGGTCCCTCAACAGGTCCAGGGGTATCTGATACAAAATATAGATACAGGTATGTTAAAAAAGATTTCCATGAGCTGTGATATTTTTGTAACAGAGACAAGTGTGAAAATCTTTGTCTATAACTGTTAATAAAACACAATCATCTGTGTTCAGAACAACAACCTTGTACTCTGACGTTGACGTCAGCTTTCCTGGTTCCAGAGCTGTTCTTGGCCTCTACAGTGTAAATTCCACGGTGGTTCCTGTCAGCATCGCGAATAAACAGACTACTGGTGCCAATGCCAGTGGTAATCTCAATGTCGATCATGGTCCTCTTGTCAATCTCTTTGCCATCCTTGTACCAGACAATTTGAGGAACAGGACGTCCAGTGATGCTGCAGCCGAGCCTAACATTCTCTCCAGCCCTAAGAGTGACCACTTGGTCTGGAGACCATTCGATCTCAGGGGCAACTGCAGGTGCAAAGAAAATTAGCATTGGAGGGATCGAAAAACCCAAGAACTGATGTTAAACACACTATGATTATTTGTCTGTATTTTTTGAAGTAAGTTACTTACTGCTCTCATCCTTGGTCATGATGTATCCAGAGGAGTTGGATGGTGGACTGACTGTGCCAACAGCATTCCTGGCAATCACTCTGAACTCGAACCTGTCTCCAGGGGACAGACCAGTCACAGTGAACTGCGTTTCACTAACATCAGTGAAGTTGCAACGTAGCCATTTGCCTCTGCCTTGGCGCCTTTCCACACTGTAAGCCACAATTTTACTGCCACCATCCCTCTTGGGAATATCCCATTGCAGGGTCACTGAGTCTCTGGTTACATCAATGCAAACAGGGGTACCAGGTGGATCTGATGGAACAAGAAAGAAGTAATTTAACAATTGTGCTTCATTGTAAAATCCTGAGGGTGATGAAACTAACTAGTGTCCAGTGTGTAAAGTGCACTTACCAACAGGGGAGATAGCCAGTGCATGTTTGCTTTGTTCACTAACAGGGCTAAGTCCAGCATTGTTTTCAGCATAGACTCTGAAGGAGTACTCCAGTCCCTCCATGAGACCAATGATTCTGTACTCTTTATTGGAGATGATGGTCGAGTTCACCTTCTGCCACAAGAGGCTGTTTCTGTCCTTCTTCTCAATATGATAGCCCAAAATAGGAGATCCTCCATCAAAACCTGGGGCCTCCCACTTAATGGTCATACCATCACTGGTGACATTGAAGGCCACTGGTTTTCCTGGGGGGCCTGGAGGTTTGTACTGGTGTTGGGCCACAATGTCTGAGGAGTTGAGTGATTCACTCACTCCATACTTGTTCTCTGCACGGACCCTGAACTGGTACTCAGTTCCCTTAACAAGGTTGGGGATCTTAAAGGTGGTCCTGACGACACTGGAGCAGACCATCTTCCAGTTGGCCTGGGAGGTCTCACGTTTCTCCACACTATAGCATGTAATCTCACCACCTCCATCCTCCTTTGGCTCATCCCAGGAGATGATGATACTCTGAGCTTTAATTTCATCAAAGCGGATAGGACCAACAGGTGCTGAGGGAGGTCCCAGAGTGATCACATTGATATCAAAGTAATTCTTCACAACTCTATTGTCCAGGACCAAGGTGTATTGACCGGCATGCTCCTTCTTGGCTCCTCTGACTGTAACTGCAGTCTTGTTGTCAGTGGTTCTGAAGCGAACCTTCTCGCTTTCCTTCAGCGGCAAGTTGTCTTTCAACCAGCTGATCACAGGTCTTGGTTTGCCCTTGAAGGGCAACTCAATGTGTATGTTCTGGCCAATGCGAACAGCAAGCTCTCCATTGGGGTAGTCAATGAGATTGGCTTCTGGTGGAATGATGAAGTCCATCACCGTTATTGGACCAATCTGAGAGAAGTCACTTTTTCCCTTCTCATTCTTGGCAAACACTCTGAAGTCCATGACAGCGTTCTCCTTGAGTCCTGTGACTTCGCAGCTGCAGCGCTTGCATGTAGCACCCAGAGTCCATGTGGGATCTTCCTTGGTTCTTTTCTCAATGATGTATTCAGTGATGTGGCTGCCACCATCATGGTCAGGTCTTGTCCACTGCAAGGTAACAGAGGTCTTTGTGGAGTCCACCATTATGAGCTGTTTAACTGCTCCTGGAGTTTCCGTGGCTCTGACAGGCTCACTGGTTTCACAGGTGTCACCCACACCATACTCATTTTCAGCAGACACACGGAAGAAGTAAGCTACATCCTCCTCCAGGCCTGACACCTTGTACGTTGTGTTGGCACACTCAGCAGTGATCACCTGGAAAGCCTTCATAGTGGAAGCCTTCTTTTCAACAATGTAATTAGTGACAGGGGAACCACCATCAATGAGAGGAGCCTCCCAGCTAAGGGTCAGCTTTCCTCTTGTCACATTCTTGATCATCAGTTTCTGGCAGGTGGATGGACTGTCCAGAACCTTCAGGGAAACAGTAATGATCTTGGGCTCTCCAACACCATTCTCAATCTCTAGCAGATACTTGCCGCAGTCGTCACGAGTGACCTTGGGTATGAGGAGTGTGGTGGCTCTCTCAGTGCTGGTGATGGTATAGCGGTTGTCACCAGCCATGTTGCGGTCACCTCTGCGCCAGGTAACATTGGGGGCAGGGCGTCCCTTCAGAGGAATGAACACCTCCACATCACGTCCAGCCTTGGCTGTGTACTGGGTTGTCATAGGAACATCCAAGTCCAAATCTGCCTCCTCTGTTGGAGAGAAGTGGGGGCAATAGGTATTAACAACGACATAATTATAGTACCATCAGAATTTAGATGTACTCAGCATGAAAATGCAGCAACTTTAAGGCAGTAACTTGAAGTCATAACAAACCACTAAAACTGCTTTCTGAACTTAGTCTTTTAAAAAATTTAAGGGACTGGAATACAAACCCAAAATATCTTTGGCTTGCACGGGCTGGTACATTTTTATATCCTCTCCTTTGCCCTTGCAGTTGACAGCAGAGACTCTGAAGAAGTAGTAGGCTCCAGGTTTGAGGTGGGACACCACATACTCACAGGTCTTGACCTGTGGGTTGATGGTCACCCATTCCCTCTCCTCTGAGTTCATCTGGTCCAAAGTGTAGTGTGTGATTTCACTGCCACCATCATAAACAGGTTTTTCCCAGCCGAGGGTGATGGAGGTCTTTGTGGAGTCGACCACACGCAGCTTGGATGGCTCACCAGGCAAATCTGGAGAGGACAAAGGGGTGAGTTGTTAGTGGCTAGCAACAGTCATTGTAAATGTGAAGGATTTCCTACAAGGTTGTCATTGTGATGATGAAGTGCAAATTAAAGGCATACCAATGGGGTCGTAGGCCTTGTAGAGGTCAGAAGCCTCAGAATAGTTTCCTGCTCCAGCCTTGTTGACAGCACAAACTCTGTACTGGTACTCGTTGTTCTCCACCAGGTTGGAGACCTTCTGCCTGGTGTCTCTAATGGTGCCCTTCACCACCTGGACAAAAAATGGACTCTATGATGCTTACACAGAACAGTTTTTAGTTTGGTTTGTAAGTTTGAGAGAACTCTATTCTAGAGAAAGATATGCTAACAAACCTTGAACCACTGGAGACTCTTCTTCTCTCTCTTCTCCAGGTAGTAGCCATCGATGTCGCTGCCACCATCTAATGCTGGTCTTTCCCAGATCACTGTCATTGTGGACTTGGTGATCATTGTCACTTTGGGCTTGGAAGGCTCGCTAGGAGGAACTGCATTAAATAAAAATGACCATGTCAGATGAAATAATGTTCTAAACACTTGCTATATCCTCAAAAATGTCACCTATCCCAAAGTATTCTTGAATTCTAATACATGATTTAAAATATGACATTGCATTTTAGTTGTTCATTTTTTTCAAATCTATTATTCAGCTCTGGACTGAACAGTGTAGGTGACTGTGAATGATGATGATTTTTTTTTTTTTTTTGCTCACCAAATGCATTCCTTGCGATTACAGGTTCAGACTCTAATGGGTCTCCAATGCCATATTTGTTTACTCCACGGACTCTGAAGATGTACTCATTGCCCTGGATGAGTCTGGGCACATTGACGATGCAATCGACCAGTTTCTCTGAAACAATCGACCACATGACCCTGCTGGTCTCTCTCTTCTCCACAATGTAATGAGAAACCATGGCACCGCCCTCATCAGCAGGTGGGGACCACATGATAGTTATGTTGTCAGCAGTCACCTTCTTAAACTGGATCTCACCAGCAGGGGGGCCTGGCTTGTCTAGAGAGGAGAGGAATGTAACCATGAATGACTGGATTTTTACTGCTTATACTCTAAGATCAATTTAATGCAAGAAAAAAAAATCAATAGTGAAAACCAATTGAATAGTAACTGTATACCTTGAATGAGCAGCCTGACAACACCACATGCAGATCCCAGGGAGTTCTTCACCTTGACCTCATAGGTACCAGAATTCAAACGAGTGGTTTCCTTCAGGAACAAACTGGTGTATTCAAATGTGTGTTTGAAAGAGAGTTGGGAGGTGGGCTCAAGCTCTCTGCCATCCTTAAACCACTCAATAGTGGGAGCAGGTTTGGCTGTGATATTAAATTTGAGCTCCACATTAGAGCCAGCTTTGTGTTTGACCTCATTAAGGTACTCCTGTGGTATTTCAACTTCTGGGGCACCTGGATGATGAACAAAAAAACAGAAAGGTGAGTTATGACTCAAAAACAAAATATGTTGTAAAAAAATAACATCCAATCCATATTTTGGGAGAAAATGTTCTAAATTGCAGAAGAAACCTACCATAGGTGTCCACACATGTGGCTGGTCCAGCAGTCATGGATGGGTTGCTCACTGAACCAACAGCATTCTTGGCCATGACTCTGAACTCATATGTTTCATCTTGGGTGAGGCCAGTCACAGTGAAGCGGGTGTCTGTGACATTGGTAAGGTTGGCCTTGGACCACCTGGCACTAACACCCTCTCTTTTCTCAATGATGTAGCCAGTGATTGGGGATCCACCATCGTAGTTGGGCTTCTGCCAGGCCAGGCTGATGGAGTTCTTGGTGATGTCACTGATGCGCAGGTTGATCGGTGGCTCTGAAGGTAGAGACAGTGGGACCATTATAAGCCTTCTGTAGCACACTCATATTTCGCTTTAGAGTTTTTATTTTTTCACTTACCGCAGGCATCAATAGCCAACACTGCATCTGAAACCTTGCTGAAGGCACTGATTCCAGCAGCATTCTCTGCTGCCACCTTGAACTCATAAATGAGTCCAGCATGGATATTGGTGACTTTGAAGTGTGTAGCGCGGATCACCATTTTGTTCACTCTCTGCCAGAGAATGCTATTCCTGTCCTTCATCTGGAGATGGTAGCCAAACACATGGCTGCCACCATCTGACTTGGGCTCCTTCCAGGCTACAGTGATGGTCTCTCTGGTTACAGCAGTGATCTCTGGAGTCAATGGAGCCTCGGGAATAGCTGGTAGGTAAGAAGCAGTGTTGGAAGATTTACATGTTCACATATTAAGTATAATGGATAGTGTTAAAAAAAAAGACAAATTAAACATAACATTAGGGAGACAAAAAAGTCCTTACTGTAAGGAAGGTTGACAGAAACAGTTGGTGAGTCAATGTGCTCACTGATTCCATATCTGTTTTCAGCCCTGATTCTGAACTGGTACTCCAGGCCAGTGGTCAGCTTCATGATCTTCATGGTGCAGCGTGCCACAGCAGAGGACACATCCATCCAGTTGGCTGTGGTTGTCTCTCTCTTCTGGATGATGTAGTTGGTGATGGGGCTGCCACCATCATATGCTGGTGGGAGCCACTTCAGGCTAACGCTGTCCTCTGTGATGTCAAACAACTCCACAGGTCCAACTGGGGCACTAGGACGATCTAGTACCACAATGTTTACATAGGACTTGGTGGTCCCACTGGAGTTAGAGGCTGTGATGTCATAACGTCCAGAGTCTCCAGCAATGCTCTCGCGCAGAGTGATCTTGATGCTGTCAGGGGTAACTTCAGAGTTGAATCTCATTGTTGACTTAAGCAGCACATTATCCTTGGACAATGAGACTTTAGGCAAAGGTTTGCCTGTCAGTGGGATCTCACACTTGAGGGTGGAGCCAGCTCTCACATACACTGTGTTGTGGGGGAAGTCCTTCATGTTGATCTCAGGAGATTCTGGAGCAAAAAAGTACCAAAGAGAGTTACAACAGACAAATAATATTGCGTTATTTCACCTGATCAAATACAAGAACGACAAGAATTTATACTGCCTTGTTCTGTTGTTTGTATTTTAGTTAACCTTCACTAATCTGTTTACTCTGGTAAATTTGACCTGTATGTAACTTACCAAGCTGGTCTTTGACTAATACAGGGTTGAGCATTTCCTTAGCATCACTGAATCCTGCGTGGTTCTCAGCTCTGACTCTGAAGAAGTACTCAGCGTTCTCCCTCAGACCAGACACTGTGAGGTGGATGGACTTGGTTACACCACACTTAACCCACTTTTCCTGGCCCTTTTCCCGAGCTTCCACTAAGTAGCTGGTAATTCTGCTTCCTCCATCTTGTTCTGGTTTGGCCCAGGCCAAGGACACACTCTCCTTGGACACATCAGTCACACCAAGCTTTGGTGGAGGAGTTGGTTTTTCTGAGAGAAAGAGGACATCATGTGTTATATAAAAATAATCTGACATTATCAGTTGCATATTAAAGGAAGGCTATAAAGTTTTCAAATTGATATTCATTACCTGTGATCTTTGTTCCCTCTTTGGTCTCGGCAGGAACACCAACACCATACTCATTCTCGCCTGTCACTCTGAAGTAGTAAACTTCTCCCTCCTGTAGGTCTGTCACTTTGTACGTCAGTCTATGGCATGTATCCGTCAGCCTAGTCCAGCCTTTCTTGCTGGCCTCGCGAATGTCAACAAGGTAGTTCTTGACTGGTCCTCCTCCCTCATTCTCAGGAGTGTCCCATGTTACAGTAGCAGAGGTCTTGGTAACATCCTTGACTTCTACATGGGTAGGAGGGCCAGGGGAATCCAAGACTCTGACACTGAGTGTCAAGGAGGAGGTTCCAGCTACATTGGACAGGGTGACGGTGTACTTGCCAGAGTCGTTGCGAGTTGCTTTCTCTAAAGTGATGGAAGTGAAGGTGTCTGTGGTGTCAATGACAGCACGGACTCTAAGGTCAACATCAGGTTTAGTCCATGTAACACTGGGGATGGGTTTACCTCTGAAGGGCACTGTCATTGTGAATGAGCTTCCATCTTTCACAATAAGAGTCTTTCTCATCTCATTACTGATGTCAAAGACTGGCTCCTCCTCTCTCTCTTTGGCAACCTGTCTGTCAGACTCAGGACTGGGCTCACTGACACCAATCTTGTTAATGGACTTGACAACAAACACATATTCAGCCCCAGGAGTTAGTCCCACCACTGTGAACTCTGTGTTCTTGGTCTTCTGCACACCAACAAACCATTCATCATCTAAAGTCTTTCTGTATTCTACTCGGTAACCAGTCACAGGTGCACCACCATCAAAGAGTGGCTTATTCCATGACAGGGTGACTGTGGTCTTTGTAGAGTCAATGATCTTGGGCTTAGCAGGAGGTGAAGGCAGGAACTGAGGGTCTTCAGCTTTGGTGAGCGGGCAAGGGTTGCTAGGAGCACTGAGGCCAGCAGCATTCTCTGCAAATACTCTGTACTCATACTCACAACCATCACGAAGGTGTGAGGCTTTGACTCTAAGGTCATAAACTGGTTTCTTGTTAACACGGCACCAGCGAAGCCCAGTCTTCTCTCGTTTTTCAATAACATAGCCAGATATACTGCTTCCACCATCAGATACTGGTCTTTCCCAACAGATGGTCATTGCCTCACTAGTAACTGAGGTGACCTGGACATTAGTTGGAGCTGCAGGAACAGTAAAGGGATCCATGGCCGTCGCTGGCTCGCTCTCCAGGGCCTCACCGTCCCCATATTTGTTGACTCCCCTGACTCTGAAGATGTATTCATTTCCTTTAAGCAGCTTGGTCACTTTACATGTGGTTGCCTTCATGTCTCCATAGACAAGAGTCCAGGCAAGGCGACTGGTCTCACGTTTTTCCACAATGTAGTGCATAATTTCAGCACCACCATTCTCCTGAGGGGGTCCCCATGTTATTGTGCATTTCTCTGCTGTGAGCCCAGACACTGCCAAAGGTCCTGAAGCTGGTCCAGGTCTGTCGAGAACCTTACAGTTGATTGCCACAGACCTGGTTCCTGCCACATTGTGCAGGGTCAGGACATACTGGCCAGAATCCCTTCTGATAGCATCTCTGACAATCAGGGTAGTTGCAAAGTTGGTGGAGGTGATTTCACACCTGGCCTTGGCGACAATCTCCTTTCCATCCTTAGACCAAGTCACAACTGGAAGTGGACGTCCTGTAATTTCAGCGTCAATTTTGATGATCTCTCCAGCTTTAATGACAACTAGCTGTCTTAACTTGTCTTCCAGGATAATAGTTGGAGGGTCTACATCATCCTTGACAGTAATAGGACCAGTGCTCTCTGAAGGCGCACTTAACATCTCTGCAGAATTTTTAGCAAGGACCTGGAAGTCATACTGGACATCCTCTGTGAGGCCTGTGACGTCAAAGTAGGTGTCTTGAAGGTTGGTGAAGTTACATTTCAGCCAACGGCCATTGGGAAGTTCTTTACGTTCAACAATGTAACCAGTTATCTTTACTCCACCATCATACTCGGGCTTCTCCCAGAAGAGAGAAACAGAGGTCCTGGTAATGTTGGTGACTCTAAGGTTATGTGGAGATTCACATGGATCTCTGGCTGCAACAGGCTCACAGGCCTTAGAGCATGGACCAATGCCAGCAATATTCTCAGCATAGACTCTGAACTGGTACAGCAGACTTTCCTCAATGCCTGTCATCTTGAACTGATTCTCAGCCAGCAGTCCTCTGTTGACCTTAGTCCATAGAATGCTACTTTGGTCTTTGCATTCGATGTGATAACCAATAACGGGGCTTCCTCCATCACTGGCAGGTCTGCCCCATTCCACCAGCATGCCTGTCTTAGTGGCATGGGCAACATGGACATTGGTTGGAGGGCCAGGAGGTTCGAAGGGATACTGAGCAACAACAGCGGCCGAATCAACAACATGGCTCTTGCCATAACGGTTCTCGGCTGCAATACGGAACTGATACTCGGTTCCCTGAGTGAGACGAGTCACCTTAATTGATGTCCTAGCTACTGTGGCTGAGACAATCTGCCATGTTGTTGTGGTAGTGTCTCTCTTTTCCACCACATAGTTGTTAATCTGACATCCACCATCATAGGTAGGAGGATCCCAAGACAAACAGATAAAGTCAGCGCTCACCTCATCCACCTTAATGTTGCTAGGTGGGCCAGGTTTGTCAAGGATTATTACAGAAATTTCAGCCGTCTTGGTGCCAAATAAATTAGTCAAAGTAATCTCATATTTGCCTACATCTTCCTTAGTTGCATCCTTAATAATAATCTTGGATGAGGTCTTGGAGGTAAGAACATTGACCCTGGTTGTCTGCTTAAGTGCTTGGCCATCCTTCTTCCAGGTCACCTCTGGCTGAGGTCTGCCTTTGAAGGGAACATCAATCTTCAAATCATCTCCTGCTTTTACACTGTATGTATTGAACAGCAGGTTGATGGTTGGCTCTACTGTGATGTCCTTCACCACCACGGGGGCAGCCAGAGGTTTTGCATCACTCTTGCCCTTATCATTTACGGCAATCACCCTGAAGGAGTACTCCTCTCCAGTTGAAAGTCCCTCAATAGTGGCCTCCAGTGCTTTCACTTCACTGCAGACAGTCCATTTGTCATCTCCCTTTGGCTGCATCTCCACAATATAGTTTGTAATCTTGCTGCCTCCATCATGATCAGGTTTCTCCCAAGAAAGAGTGACAGTGTGACGAGTAACATCAACAAGGACAATCTTACCGGGAGGCAAAGGAGCCTCAGATACCTTGACTTGATCTGTGGAAGCAGGCAGACCTACTCCAAGTTCATTTACAGCCAATACACGGAAATAGTATCGGCCTCCCTCCTGCAGGTCAGAAATAATGTAGGAGTTCCTCACACAGTTTGTGCAAACACTGGTGAAAGCCATTCTTTTCTGCTCCCTCTTTTCCACAATGTAGTGTGATATCTTAGCCCCACCATCAATTAGAGGAGGCTCCCATGAGAGAGAGACAGAACTTCTCTTCACATCCTTCACCTCCAGGTTGGTAGGAGCACTGGGGGAGTCCAGAACTCTGACATTGATGAAGGCTGATTTAGAACCACTGAGGTTCTCAAGGGTCAGTACATATTTGCCAGTGTCGAATCTGTCTACATTTTCAATCACTAGCATTGTGTAAGAGCTTGTGACTTCAATCTGGGCACGTTCATTCAACGTACCATCAGCCTTGGACCACCTGACCTCAGGCTCAGGCTTTCCCCTGATTGTCACAAACAGACGAAGGGTTGCAGTGGCCCGAATGTTAACCATCTTCCTAAGGTCAGCATCTAGTTCAATTTCAGGAGCTTCCAGCTTCTCTGCAGCAATAACAGACCCAGGTAGGTCCACATGCTCTCCAACTCCCTCACAATTAATAGCACAGATACGGAAGTTGTACTCTGCATTCTCTTTCAGTTTCTTAACAGTGTAGTGGATAGCCTGGACACCACTGTGTGGTGTACAAATGATCCATTCATCGTCTGCTGCCTCCTTCATTTCAACATGGTACCCACTTATCTGTGCTCCACCATCATAGATAGGCCTGGACCAGGACAGGGAGACAGTGGTACTAGAATGGTCAATGACTTTGGGGTTATTTGGCGGTCCTGGTGGATAAGTGGCATCACAGGCTTTGATGTATTGGGTTGGCGCACTAGGTTTTCCCACACCAGCAGCATTTTCAGCTGAAACCCTAAATTCAAAAGAGTGTCCCTCTGTGAGGCCAGTGCATCTGAACCTCAGGTCATTCAACCTCTTCTTGTTGCATTTAGTCCATCTAATGCCATCCTTATCACGTTTTTCAAGGACATATCCTTCGATCTCTGCTCCCCCATTATCATCTGGCCTCTCCCATGTAAGTACCATGGAGTCTCTCGTGATAGCGCTGGCCTCTGGGGTGGAGGGAGCACTGGGAGTTGTGAAGGGGTTACGAGCAACAACAGGCTCAGATTCCAAAGGCTCACCAACTCCATATTTATTCACAGCAGTGACTCTGAAGATGTATTCATTTCCAGGCAGCAGTTTTGTAATTTTGTAGCTGATGGCCTGGATCTTGGGCTCAACCATGGTCCATGACAAGCGACTGGTCTCTCTCTTTTCAATTATATAATGAGAGATGCTGGCTCCACCATCATGTGAAGGATGGTTCCAATGGAGATAGCATTTCTCAGCTGTCACCCCTTTGACTTCTAGTGGGCCATCTGGAGGCCCAGGTCTATCCAGAACTTTAACATTGATTGGGATCATTTTCACTCCTCCCACATTGACAAGTTTCAGGACAAAGTGGCCTCCATCAACTCTAATGCAATCCTTCACTGTCAGGATGGTACGTGTGAGTGTGGTCTTGACCTCCATTCTTTGTGTGGATTTGTCAATCTCTTTTCCATCCTTTAGCCAAACAACCTCAGGCAGAGGCTTGCCAGTGTAGTCAGCATCAATGACGAATGTTTCACCAGCATGAACAACTGTCATATCCTTGAATTTAGAATCCATGGTGGCTTCTGGAGCCTCAATCTCATCTTTGGCAGTAATTTCTCCTGTGCTTTGAGAGGGACGACTGGAAACACCAGCAGCATTCCTGGCAATGACTCTGAACTCGTAAACACAGTCCTCAGTCATACCACTGTATGTGAACTGGGTGTCAATAATGTTAGTGAAGCTAGCCTTCATCCAGCGGGTATCTGGGTGCTTCCTTCTCTCAACTACATAACCAGTAATAGCACTGCCTCCATCATACTGAGGCCTAGTCCACTGTAGTGTCACATGGTTTCTGGTGATTTCAATGGCCTCAGGAGTGCCTGGTGCATCACAGGGGTCCCTGGCAACTGTGGTCTCTGAGATCTTGCTAGCTGGGCTGATTCCAGCAACATTCTCAGCATAAACTCTAAATTCATACTCAATACCTTCTTCCAGCTCTGTAGTTTTGAAACGGGTATCTGGGATTAGAAGTTTGTTGAGTTTAGTCCACAGCAGGCTGTTCTTTTCCTTTCTCTCAAGGTGATATCCTAGGATGGGGCTGCCTCCATTGTTGGTGGGTGGTTTCCATTCAACAACCATGTTATCCTTGGTTGCAGCAGAAACAATTGGTGTTCCTGGGGCAGCAGGCTCACTGAATGGGTACTGAGCAACAACAGCAGGAGAGACAATTGCAGAACTCTTTCCATATCTATTCTCAGCAGACACTCTGAATTGATACTCAACTCCAGTCTTCAAGTTGGTAACTTTAATGGTTGACCTGGCAATAGTAGCCGAAACAATCTGCCATGCTGTCGTGGTCGTGTCTCTCTTCTCTACAATGTAATTGTTAATCTGGCAGCCTCCAGTGTACTCTGGTGGCTCCCAAGAGAGAGTGACATAATTAGAGCTCACCTCTTCGATCTTCACTGGGCCTGTTGGTGGGCCAGGCTTATCTAGAATAATAACAGTAAGCTCTTCTGTAGCCGTTCCAACACTGCTGGTTGCTGTGAGAATGTATTTACCAGAATCTTCCTTATTTGCATCCTTTATGCACAGCTTAGTTGATGATTGAGTGCTGGATACATTTAGTCTAGTTGTCTCCTTGAGAGCATGGCCATCCTTTTTCCATTCAACCTTGGGAACAGGGCGCCCAATAATTGGAATCTCAATCTTCAGATCATCACCATGCAGTAAACTGTAAGTGTTGAAAGCCATTTTGAATCTGGGCTCGATTGTAACATCTTTTGCTGTGACCGGTGCAGCCAGAGGCCTTGGGTCACTCCTGCCCTTTTCATTAAAAGCTACAACTCTAAACAAGTACTCATGTCCTGCACTAAGGCCTGCAACAGTACCATCACAAGTTTTGGTTGTAGCGGCCACTACCCACTCCTCTGAGCCCGTGGGCTGCATCTCAATGTAGTAACCCATGATCCTGCTGCCTCCATCATGGACTGGCTTCTCCCAGGAGAGTGAGGCAGTGGTTTTGGTCACTTCAGTCAAAGTGACCTTGCCCACCGACAGAGGAGGCTCAGATGTCTTCACTGAGCTTTCTGTCTCAGCTGGCAGCCCCACACCAAACTCGTTTTCGGCTAATACTCTAAAGTAGTATATAGTACCTTCAGTGAGACCAGTGATACGGTAGCTTGTCTTTGTGCACTTGTTATCCACATTAGAATAAACCTTCCTGTTGGACTCTCGCTTTTCCACCAAGTAATTCTTGATTCTTGCACCTCCATCAATAAGAGGAGGCTCCCATGTCAGAGTAACACTTTCCCTCTTGATGTCTTTTACTGTCAAATTTAGAGGAGCCCCTGGAGTGTCCAGAACTTTAACAGAGACAAAGGCTGACTTTGTGCCAGCACTGTTCTCCAAGTTGAGGATGTATTTTCCTGCATCATATCTGTCACAGATATCAATGGAGAGCTGTGTGTAATCTTCCCCTGTCTCTTTCTGAACTTTACTGGGCAGTTCTCCATCCTCCTTGGCCCAGCTGATCTCAGGAGTGGGACGGCCCTTGAATGGAATGCAGATTCTCATTGAGCCACCTGCACGGACAACTATTCCCTTCCTCAGCTCTGAATCCAGAGTCATCTCTGGAGGATCAATCTTGTCCAAGGGTTTCACAACTCCCTGAATCTCGGTGGGCTCACCAACACCCAGTTTATTGATTGCGCAGATGCGAACCTTATATTCTTGGTGCTCTACCAACTTGGTGATGGTAAACTTGGTAGCATTAACGCCAGAGGGCGGGGTGCATATGGCCCATTCCTCCTCATCAGCCTTTGTAATTTCCACGGCATATCCTTGAATCACACAACCACCATCATAAATGGGTCTATGCCAAGCGAGACTGATGGAATCTTTTGTTGTGTCCACTACATGGGCATTGGTGGGACAGCCTGGTTCAAAGGTGGGGTCACAGGCTTTGATATAGGGTGTAGCTGGGCTTGACTGACCGACTCCAGCTGCATTCTCAGCAGATACCTTAAATTCATATTCATGGTCTTCAGTTAGTCCTGTCACCCTGAAACGCAAGTCTGTCACCCTGCGCTTGTTACACTTGGTCCATCTCACTCCAGCTCTGTCTCTCTTCTCAACAATGTAGCCACCAATCTCGCTGCCTCCTGTGCTTTCAGGGCGGTTCCAGCAGACCGTCATGGAGTCTCTGGTGATGTTAGTGATCTCAAGCTCCTGGGGTGGGCCAGGAGGAACAAATGGATTTCTCATGATAACTGGTGCTGACTCAAGAGGCTCGCCTACACCATATTTGTTGACACCCATGACTCTGAAGATGTACTCATTGCCCTTTAATAGTTTGGTAACCTTGAACATAGTAGCTCCACAGTCACTGGAGACAACAGTCCATGCCAGACGGCTGGTTTCCCGCTTCTGAATGATGTAGTGAGAAATGCTAGCCCCTCCATCGTGCCTGGGTGGCAGCCATGACAATGAGCATTTCTCCTCAGTTACATTGCTGATAGTAAGAGGTCCTTCTGCAGGCCCTGGCCTGTCTAGTACCTTTACACTGAATGGGACAGTCTTTGTTCCAGCCACATTAGTCAGAACCAGAGTGTACTGTCCACCATCCACTCTGATAGCATCCTTCACAACTAACAATGCCTTAAAATCTGTATTTTTGATCTCAGCCCTTGCTGAGTTTTCAACTTCAACAGAGCCCTTGAACCACTGAGCTGTGGGGATGGGCTTTCCTTCCACACTGGCCTCTAGACTGAAGGTCTCTCCAGCATTGATAACAATCGTCTGGTTATACATAGGATCCGTCTCACACTTTGGTGGCTCAACTTCATCTTTGGCTGTGATGGATCCAGTGCACTCAGATGGCTTGCTTACAGCACCAGCTGCATTTCTGGCTATTACTCTGAAGTCATATTTACTGTCCTCAGTCAAGCCAGTAACAGTGAATTCATGCTCGATGATGTTTGTAAAGCTAGCCTTCATCCACTTTCCTTCAGGAAGGTCACGTTTCTCCACCAAATAGCCAGTAACTAAGCTTCCACCATCATACTCTGGAGAGGTCCACCTCAGTTTAACTGAGTGCCTGGTCACAATTATAGCCTCAGGGCGGCCAGGAGGATCACATGGGTCACGGGCTACATAAACCTCAGACACTTTGCTGCATTTCCCAATGCCAACAATGTTTTCAGCATAGACTCTATACTCATACTCAATGCCTTCCTCAAGAGGAGTAGATTTGAACCTGCAGTCTTGGATGAGCATTTTGTTGATTTTTGTCCAGAGGATGCTATTCTTTTCTTTCCTCTCGAGATGGTAACCCAAGATGGCACTGCCTCCATCAGATGGGGGTTTGTGCCACTCAACCACCATATAGTCCTTAGTGTATGAAGAGACAAAAGGTGTTCCCGGTGGGCCAGGCTCCTGGAATGGATACTGTGCCAAAACAGGCTCTGAGTCAATTGCATAACTCTTTCCATATCTATTTTCAGCATAGATTCTGAATTGGTATTCAGCACCTGTCTTCAGATTAGCCACTTTCAGTGTGGTTCTGCTACAGTAGCAGACACAACCACCCAGTTGGTTGTGGTGGTGTCTCTTTTCTCCACAACATAGTTGGAGATTTGGCAGCCACCTGTGTATGTAGGAGGTTCCCAGCTAAGAGTGATACTTTCAGCACTTACATCATCCACCTTGACAGGGCCTGTTGGAGGGCCGGGCTTGTCCAAAGTGATAATCTCTATGGTGGCATCTTTGGATCCCAGAGCATTGGAGATATTAATGCTATACATGCCTCCATCCTCTTTAGTGGCATCCTTTATGGTGAGGGTGGTGTGATGTGCTGAGTCAGTGACATTCACTCTGGTGGTCTGCTTAAGAGCAGCACCATCCTTGGTCCAGCTGATGGTTGGCTTTGGATGACCAGCAATCGGGACCTCTATCTTGAGGTCATGGCCCACCTGAACACTGTAGCTGCTTACTTTGGGTCTAACAGCAGGCTCAATCACAAGGTCCTTCGCTACAACTGACTGAACCAGTTGTCTGGGGTCACTTTTTCCCTTGTCATTTACAGCTACAACTCTGAACTGATACTCCTCTCCCTTGAGTAGGTTGGCCACTACAGTCTCTAGTGCTTTCACACTAGCACACACAGACCAGGACTCACTGTCCTTAGGTGATAATTCTACTTCGTAGTGACTGATCCTACTGCCACCATCATGTTGAGGCTTCTCCCAGGTGAGGGTTACAGTGCTATGAGTAACATCAAGAACACTGACTTTGCCAGGTGGCTGAGGTTTCTCAGATATCTTAATGGGTTCCAGGGTTTTGGCGGGGAGACCCACACCATATTCATTCTCAGCCAGGACTCTGAAGAAGAAGATTCCACCCTCTGGAAGAGGCTCAACTTTCCATGACATCCTATTGCAGGTGGTGACAGGAGAATAAACTTTCCTGGTGCTCTCCCGCTTCTCAACAATATAATGCTTAATCTTTGCACCACCATCCAGAAGTGGAGGCTCCCATGTAAGAGTGACAGAAGATTTTGTAATCTCTTTCACCATGAAGTTGTTTGGTGGACTGGGTGAGTCCAGAACCCTGACACTGATGAAAACTGACTTCAATCCACTGGCATTTTCTGCTGTCAGGGTGTATTTGCCACTGTCAAACCTGTCAACATTCTCAATGACCAGTGAAGCGTAACTACCTGTATTATCAATCTGGGCAGTCTCCTTTATCTCACCATCAGCCTTACCCCATTTCACCTCAGGGGCTGGACGACCTCTCACAGGTACAAACAGCCTGAGAGTGCTTGCTGCCCTAATGTTTATCATCTTTCTCATATCAGCATCCAGGTCAAGATCTGGAGCTTCAAGTTTCTCCTCCAAGAGGATTTTTCCTGGCACGTCAGCATGTTCACCAACACCAACTTTGTTAATGGCACATACTCTGAACTGGTACTCGTGCTTCTCAAGGAGCTTTTTCACTGTAAACTTAGTATCTGTGATTCCAGTGGGAGGAGTGCACATAAACCATTCGTCGGATTCCCCATTGCAGGCTTCAACAATGTAGGCCTGAATCTCACAGCCACCATCATAGATGGGTTTGCCCCATGTCAGGGAAACAGTTGACCTTGATGAGTCGACTACTTTGGGGTTGTTTGGTGGACCTGGTTTGAAGATAGGATCCAGTGCTTTGTAGTACAGTGTTGGTGCACTAGGTGTGCCAACGCCTGCAGCATTCTCAGCAGCAACTCTGAATTCATAGCTATGATTTTCTAGGAGTCCGGTCACTCTGAAGCGCAGTTCACTCACTGTGCGCTTGTTGCACCTGGTCCATCGCACACCATCCTTGTCACGTTTCTCAACGATGTATCCTTGGATGGGGCTGCCACCATCATTAGTAGGTCTCTCCCAGGTCACTACCATGGAGTCTTTGGTGATTGTGCTGATTTCTACCTCTGTTGGTGGGTTGGGGGTGACAATGGATTTCTAGCAATCATTGGCTCAGATTCCAGGGGCTCACCAACTCCGTATTTGTTGACTGGAATCACTCTGAAGATGTACTCATTACCAGGCAGAAGTTTGGTGATCTTCAGATTCAGTGTCTGAACCTTTGGTTCAACAACAGTCCAAACCAGTCTACTGGTTTCCCTCCTCTCAACTATGTAATGAGAAACATCACTACCTCCATCTTGTACAGGCGGTTTCCAGGAAATGGAGCATTTCTCGCTGGTGACCCCATAGATAGATATAGGGCCCTCAGGAGGACCTGGTCTGTCGAGTACCTTGACATTGATGTTAACAGATTTCTCTCCTCCAACATTCTTTACCAGCAAAGTGTACTGACCTCCATCGACACGAATGGCTTCCTTAACAACTATACAAGCTGTAAAGTCTGTGTTTTTGACTTCTACACGAGCTGCTTCAGTAATCTCCTGACCCTCCTTCAGCCAGTGTATTGTGGGTACAGGCTTACCAGCAACAGTAGCCTCAAGCTTGAATGTTTCCCCAGCATTTACCACAACAGCCTGGGAGTACTTGGCTTCCAAGTCAATCTTAGGTGGATCAACCTCATCCTTGGCAGTGATAGCTCCAGTTGAATCTGAGGGCTGACTGAAGACACCTGCTGAATTTCTGGCAATGACACGGAACTCATAAATCTGATCTTCAGTAAGTCCTGTGACAACAAATTCAGTCTCAATGATGTTGGTGAAACTGGCTTTCATCCAGCGTCCTTCTGCCTCCTTCTTTTCAACCACATAACCTGTGATCTTGATGCCACCATCATACTCAGGTTTGGTCCATCTGAGCGTCACTTGGTTTCTTGTCACAATAACAGCCTCTGGCTTTCCTGGTCTATCACAGGGATCTCTGGCTACTTGCATTTCACTCACTTTGCTGGCTTTGCTCAGGCCAACAATGTTCTCAGCATAGACTCTGAACTCATACTCAATACCCTCCTCAAGACCCATGGCCTTGAATCTCGTCTCTGGGATGAGTTGTTTATTCTGTTTCACCCACAGTATACTGTTTCTTTCTTTGAGCTCTAAGTGATAGCCCATAATTTTGCTTCCACCATCATTGCTGGGTTTCTCCCATACAATCACCATGCTTTCCTTAGTGGCTGACTGCACCATGAGCGAACGTGGCTGACTGGGAACCTCAAATGGATACTGAGCAATTATGCTTTCCGAGAGCAGGACTGAGGACTTGCCATATCTGTTCTCTGCAGCAATCCTGAACTGGTACTCACATCCGGTCTTGAGGCGGACTGCCTTAATTGTGGTCCTGGCAACTGTAGCTGACACAATCTGCCAGTTTGTGGTAGATGTGTCTCTTTCTCAACGATGTAATTGTTGATGGTGCAACCACCGTCGTACTCTGGTGGATTCCAGGACAGAACCACACTATCTGCAGTGACCTCATCCAATTTAATTGGGCCTGTTGGTGGACCAGGCTTATCTAAAACAACAACACTTATGTCTGTGGATGCCTCTCCTGCTTTGTTGGTCAGTTTGATAGTGTATGTGCCCACGTCATCTCTGCAGGCTTCCTTGATGACCAAAAGAAGGTTCTTGTCTGTGGCCTCTGCATTAACTCTTGTTGTCTCCTTGAGAACAGCACCATCTTTGTGCCAAGTTGCTGTAGCCTTTGGACAGGCAACATATGGTACATCTATCTTCAGATCATCTCCTGCTAGCACGCTGAATGTGCTAAAGAGCAGTTTGAAGGTCGGTGAGATGACAAGATCTTTTGCCACTACAGGCACACTGAGAGGACGTGGGTCACTTGCTCCCTTTTCATTGGTGGCGGAAATACGGAACATGTACTCCTCTCCCTGCGTAAGGCCAGTTACAACAGCTTCATTTGTCTTGACCACCATGACCTGAGTCCACTTCTCACTGCCTTTACCTTGCATCTCAACAATATAGCCAGTGATTCTACTGCCACCATCATGATCAGGTTTTTCCCAAGTTAGTGTGACACTGGTACTGGTAACTTCACGGAGGGACACTTTTCCTGGAGGCAGAGGTCTTTCTGACACTTTAATTGGTTCAGCAGTCTCCACAGGAAGGCCAATACCATATTCATTCTCAGCCAGGATTCTAAAGAAGTACATCTTTCCTTCCTCCAATTCTCCAATTTTCCAACTTGACTTATGGCAACTTGCACACACAGTTGAGTAGGCCTTTCTGGTTGATTCACGCTTCTCTACAATGTAGTTCCGGACTCTTGAGCCACCATCAATGAGAGGTGCATCCCAAACGAGGGATACTGAGTCTCTTGTGACCTCCTTGACAATCAGATTCTGAGGAGCTCCAGGAGTATCTAGTACCCTGACATTAACAAAAGCTGTCTTGCTTCCAGATGCATTCTCTACAGTCACCATGTATTTACCTCCATCAAACCTGTCAACATTTTCTACCTGAAGAGTGGTGAATGATGAGGTGATTTCAATATTTGCTTTGTCTAGAGATTCTCCATGCTCCCTTGACCATTTTACCTCAGGTGCTGGTCTGCCCTTAATGGGGACGAAGAGTCTAAGAGTGCTGCAGGCTCTGATGCATACCACTTTACGCAGCTCTGCTCCTAGCTCAATTTCTGGGGGAAGCAATCTGTCTTCTGCCTTGGGAGTACCAGGAACAGCAGCGGGCTCTCCTACTCCCTCACAATTGGTTGCACAGATGTTGATTTTATACTCTTGATTTTCTTTCAAGTTGGTGATGGTGAAGGAAGTGGCCATCCATCCCTTCTTGGGAGTCTGGATTGTCCACTCATCTTCCTCAGGCAGGCAAGTCTCCACAATGTAGCCAGTGATTTCAGAACCACCGTCATACACAGGCTTGTTCCAGGCAAGGGTGATAGAAGACTTGGTTGTGTCAAGCACTCTGGGGTTCCCTGGAGGACCAGGCTGGAAAATGGTGTCTTCTGCTTTGTAGAATGGACTGGAAGGACTAGGTGCACTTAGACCAGCATTGTTCTCAGCAAGAACTCTGAATTCATACTCATGTCCTGGTGTGAGGCCAGAGACCTTGAATCGCAGGTCAGTTACAGTTCTCTTGTTGCACTTCACCCAGCGAAGGCCAGTCTTATCCCTTCTCTCAATTACGTATGTGTTTATTCTGCTGCCTCCATCATGTTCAGGGCGCTCCCAGCAGACAACCATGGAGTCCTTGGTAATGGTTGTGACTTCTGGCTGCTGTGGTGCATCACTGGGAACATAGGGGTTGGCACAAATGACAGGTTCTGATTCCAGGGGTTCACCAATACCATACTTGTTGACAGCCATGACTCTGAAGATGTACTCATTGCCCTTCAGGAGTTTGGTGACTTTAAATCTATTTGCTTGGAGGTCTGTGGCCACATTTGTCCAGGCCAACCTACTGGTCTCACGCCTCTGAATGATGAAGTACTCAATCTTGGCACCACCGTCATGTGTTGGATGTAGCCAGTTCAGGACACACTTTTCAGCTGTGACATCAGTTACAGTCAAGGAGTCAGGTGGCCCAGGTCTGTCAAGTACTTTAACATTAAATGTGAATTTGGCAAAACCACCCGGATTGCTGGCTGTCAGAGTAAAAGCACCACCATCTCTCCGAAGGGAATCTTTGTTTACTAGAGTTGTATGGAAGTCAGAGGTCTTTATCTCTAGCTTGCCTGTATCCTCAAGCTCCTTTCCTTCTTTGGTCCATACCAGAGAGGGGATTGGTCTGCCAGTCACATTTGCCTCTAGCTTGAATACTTCTCCTGCCATGACAACAACGTTGCTGCTGTATGATGCGTCAACATCAAGTCTTGGCTCTTCAATATCATCTCTGCATGTAATGGCCTCTGATGGCTGTGATGGAGCACTGATAGCACCAGCTGAGTTTCGGGCAAACACACGGAACTCATAAGTTGCATCTTCAATCAGACCACTGACTGTATAGATGGTTTCAAGGATATTGTTAAAGTTGGCTTTGAGCCAGCGCCCATTTGGCATCTCTCTCCTCTCCACTGTGTATCCTGTGATGGAAAATCCACCATCTCCTTCTGGTTTAGTCCATGACACAGTGACCTCATGTCTGGTGATGTTCAGTGCCACAGGCCTGCCGGTGGGTCAACTGGGTCCAAAGCATACATAGGTTCAGAGGGTTTGCTTGGCTTGCTGAGACCAGCCATGTTTTGAGCAGTAACGCGGTGTTCGTAAGCGATTCCATCAACAAGGCCTGTTGATTTGAAGATATTTCCAACCACAAGAGCTTTGCTGATTCTCTGCCACAGAATGCTGTTTTTCTCTTTTCTGTCCACATGATAGCCCAGGATAGCACTGCCTCCGTCAGAGGATGGCTCATTCCAACTCAGAGTCATTGAATCTTTGTTAAAAGATGTGACCACAGGAGTGCCTGGCTGGCCAGGCACATCAAAAGGATAGGCAGCCACTACAGATTCAGAGACAATACATGGTCCAATGCCATATCTATTTTGGGCTTTGACACGGAACTGATATTGGGTTCCAGTGTTTAGTCGAGCTGCCTTGAAAGTAGTACGGATCACTGTAGCTGCCAACTCTATCCATGAAGTACCAGTGGTCTCACGCATTTCAACAATGTAGTTATTGATGGGAACACCTCCATCATTCTCTGGGGCCTCCCAAGACATAAGAACATAATCACATGAGACCTCATCCAGCTTAATGGGACCAGTGGGAGGACCTGGAATATCATGGACTAGAACTGTGATTGTCTCAGTCACTGTACCCAACATGTTCTTTCCAGTCATGGAATACTGTCCTCCATCAGTCCTCTTGATTTCACCAATGTTGAGGATGGTTGATGTTGGTGTGGTTTCAGTGTTGATTCTTTGTGTTTCCTTGAGAGTCACATCTCCCTTCTTCCAGGAAACCACAGGTCTCGGTTTACCAAGCACTGGAATCTCCACCTTCACACGGTCTCCTGCCTTGGCGATGACCGTCTTCTGGTAGACTCCACGCAGATCAAAAGAGGGAGCTGAAGTTTGCTCTCTGATAACAGCAGGCCTGCTCTCACGGGGGTCACTCCTACCTGATGCATTGACAGCCATTATACGGAAGGTGTATTCTGCTCCCTCAATCAAATCTGTGACAGTGTAGTCCAGAGCCTTAATTGTGGCCACATGGACCCACTGGTCAGTGTCCTTTTTCTGGGCTTCAATGACATATCCAGTGATCAAGCTGCCACCATCATGCAAGGGCTTGACCCATGCAAGGCTGGCACTGTCAGCAGAGACATCTGTGACATACAAGTTCTCGGGTGCAGAGGGGGCTTGGGACACTCTGATTGGCTCAGGTGTTTCAGCAGGTTCACCCACACCAAGGTCATTTTCAGCAGAAACACGGAAGTAGTAGTAGGCACCCTCTTCAAGGTCTGGAATTTTGAAGGAACACTTCTGCCATGTGGTGGTAAGCACTGTGTAGGCCTTCTTGGTAGCCTCTCTCTTTTCAATAACGTAGTTATGAATCTTGGAACCACCATCAATTATGGGGATTTCCCATTGGAGTGTGATGCTGTTCTTTGTGATCTCTCTAGGTTTGAGGTTGACTGGTGGTCCTGGTGTGTCCAGAACTTTCACATTAACAAATCCTGTCTTCTTTCCAGCAACATTCTCCAGACAGAGATTGTACTTTCCAGCATCATATCTGGTGCAGTCAGGAATAACCAGTAGAGTGTAAGACTCTGTAGTGTCAATATGAGCACGTGCTTTTAGGTTGGTATCATCTTTGCTCCATGTTACTTCAGGAACAGGACGACCCCTGATGGGAACAAACATACGAATTGAAGCGCGGCACCTGACCACAAGGGTTCTCCTGAGTTCAGCATCCAGCTCAAAGTCTGGCAATGCCTCCTGATCCACCAACTCAGTCACTTTCTCAACCTCTGCGGGCTCACCAGTTCCTTCAGAGTTAACAGCGCTAACTCTGAAGTGGTATTTGCCACGTTTTTGAAGTTTACCAATAACATATTCAGTAGCTTTCAGTGGGTACTGTGTCTCTGTCTCCCAGTCATCATGCCCATCCTTTTTGTACTCCACAATATATCCCTCTACTGGCAGACCACCATCGTAGTGAGGTCGGCCCCAGGCAAAGGTGGCCGTGGTTTTTGTTGTGTCTATAATTCTGGGATTGGATGGAGGACCAGGTGGATCTGATAAACAAAAAGGAGTATAAAGAAGTTAGTAGTGTTTTATTTTCTCTACAGACCCTATGAAACTTTACTGAAAAATGTAGTTCAGAATTAAGTGAGAAGTCTACTATTACTTACACACAATGTCCTTAGTCATCACAGGGTGTGATGGCTCACTTGGCTCCCCAAATCCGGCCTTGTTTTCAGCAGTGACTCTAAACTCATACTCTACTCCCTCAGTCAGGCCTTGCACCTTGAAGCGCAGGTCAGGGATTGTCCTCTTACAGGCTCTCACCCATCTCATTCCTCTTCTCTCTTTCCTTTCTACACAATATCCTCTGATATCACTTCCGCCATCCTGTGTTGGTCTCTTCCATGAAATGGTGACAGCATTTCTACTGACATTGTCAATCTCTGGGGTTGAGGGTGGGCCTGGTGGGCCTGGGCAAAAAAAAACATGAAAGAATATTCTGGTCAGTTATGCATTGAGCTTTTTTCATTATGTTATGGTTATGTGGACATTAGCAGTGATTGGTCTTTCATTTAAATTCATATTTTGAAAATATTATTAAAATCATATAAATAACCACACTTACGGTAGCTGTCGACCATTTTGACTGGACCAGACTGGCTTGAGTCTCCAGTGCCATACTGGTTCACAGCAGACACCCTGAAGATGTACTCATTACCCTTGATTAGTTTGCTGGCTACGTATCTGCAGTCCATGACATTCTCAGCTAGCTTGGTCCACTGCAGACGGCTGGTCTCTCTCTTCTCGAGAATGTAGGACTTGATGGAGCAGCCACCATCCTCCTCTGGTGGAAGCCAGGTCAGAGTGCACTTCTCAGCTGAAATGTTACTTGCTTCAATGGGGCCTGGAGGTCCAGGCACGTCCAAGACCTTCACCTTTACATGTTCTTCTTTAATGCCAAAGGGATTGCTGGCAGTTATTGTGTATTCACCCGTGTTCTTCCGGCTTGCGTACTTAATGGACAGGGTAGAGGAGGTGGGGGTGCTGGTAATGGTGACAATGTCAGAGGTCTTGAACTCACGGCCTCCCTTGGACCAGAATGAAGTGGGTGGAGGCTTGCCTACAATCTTGGAGGCTGAGATCACAATGGTATCTCCTGCTCTAACAGATACCCCATCCTTCATATCTGGGTCAATAGTGATGCTTGGAGGCTCTGCACAGAAAATGTAAGAAACTTGTAAATTAATTGTCTACAGAAATTGTAACTTAAAAAACTCAAAAGTATATTTGTAAGATGAGAATAAAAGCAATCACATCTTTCAACTACCAAGTTTATTTCACAGCTTACCATACTCATCTTTGCAGGCCAGAAGATCGGTAGACTCTGAAGGAACACTGATAGCCCCAGCAGAGTTCTTGGCCCTGATCCTGAATTGATACTGAGATCCCTCTGTCAGGTCAGTCACAGTGAATGCACAGCTCTGGATGTTGACATGATTGGCCTTCATCCAGGCCTTGCCACCCGCCTCCAGCTTCTCCACCATGTAGCCAGTCAGTTTGTACCCGCCATCATATTTGGGAGCGGTCCAAATCAGAGTGACCGTATTCCTTGTGACGTTAATCACTTCAGGCTTGCCAGGAGGATCTAACACAACACAAAACAAACATGATATGCAGAGGCACAAGACAGTCTTGTAAAACAGTACAGTTTCCCATTTGTCTATTTAGTAGTGGGATAAAAAGGAAAATAATGAACCTCTACTCGTCAGAAAAAACTCTGAACTTACCAATTGGATCCAGGGCAACTACAGCCTCAGTGACTCTGCTTGCCTTTCCGAGACCGGCCATGTTCATGGCCATCACCCTGAACTCATACTCTAGTCCCTCTACAAGGCCAGTGACTCTGCACTCCTTCACTCTCAGAGGAGTCTTACTGGCTCGTTTCCACATCAGACTGTTCCTCTCCTTAAACTCCACATGATATCCTAAATATAACACAAACTCCGTTAGTCATGATGATGGATGGTCACTATCTGCTATACAACAAATCAATGTTAGTGACAGTCTTACCAGTAATTGGGGAGCCACCAGTGTCCTTTGGATCAGCCCAGGCCAAAATGGCTGACTCATGGCGAATGCTCACAATCTCTGGAGGAGCAGGCGCCTCGGGCACATCTGGAAGACACGGAGATAGACATAAGGGTGGAGGGATTACAAAACCAATGATGTAAACATCCACACTCTAACAACAGAAACACCATAAAAAGAGATGGCTGCCTAAGGCCTAAATGTGATTGACTATAACATAAGTTTGGCAAGAGATACTCACTAAACGGATGCTGGGCGATGACTGGGTCTGACCTCAGATACTCTCCAACCCCATACTTGTTCTCGGCAAAGACTCTAAAGATGTACTCGATTCCATCATGGAGCCTGATCACCCTCATGGTTGTCTTCTGAATGGCTGATGCCACTGTGGCCCATTTATTGTCTGTTGTCCTCCTCTTCTCCACAATGTAGTTAGACACCTCTGCACCACCATCATCTTTGGGTGGTCCCCACTCCAGGGTGAGGCTGTCTGCTGTGATCTCATCAAATTTAATGGGTCCAGTGCAAATGCCAGGTTTGCCAACCACCTTCAGCTGGAACTTGCAGTCCTTGGAGCCGGCGCTGTTCCTGACGGTGATTGTGTAGGTGTCGGCATCTCCTCTCTGGCAATCTCTGATCAGCAGGGTGGTGATGCCCTGAGACGCCTCCACACACATCCGGCCAGTGTCTCCAAGCCCCACATCACCCTTCTTCCAGGTGGCAGTGGGGTAGGGTGTTCCTATGATGGGGATGTTGATACGTGTGGTGCTGCCCTCCTTCACCACACAGCAGCCATCCTGCAGACTGCTCAAGTTGCAGTCAGGCAGCACTGAAATCCAAAAGAGTTTGATAATCAGAAAAAGGTTGGATTCAATTTTATATTCTAACTAAACGAACACTACATGGTAATAGTGGCTGATTTCTTACCAAACTGGTCCTTAGCGACAACGGCAAGCTCTGTGGGTGGTCCTTCCCCAGACTCATTGAGAGCCTTGACTCTAAACAAGTACTCCTTGCCCTCAGTTAGCTCTCCAATGGTGTGTGAGGTGTTCTTGCCCTTCATGATCTGCTTCCACTTTCCTTCGCCTTCACTCTGCTCCAAAATGTAAGCGGTGATATAACTTCCACCATCGCTAAGGGGCTTCCTCCAGCCCAGAATGATCGAGTCCTTGGTGGTTTTCTGAGGTTTGAAATCCGTCACTGGACCAGGTTGTTCTGAGGTGGGAGGGGAACAGGTGGTTTGTGTCAAACAAGACTTGTTTAATATGGACAAGGCTGATGGACTAAGACTGAAATTCAGGGTGTAGCTTTTTTTTGTAGTAGTAGTTAGTATTAGCTAACAGCTATGTCAACTTCCTCTCATATTTTGTACACAACATCCAAGTTTCATGGGGATATTTAAAGAAACCCTCTGTATGAACTCTAAAAAGTACTGCAGAAGTCTATTGTGCTGCACTATTAAGTATTCACAGATAAGCTACCTGAGGCTCGGATGCTGCCAGCAGTCTCACAGCCCTCTCCAATTCCATATGCATTCTCGGCCAATACTCTGAAGCAGTAGGCCTGTCCGCCCTCCAGGTTGGTAATCCTGAAGGAGGGCTTGGGGCACTGTGCCGACACACAGGTCCAGGCCTTCCTTTCTGCCAGTCGTTTCTCTACAATGTAGCTCTTCACTGGGCCACCACCATCAATCAGAGGGGCATCCCAGGTGATGAAGGCATGGTTTCTAGAAGTCTCCTTTACGATCAGGTTTGTGGGTGGTCCAGGGGAATCTGAGAAAGAGGAGCAGGGACAACAAAATATAATATTTCAACCAAATTTAGTTTGAATTTAACCCAGTTTTCTTTCAACCCTTATCTGTGGTGTGTGTTCATCTTTTCATTTTCCTTGTGACGTTTGGTAATCTTACCAAGGACCTTGACCACGATGGTGTAGCTCTTGGAGCCACTGCTGTTTTCCAGAGTCAAGACATATTTGCCGGCGTCATATCTGTTGATGTCCTCAGCCATCAGCAGGGTGTCCCATTCTGAGGTCTTGATCAGCAGGCCCTGCCTCTCTTTCAGGTTGGCATTCACCTTTGTCCATGTCACCTTTGGTGCAGGGCGTCCTCTTAGTGGGACGTAGAGCCTCATTGTGACACCAGCGCGAAGAACCAAAGCCTTCCTCAGGTCAGCGTCCAGCTCAGCTTCAGGAGCAACTGGAGGAAATACAAACAACCACAGTAACTTCACTGTTTCACCAGCTGTTACTTCTACACTAATTATTCAGTCAGACTGTGTCTCAGTTTTACTTTTATTTACTGTTAGGATTTTGACTTTTATCACAAAAGTAGGAATGATAACTAGTGTTACTGGTTACCTAAAGTGGGTAAACAAATAGCTACCATAGTGACCTATCTGATGTTCTCCTGTTGTTATTTTATTAGAAATAAATATCAACTAGTAGATTCTTTTATTTGATTTGACCACAGTACTGACCTTTCCTGAACATGATTAACTGACTTGAAAGATTCTTTTCGAATATTATACTAAACAGTTAAGGAACATACTCAGGATGTCCTTGGGCATGTGGTTTCCAGGGACCTCACTGGGTTCACTGTAGCCAATCTTGTTGACAGCAGTGACTCTGAACTGATACTCAGTGTTGTCCATCAGGCCTGTCACCAGGAGTTTGGTGGCTTGTAGCTTTTTCGGGACGTTGCACTTGGTCCAATCCTCTGCATCTGCACGCTTGCACTCCACCAGGTAGCCAATGATCTCACAACCACCATCATAGGCAGGCTTGGTCCAGCTGAGGCTGATGGAACTCTTGGTGGAGTCCACCACCTTGGGGAATGCAGGTGGGCCAGGAGGATCTGGAAAATCATAATGCCACATTTGTTAGAGATAAATAATTTGATGACTTAGACAATGATTGTTAATATGCACGCTTCTTATAATAGAGACTCACAGACAGGATCAACAGCTAATGCAGCATTGGATGCATCACTGGGTTTGCCCAGACCAGCTTTGTTCAGAGCGATGACTCTGAACTCGTACTCAGAGCCCTCAGTCAGCTGAGCAGCCTTGATGGTCCTGTCAATAACGGGCCTGCGGTTCACCTTAGCCCAGGTCAGTTCAGTGGCCTCACGCTTCTCCACCAAGTAGCCCAGGATGGGTGCTTTGCCGTCATTGGCTGGAGCCTTCCAGCTGACTGTCATGGAGTCCTTGGTAATGTTGGTGATGACTGGTGGATCACATGGACCAGGAACGTCTGAACAGAAAACATTATGATAAAACAAAACTAGCATGAGGTTGAATGTTCAAAATTGACTCTTGAACAATGAATGAAGAAACTGATAGTAGTGATTATCATCAAATGTCAATAAACTTCAGCAGGTTTAGTTGTTGCAATTTTCAACATGATTTTTTTTTTTTACATGAGATACTTTCAAAAAATGTTAGAGAATTATTATAATTAACTGGTATTTCCTCTTTGTACTCTAGCTGGCTTTTTCCAAATTAAGCCATGGCGGTTCAAACGTACCATACGGGTTCTTGACCATGACGCCATCAGTCATGATAGCATCCCCCACCCCATACTGGTTCTCAGCACTGACTCTGAACTGGTATTCATGTCCTTCAATGAGCTTCTCCACTGAGCAGTCGGTGATGTGTCCATGGATGTTGGAGGTGACCAGTGCCCAGTTGGCCCTGCTGGTCTCACGCTTCTCAATGATATAGTTGGTAATCTCAGAGCCACCGTCTGCGAGTGGGGGCTCCCACCGCAGCTTCACACGGTCGGCAAAGACTTTGGTAATTTTCACAGAAGCTGGTGGACCAGGTTTGTCTATGGAGAAACAGAGGGAGGTTAGCTTCTTCCTCTGAACACATGAAACATTGGCTCAGATGAAGAACTACACTAAAATCATATAATATATGACTTACCAAGGACCTTGACCTTGATGGTGGCATACTTGGTGCCATTGATGTTCTCAGCATTGATAGTGTAGTCTCCTGTCTCCTTCCTGGTGACGGAGTAGAGTTCCAGCAGGTGGAGATGTTTCTTCTGGCTCATCTTCATTCCTTCAGTGAGGACCAAAGGCGCACCATCTCTCTTCCAGCTCACCTTGGGCAGCGGCTTTCCAAACACCTCTGCATCCAGGAAGACATTCTCTCCAGCTTTTACCACAATCAGATTCTTCATGTTGATGCCCAGGTCCACACGAGGAGGAACTGCCCAGGAGAAGGAGCAAGTTTAGTCATCACTGTTTGTTAAAAACAATAGCATATCATAGTTTTCCTTGCTGTGTGGAGTTTTACCATTCTCTGCAATGACAGGGATGGGGTCGGAAGGCTCTGATGGCAGGCTGATGTTGATGGCCGTCTTGGCGATGACTCTGAACAGGTACTGCTGGCCTTCCTCAAGCCCAGTCACCACATAGCTCTCCGTCTGGATGTTCATGCAGTTGGCATTACAGCGAGTCCACTTCTCCTCTGGAAGCTTTGCATACTCTACATAGTAGCCAATCAGCTTGCTGCCACCATCGTGCTTTGGACGGCTCCAGACCAGTGACACGGAATTCTTGGTCACATCCATGGGTTCAGGTTTACCTGGTGGGTCTGGTTGGAAACAAAGATTTGTGGAGTCAGTGATGCAACAAGGAAGACTGAAGCTGAGAATGGGATGGATCATGTGACCTCACATGGACCATTCAAATAAAAGATCTCCATGAAGACCCGTTTATCTGTCCACAGACAATAACTGACTTTTAAACATTTTATTTTGCTAGAATCCTCCCCTTGAAGATTCCTTGCTTTTCTTTAATGACATGAAATGAAAACATGCTGAAATCAACAGAATATTCTCATTATCGGCTGAATAGCATATCCGTACCAACAGCAGTCCTGGCAGTGATGAAGTCAGTCTGTTTGCAAGGTTTGCCCTGTCCGGCCATGTTGAAAGCAGACACCCTGAATGTGTACTCTAGGCCCTCGATCAGATTGGTGCAGGTGTACTGGGTGGCTTTGACCACAGATTCATTGGCCTTAACCCACAGGAGGCTGTTCCTCTCCTTCTTTTCAATGCAGTATCCAGTGATGGGGCTGCCACCATCGCTGCTGGGACGCTCCCATGACAGGATGACAAAGTCCTTGTTGATCTTGTTGATCTGCAAGTTTCTGGGCTCGCTTGGAGGATCTGCCGTTAAAGCAACAGTTAGTACACAGAGTCATAACTGCACATACAACAATCATTTTAATCATCACTTCAGTCAATTGAAGTTTAATCGGTTTTGGGTCAGACTCACCAAATGGATATCTGGCAATCATCTTCTCAGAGTAGATGGGCTCAGAGACGCCGAATCTGTTCTCAGCACGGACTCTGAAGCCGTACTCTTTGCCAGGTGTCAGTTTGGTCATTCTGAAGCTGGTTTTAGTGCAGGATGCAGACACAGTGACCCAGTCACCCTGGCTGACGTCACACTTCTCCACAATGTAGTTGGTGATGTTACTGCCACCATCCTCCTGAGGGGAGTTCCACAGCAGCGTGCAGGCATCAATGTCCAGCTCTGTGATCTCCAGAGGAGCCTCAGGGGGTCCAGGGATATCTGCAGAGACAGAGATCGTGACCTGTCATTTATCACTCACTTTTTAAGCATTATCAGGATCTTTTCCATTTAGGGACAGCAGCTTCATTACAGTCTGTTGTTCAAACTGACCCATGACAGTGACTCTGAGGATCTGGTTGATCTTGGCAGTGCTGTTCTCAGCTGACAAGCTGTAGTAGCCGCTGTCCTTCCTGTTCACGTTCTTGATAATTAGTGTGCAGGTCGTCAATGTCTTCACTACAGACAGCCGGTCAGAGGTCAGCACATCCTCATTGCCCTGCTTCCACTTGCAGAAGGGAGCAGGTTTACCTGCCACAATGGCCTCAACCACCATCTTTGATCCTGCTCTGACCGTCACAATGTCGGGCATGATGATCTTAGGAGCCACTGGATGAAGAAGAAACATTAAAACAAGTTTGATGAGGTCATTACAGCTTATTTATGTTTACATTACCATTACTCTGTCAGTGTCAGTATATATTATATTAATTGTTCACTCACTGAGCTGCTCCTTGACCTCAAAAACTCCCTCTGCCTCTCTGGCGAGACTGACTCCCACTGAGTTCCTGGCTGCCACTCTGAACTTATACTTGATTCCTTCCTTGAGTCCAACCACCACAATAGTGAGGTCTTTCACCACAGAGTAAGGTGTCCACTTGTCCTCAGGTGCACCCTCCTCCTGGTAGTCAACCACATAGCCATTGATCTTGGCTCCTCCATCTCTAAGTGGCTTCAGCCAACCAAGTGTGGCGCTGTTCTTCGTGATCTCCAACACATCCATCTTCTTCGGAGGGTCAGGCTCACCTGGATTCAACACACAGCAGGTGTTAAAAAGTACAAACAGGCAGGAAATGAAAACTGGCAGAGCCATATTAGCTGACATCTTGAACGTCTGTAGTGACTTACTGATAGGATCCACAGCCAGGTAGGACTTGGGTGAATCCCGAGGAACGCCGATGCCATACTTGTTGCAGGCCATGACTCTGAAGTAGTACTCAATACCAGGGGTCATGTTGGTCACCTTGAAGCTGGTCTTCTTCAGGTCCTCTGTGCACTTGGTCCAGGTCTTCCTGTCCACCTCTCGTTTTTCCACAATGTAGTTGAGGATGGGACTGCCACCATCGTTCTCTGGTGGCAACCAGGACAGCTGAGCTGTTGTCTTAGTGACATCAGTTGCCTCCAGGCCACCAACGGGACCAGGAGTGTCTACAGAAGATGGATTGAAGAGTCAGTCTGACTGCATGGTTTCCTCGCCAGAGACAATTATGGTGAATCTTTTTAAAAGACTGTATAATTAAAACCTGTGAGGTTTACAGACTGTTTCTTACCAAGCACTTTAACACGGACGAATATAGCTTTCTCTCCAGCTGAGTTGGACAGAGTCAGTGAGTATTTCCCAGAATCCTCTCTGGTGCTTTCGGGGATGACCAGGAAGGACATGGTGTCAACCTGGTCCACATGGCCTCGACGGACCACGTTGTCCACACCTAACCGCTTCCAGGTGACTTTGGGGCTGGCCTTCCTCTGATCACAGCAAACAGCCTGATTGGACAGCCGGCCCTGACAGCCAGGCCTTTCCTCAGACTGGCATCAAGCTCGATCTCTGGAGCCTCTGTTGTAATTGTAACACATTACAATGTCATGAATATTCACCCTATGTTTTAACACTGTGTTCATGCTGGATTTAGCTGATTCTTACCCAGGATCTCCTTAGGGGAGACAGCCTCCTTCAGGTACGCATGGCGTCCCCAGCCCACCTGGTTCTGGGCAGATACCTTAAACTCATACTCCTGCTTCTCATCCAGCTGGCCAATGGTGAACTCAGTGAGCACCAGTGGGCCATGAGTGTCAATCCTCTTCCAGCCCTCTGTGGGCTTCTCAGGGTCTGCCTCACTCTTCAGCCTCATGTCCAAACTGTAACCAATTATGGGGGCACCGCCGTCATACACTGGCTTAGACCAGGACAGGGTGATTGAGGTCTTAGTGCTGTCAGCCACTTTCAGGCATGCAGGGGGGCCAGGGGGCTCTGCAGATAAACACAGGGAAACAAAGATGAGTAAAAATCACACAACACAATTACAGACAAGGGAAAATCTCATGCATGACACGTGACATGTTGAGCTTCCTGTCGGTCCCATGTTTCCAAACTGAGCTATGACAGCAATCATGAACTCACCAATTGGATCTTTGGCTGCAACCGGTCTGCAGGGTTTGCTGGGCTCTCCCAGACCAACCTCGTTTTCGGCCTTGACCCTGAACTGATACTCATGGTTGGGGATCAGGTTGGTGACTTTCATGCGTCTCTCAGAGATGGGGCTCTTGGTGCAGGGCACCCAGCGCACTGCCCTTTTCTCTTTCCTCTCCAGGATGTAACCAGTGATAGACTTTCCTCCATCGTTCTCAGGAGGAGTCCAGACCACCGTCATCTCATCTTTACTCACCTGCGTCACAGAAATGTTCAGTGTGATTGACGGAGAAACTTGTGCATATAACATGTTTCTACAGTTCTTAATATGTGGCAGCATCTCTTTTACATACCTTGGTGACCTCTGGGGCATCAGGGGGTCCAGGTTTGTTGAACTGAGTCTTGACGGTAACAGGCTTGCTCTCCATGGGGGGGCCAGTACCCATCTTGTTCTCGGCTCTTACTCTGAAGATGTACTCGTTGCCCTCTACCAGACGAGTGACGTTGCAGTATGGTGTGACCACTGAGGCTGAGTATGTGGACCAGACCATCCTCCTGGTCTCACATTTCTCCAGGATGTAGCTATCTACCTCACATCCTCCGTCATCCTCTGGACCATCCCACACCACTCTGCATTTGTCAGCTCCAATGCCAGTTATCCTAAGGTTCCTTACCGGCCCAGGGACATCCAGGACATTAACATTGGCATAGGCTGTGAATGTGCCAGCAGCATTGGTGGCTGTAATTATGTACTTTCCAGTGTCAGTGCGTTTGGACTTGGTCATGAGGAATTTGGAGTAGTCCGTGCCAGTCTCATAGCTGATTCTGGGATTGTCTCCAACAGCCTTGTCTTTCGTCCATTTGACCTCAGGCTGGGGCTTTCCTCTCAGGGCAGCTTCCATCCTGACTGACTCTCCAGCCTTCACTGTCAGAGTTCCAGCCAGTTTCAGGTCAATGACGGGCTTCTGGAGCTCCTCTCTCACCAGAACATCAAGTTTCACCCAGGCACTTTCACCTCCTTCATTGACAGTCTGCACCCTACAAAAGAAATCATATTAGACTCTAAGTGCACACTGAAGAGAGGACCCTGCAACACAAGCAGCATAAACACAATGACCTACCTGAAGGTGTATGTCTGATTCTCAACACACTTGTCTGCCAGGAAGAAGGTGTCTGTGAGGATGCCGGTGTTGAGTTTCTCCCACTCTTCAGCATCTTTAGTCTTGCACTCAAGGTTGTAGGAGAGGTTGGGGCTGCCACCGTCATAGTCAGGCTTTCTCCACCGCAGATAGACATGGTTTTTACCAACATCTGTAGCTCTGAACTTCTCAGGCTCACCAGGATTCTCAATGGGGTCGATTGCCAGCAGAGGGGTCCTGGTCTCTACACAGGGTCCGGGCCCAAGCTTGTTCACAGCGCAGACACGGAACAAGTACTCATGCCCCTCCATCAGCTTGGCCTTGATCTTGCGATTGGTGCAGTTGGATGAGATCATGGACCACATGCTAATGCTAGGCTCACGACACTCCACAATGTAGTTGGTGATCTCAGATCCACCATTGTCCTTAGGGGCCTCCCAGTTGACCATACATGAATCTTTGGTTGCGTAGGTAATGGCCAGGTTCTGGCAGTGGCTGGGTCGGTCCAGCACATTGACTGTGATGGTGCAGGAAGCCTCTCCACCCTCATTTGAAGCCTTGAGAGTGTATTTGCCATAGTCAGCTCTTGTGGCCTCTTTGATCTTCAGGTGGGCTACAGGCAGGTTCTGAACAATGATGACACGTTTGTTGTTCTCAAGAACTGTCTCCTCCTTTGACCAAAGCACTTCAGGGTCAGGGCGGGCCTTAATGTACCCAATGATGTTGATGTTGTGTCCAGCACGCACAGTGACGCGCTCCCGACATGTGACCTCCATCTCAATCTCTGGAGGGATGAGGATATCCTGAGCAGTGATGGACTCTGGGATTTCTCTGGGGTCTCCATCTCCAATCATGTTTGAGGCACGAACCCTGAATCTGTAGGTAATGCCCTCCTCCAGACCCTTCACCCTGTAGGCACACTGCTTGATAAAGTCATCCAGGTTCACTTTTTTCCATTCTTCAGAATCTGCTTTCTTCATTTCCACAGTGTAGCCAAGGATAGGGCTGCCTCCATCCTTGCTGGGTTTGATCCACACCAGGTCAGCTGTGGTCTTGCTGTAATCTTTAACTCTGGGGTTGACAGGGGGACTGGGCACAGTGATGGGCCTGCATGGCTTGCAGGGGTCAGAGATGGGAGAGGGACCACTGTAGCCGGCAATATTCTCAGCAAATACTCTAAACTCGTACTCGCTTCCCTCAAACAGACCAAGGACTCTGTACCTCAGGTCCTTGCATGGTGTCTTATTAACACGAATCCACTTCCCTCCCTTGTGTCTGCGCTCAATGATATAGCCTGTGATCTGGCTGCCACCATCGCTTAGAGGCATGGTCCAGCCAACTGTCACAGCATCCTCTGAGAGATCTGATGTCTGAGGCTTACCAGGAGGGCTGGGTGGCATGAAGGTGTGCTCTGCAACAGTGGGTTTGCTCTCCAGAGGAGCACCAACGCCCATCTTGTTCTCAGCACGAATGCGAACAATGTACTCCACTCCCCTCTGTAAGCGTGTGATCTTGACCTGGGTGGCGAGACTGCCAGAGCTCACACCTCCCCAGGTCTCCTTGTTGGACTCTCTCTTTTCAACAATGTAGTTGGTGATGGGGCTGCCACCATCATCCTTGGGAGGACGCCACTCAATCATCATGGAGTCAGGGGTGACCTCCAGGATGTTGGCAGGTCCAATGGGAGCTGCAGGAACATCCAGAACAGTAACATTCAAGGCCACCGTCTTGCTTCCAGCTGGGTTGGACACAGTGAGCAGGTAGGTGCCTGTGTGGTTCCTGGTGCATTCATTAATGCTGAGCACAGTGGAGAAGTTATCAGTGTCAATCTTAACATTGTCCTTGCTGACAATTTCCTCTCCTTCAATGGACCACTTGGCGGTGGGAACGGGGATTCCTCTCATGATAGCTGGCAGCCTGATGGTGGTGCCAGCCTTCACAATGATGCCTTCAATCAGCTTAACATCCACCTCCACAACTGGGGGCACTGTGGACGAGCAGAGGAGGGGGTCATCTCATGTTATTATACAAACCTACCAAATGTAATGCAATATTTACAAATGTATTTAAACTGTGAAAAACCTCTTGAACAACTTCTACTTAATCCAGCACAAAACTCTTATTGTGGTTTGATCTCATATCTCACCCAGTTTCTCCTGACAGAGGATCGGCACCGTGGTGTCAGGTCTGCTGAGGCCGATGGCGTTCTCAGCCCTCACTCTGAAGCGGTAGGTCTTTCCTTCCTCCAGGCCAGTCACGTGACTCTCGGGGATGCTGACAGTCTTCCACTCATCCCACTCCTTCTCTCCCTCCTCCTGGTACTCCACCAGGAAGCCCGTGATCTCACTTCCTCCGTTGCGGTCAGGCCAGTTCCAGACCAACCACACCTCAGTCTTGTCCACGTCGACATGATGCAGGTCTTTGGGAGGACCAGGAGGGACTGAAACAAGAATTTAGGGTTGAGACACTGAGTTTTGACTCCGATTGTCAAAACTACACTGAAACACCAGTTTGTCCTAGAACAATCTATACAAAATGCCCTGTGTAGTAACCTATACTGTTTCCTTCTACAGAATAAATCACAATCTGCTGATTTAGTGTTGACTGTCCTGTTACTCACAGAGTGGGTTCATTGCTTTGATGGCTTTTGGTGTCTCCACATATTCACTGCGGCCATACTGGTTCTCAGCAGCGACTCTGAACACGTAGGATGTGCCCTCCATCAAGTGCTTCAGCATCATGCTGCGTTTCTTGGATGTGGAGCAGACGGGGACCCACTGAGTGGATGCTGTATCCTTCTTCTCCACAACAAAGTTTGTGATGCGAGTACCGCCATTATCTTCTGGGTCCTTCCAGGACAGGTAGGCAGAGTCGCTCCTGATGTCAGACACCCGCAGGTGCTGGATGGGACCAGGTTTGTCTGAAGAAAACATCACAAATACATCATTTCAGTCACAGAGGACGATGATTGTGCTCATTTACAGTAGCTGTTAAAAGTTAATGAAATGCGTTCAAGCTTGAATTTATCTTGTGCAGCTCTTACCGAGCACCAGCACGGTGCAAGTGACCGTCTTCGATCCAGCTGGGTTCTCCACAGTTAGGGTATAGTCTCCACTGTCTCCACGGTTACAGAACCTCATCTCCAGCTTAGTGCCCGCCTGGTTGGTCTCAATGTCGGCCCTTGTGGGAACCTCGGCATCGTTCTTCTTCCAGGTAACCGTTGGGAACGGGATACCCTTAATGGTGGCCATCAGGGTGATGTGAGTGCCGGCCATGGCCTTCACCTCTCTGGTCATTCCAGCATCCAGGATCAACTCTGGGGGCTCTGAGGTTGTGAAAGGGTGAAGAACATTGGAGACATTAATCAGTGAATTAGTGAGAATTAATGCCTGTTACCATTGTAATATCATGACTGACAGTTAAAAACTTACCAAGTCTGTCCTGAGCTCTGACCGGCTCTTTAACATTAGCCGGGTCAGACTCTCCAGCAGCATTGACAGCCATGACTCTGAAGCGGTAAAGAGCGCCTTCATCCAGGTTGATCACTTTAAACTTGGTCTCCTGACAGGAGTCTGGAGTCTGGTTCACCTGAGGACAGCAAAAGAAAAAGAGCTTGAAGATACAGTCCAAAGGTCAAAGAGTCATTCAAAGTAGTGAACCTTAACCCCAGCTCACCTTCTGCCACTCCTCCTCTCCAGCCTTCTGGAACTCCAGCAGGTATCCGAAGATCTTTCCTCTTCCAGTGTCGGTGGGTGGCTCCCAGGACAGAGTCACTGACTCCTTAGTGAAGTCAATGGCTCGGAGGTTCACTGGTGGACTGGGTTTCACTGCAAAATGAGGACAGGAAGGACTTAGAGTCCATTTGTCTGATAGCATCAATAACATGCACCATAGTTGTGAAAGGTTAACATACCTATGGGGTCTTTGGCGAAGACAGGTTTGGACGGTGGGCTTGGGTCTCCGGCTCCCACGACATTCTCAGCACTGACTCTGAACTCGTACTCGCAGCCTTGCAACAGCTCCGTCACCCAGTACTCCACCTTCGGATAGATTCTCTCTGTGTTGCAGCGAACCCACCTGAAGGCAGAAACGGTTCCTCTGTTAGCCAGGAGAAACATTATTTTATAGTATTACAGTAACAGTATTTCACAGAGGTCACAGTGAGTATGACAGAGGCTGGAATGTTTTCAGCCACTTTTTCTCCATGTCACAATTTCACTGTGTTGTTCCACCTTGTTTCCTGATATGCAAGTTGTGATGGTGGCGGAGAGGAACTACAACTGAGGCGTTCCTCCACCTACCACACTGAAGATGTTTTACTGTGTGTGTTGTGCACCTGTTGGCCATGGTCTCCTTCCTCTCCACGATGTAGCCTGTGATTGGTTTTCCTCCATCAGCAGGTGGTTCCCAGCTGATGAGGGCAGAGTCGTGGTAAACCTCCTTCACTGTGGGCTGTTTGGGGGCATCGGGCACCTCTGTGTTGGAATCACATACATTGATCAGAGACTTTGGGATACTTCTTGTATAAACCTCACTGAATGTTCTGTCAGGGAATCTGTCAGGACTTACTGAAGATGTCTCTGGCCTTGGTCTCTGCAGACAGGAGGGGGTCACTGATGCCGTAGATGTTCTGAGCCATGATCCTGATGATGTAATCACGACCTTCAATCAGTTTTGGTACCTGAAGCGGGAAAAGCATGAGGTTCTTGTTTAGCTGCTTGTATTTGACAAACATGGCCTCCTCGGTACAGCTGACACTCGTACTGTAGCAACACTAATGCCTATAATATAAGATACAGAGTTGCAATCTGTCAAAACAATAACACACACTCATTCAATGCTCCGTCTGTACTGTCCTGTACTGGTTTTGGTGACATATCTCAGTCTTCAGGTGACAAATGATTCCTCGAGTTGATCTATCCTCTCCTTACCTTGCAGGTGGTCCTGGTGCAGGAGGAGGTGACAGGCATCCACAGGTCTCTGTTCGTGTCTCTCTTTTCAATGATGTAGTTGGAGATGGCGCAGCCTCCGTCATCCAGAGGAGGGTTCCAGGAGATCACCATGTAGTTCCTGTAGACCTCGTTGAACACCACAGGGCCCTCAGGAGGCTGAGGACGGTCTGATAGGAAGAAGAATTCATACAAGTGACGCTGGGTTCACTTAAAAACACTTTCTACTTACTTTACATTTTGACTTTAGAACCTGGACACGCTGTGTGACAGTCAGACAGGTTCAACAATGACAGATGTTTGAGCCGAAAACACATGACCTAGAGCAGCAACTCACCGACCACAGTGATGGTGCAGATTCCTGTGCGAGCTCCAGCAGCATTCTCCAGGTTGACGGAGTAGCAGCCGCTGTGCTCTCTCTTGGCCTTGCTGATGTTGAGGCTGAGATGGCGGGCGGTACTGTGGAGGCTGATCTCCTCATCCGCCTTCAGCTCTTCATCGTTCTTCTTCCAAGTGATGGTCGGGGCTGGTTTACCACTGAAGCGTCCTGACAGCATGCAGCTGTCTCCCACCTTCACCATCATCTTGTCCCTGAAGTCCAGGTCCAGTGCAGGTGGTTCTGGGGAATTGGGGGGACGAACTTGTAAACATACTTCGTGTTTCACATAACTCTAACCCTGCATTTCTGCAATGCAAAAACATCACCATGTGATGAAACTTCACTCACCAAGCTCATCCTTGCACTGCACTGGTTTGGTGGCAAAGGATGGTTTACCCTGTCCCACCTGGTTGACTGCAGAGACTCTGAACTCATGGCTTGAGCCCTCCTTCAGCCCAGTCAGTGTGAATTTCCTGTCCATAAGCTTCTCCTCCCCACCTACACGTGTGAAGTTGTCTCGACCAACCATGCGCGACTCAAGGACGTAGCTAGTCACCTCTGCACCTCCGTCATATTTAGGAGGTCTCCAGGCAACAGAGATGGAGTCCTTGTTAACAGCAGTAATGATAAGATCCTCTGGACGCTCTGGGACGGCTAAGAAAGACACACAAAGTCAAACGTGGCGCATACTAAACGACAACTCTTATGTTATTGTAGATTGCATTTTAAATATCTTACAGATGGGGTCCTTGATGAGGACCATCTTGTCAGTCTCAATGAAAGGTCCCATGCCAATGATGTTCTCTGCTGCGATTCTGAAGAAGTAGCCCTTGCCGTCGATGAGTCCCTGAACCACTGCGTTGTTCCTTGTCACCGTGTAGGACACAGAAGTCCAACCCATGCGGTCTGACTCCCTCTTCTCGATGATGTAGTTGGTGATGGTTGAGCCACCATCATCCTCAGGGGAGTACCAGGTCAGCTTGCAGGAATCAGTGGTCAGATTCTCGCCGGCAAAGGGAAGACCAACTGGTCCAGGGACATCTGGAGGGAGAAGCAGAGGACCGGCCGTGTCAGGCACAGAATGTAATACAGTATGAGGTGACAGGGAATCAGGAGGCCTGGGGGCTTTGAAGAGATCACATTTAAGGTGGCATGCTTACAAGAAGCAGCCTTAACGTTAGTCTCCATTACAAAGATAGCATTTCACACAGGCTAACTCACCCAGGACCTCGACAATGACAGCCTTCTTCCTCTCTCCACCCTCGTTCTTGGCACTCAGTGTGTAGATGCCCTGGTGCTGGCGTCTGCAGTTCTTGATGACCAGCGAGTTGGAGATGCCTGTCTTCTCCACAACAGCCTCTTTGGGCACCTCACCATCATCTCTGCACCAGGTGATCTGAGGGGCAGGTTTACCAGACACATAGGCGATGATGCGGATGGTGCCCCCAGCATGGACCACGATCTTCTCCTTCACAGAGGCGTCCAAGTCCATCTCAGGAGGAACTGGATGAGAGAGGACAATTTGTTATTAATGAAATGATCTCTAGGTTTGATCATGTGAAACACTTCCTGCTCCATCAGTCGTACTTGTTCTGTCTTTGACCTCGATGAGCTCTGTCACCAGGCCGGGGTCTCCCACTCCAGCAGCGTTCACAGCTCGCACTCTGAAGCGGTACAGACCACCATCCTTCAGTCCGTCCACCACAAACTTAGTTCCTCTGATCTCTGTGTCCTTTGCCTGGAGACAGACGAGGAAAGTCATCAACATCACTCAGGAGCTTTGCTGATGTAGAGGATTATTTTTGGTCGTTAAAGCCTTGTGACGTATAATAATCAGTCTCAGTCTGTGACACAGTGAAGAACTTTTGACAAAAGAACTTTCTCTTAGATTTATTGTACTGAGTATTTGAATAAATGTCATCCACACTTCTCTGTCTCTTTCCAGAGTTCCTCCCCTTGTTCTCTTCTTAATTTTCCCTTTCATTTGTTCTGATTTCTGTTAATAAACTGAATCAAAACCACAGCAGCTGAAATGTGGATTAAGAAATGCTGAAGTGTCAGGTGAGAGCTATTTACCTTCGCCCAGCCTTCATCCGTCTCAGGCTCCTTCTCTTCCTCAGCATCGCTAAGCAACAGCCTCCTTTGAGCCTTCTTCTCCTCCTCCTCCTTGTTAACCTCCTTGAACTCCACAATATAGCCAGTGACCTTTGACCCTCCATCCAGGACAGGAGGGATCCACTCCAACTCCACTGTTGACTTGGTCCAGTCTGTCACCTTTGGAGTGGGTGGGCCAGGAGGCTCTGCAAACACACAGACAGAGATGAATACTCTGATGAGGTCCAATCTGATTGGAAGAGTTTAATTATAAAATTAAAGAGTGAAAACATCTCTGTCTTACTGATGGGGTCTCTGCAGAGTACAGGGTCAGAGGGCACACTAGGCAGACCAGCGCCAGCGGCGTTGACAGCACTGACCCTAAACTGGTACATGGCACCCTCCATCAGACCGGTGACATCCCAGTTGTTGCCCAGAGGCAGTGCACGGATTGGGTCACGGGTCACGCGGGTCCAGCGCTTCGAGGTGGTCTCCTTCTTCTCCACAATGTAGCCAGTGATGGACGAGCCACCGTCGTACTTTGGTTCATCCCAGTTGACGGTCATTGACTCCAGACAGACTTCAGTTACAGTCGGTTTCTCACACTGACCCGGCACAGCTGCAGGAGGACAGTGGAGTCATCAACTTTAATCATTTAGATCATTTAGATCATGAAGCCTACGATGAGGGACACACTGATCTGAACTTACTGAAAAGGTTTCTGGCCTTCTCCGGCTCGCTGACCAGCGGAGGCCCCACTCCAAATTTGTTCTGGGCCATGACTCTGAACTCGTACTCATGGTTCTCCGTCAGGCGCGTCACCACGTAGGCACACTCCTTGGGGTCGTTGGAAACATGGACCCAGGACTTCCTGTTCTCCTCACGCTTCTCCACCACATAGTTGGTGATCTTGGATCCACCGTCGTCAGTGGGAGGGTTCCAGGCCAGGCCAATCCTCTCCGCAAACACCTCAGTGAATTTGAGTGGTCCAACAGGGGCACCAGGAGGTCCTGCAGGGAGAGGGACGGAACGACAAATATATTTAGGAAACCTACTGGATAAATGACCAGATGACTAAAATCATGACAGATTATCAAGAAATGCTGACAGGTTGTGTGTGTGTCTCACCCAGCACTGAGAGCTTGATGTCCTTGGTGACAGTGCCCAGGCTGTTGCTAGCGGTCAGGCTGTAGATGGCGCTGTCGTGCCTGCTGGCCTGCTGGATCAGCAGTGTGCACTTGTCATGGGTCACCAGTTTGTTCATGTGCTGGTCATACTGGATGGCGGCCTTCTCATCGGGTTTGGCCACGCTGGCCTTCTGCCAGGTGAGCGTGGGGAAGGGACAGCCGCTCACCTTCGCCACAATGCTGACGTCACAGCCCTCCTCGCCTTCCATGGCCTCACGCAGCACAATGGTGGGAGCACCTGAAGGAAAAGAGACGCTTCGTGAAGGTGATCTGCAGGTTTTAGCTGTGTGTGCAGTGATATGCATGAGCCAGTGGACCACAGCACTGTCAATGTGGTTTAAGTGTGTGAGTTGCCTGTGATTGGCTGAGACACCTGCCACTCACATGTCTGATCCTTGATGACCATTGGTCCAACAGTAGCAGAGGGTCGACTGGGTCCAGCAGCGTTTACGGCTTTGACTCGGAACTCGTACTCTCCTCCCTGAAGATCAACAACATCATTCATCACAAGTTGATCTAGATCCAATGATCATTTTCTTTTTTCCTCAAGACAAGGTGTAATCCCCACCCTCCTGTAAATGAAGGCTGGAGGAAGTTAAGTGAGACCCACCTCTTTCAGGTCCTCCACCACAAAGTTGAGCTCCTCCACATCTCTCTTGTTGCACTGTTTCCAGGTCTCCTTCTCCTTGCCACTAGTGTCCCAGCTCAGACGCTCGATGATATAATGCTTCACCGGAGAACCACCATTGTTTTTGGGAGGCTCCCAGCTCAGAGTGACGGTGGTCTTTGTCACCAGGTTGACCTTCAACTTGGTTGGGGGGTCGGGGGGGTCTGTGGGAGAGGAGGAGTAAAGATGAGGATTAGAATAATCTCAGTGAGGTTTTGGCAGTTAATGCTGTGTCAGTGGTCTGAGCTCACAGATGGGGTCTCTGGCCCGAACAGGTTCAGTGGTCACAGTGAAGGGACCAAATCCAAGTCTGTTCTCAGCTCGAACCCTGAAGAGGTAGTCCTGACCCTCCAGCAGACCAGGCACCACAAAGGCCTGGCTGGCACAGGCTGCATTCACCTGGTGACAAATCAACCAGTTCAGTCAGTTATAATTGCTGTAACTGGGAGCGGTCTGACTGTGGACCACACATGACGTCATAGCAGTTCATCTGTCCTGTAATTTGATGTTTTCTTTATCTGAACAATTGAAGAAAATAAAGTGAAAGGCTCAGATAAAACTGTAGAGATGGTGGTTTACCTTGGTCCAAGCCTTATCAGTGACACTCCTCTTCTCAATGAAGTAGCTCTTAATTCTTTCTCCTCCATCATTGTCTGGAAGCTTCCAGATCAGCCTCATAGTAGCCCGAGTAATGTCAGTGACCCTCAGATCCTTTGGAGGTCCAGGGACATCTACACCCGTGAAAAAAATGAGGTTATGCTTCCAAGAACAATCCAACATACTGACAGTGTTGCTGTTGAAGAGAACCATGCCCAGGTCTGAGTTAGAACAGGTCAGACTTGAGGTGTACAGACGTACCCAGGACGTTGACCCTGACATTTATGTGTTTCTGTCCAGACTTGTTCTTGGCAGTGATCGTGTAGCGTCCAGAGTGGCTCCGCAGACTTACAGGGATGGTCACGATGGACTTGGTGTCTGTGGACTCAATCTAAATGCATATTTACAACAGGTCAATGAGACAAAGATCCATAGACCATGAAAATAAGAGAATAATTATAAGAAGACAACGGTCTCACCTCAGAGTCCACAGGCAGTGTGTGCAGTTTGTTCTTCTTGTGCGACTTGGCTTTGCCATCAAAGTCCCAGGTCACCTTGGGAACAGGGCGGCCCTTGATGGTGACCGGGATCTTGACTGGATCTCCAGCACGGATGACCAACAGATCATCAGCCATGATGTCAAGTGAAAGGGAAGGAGGAACTGTAAAGTGGAAACATCAGTGAAGGGCTGAGACACATAAAGAGAATCACCCTTTTTTTTTTTTTTTTTTTATTGTAATGGGACTTACGCTGGACATCCTCAATCAGGACCTCGCTGGTGCGTGGGCTGGGGTCAGACTCGCCAATGTCGTTGACAGCAATGATCCTAAAACGGTAGCGTTTCAGCTCACGGAGGCTGGGCATGGTGAACTCAGTGGTGGGGTGAAGTGAGTCAGGGTCATTCACCCTCACCCACTCAGATGTGCCCTCATCCTGGATCTGGATGATGTAGCCCTTGATGGGACTTCCTCCATCCCTCTCTGGTGGTTTCCAGGCCAATGTGACACTGTGTTTTGTCTTATCAACCACCTCAGGGGCTGCAGGCATGCTTGGAGGAGCTTGAGGACAAAGCAAATTTATCATTCATCAGTATGTTTCAGGAAGGGCAATGATGAATTAGCCAACGCTGGATTATTTATTACTCAGTGTTGTTTCTAACTCACTCAGTGGATCTACAGCGAAGGCGGAGTCAGACGGTGAGCTGAATGGTCCAATTCCTGCAGAATTGCTGGCAGCAACTCTGAACTCGTACTCTGTTCCTTCAAACAGGCGAGTCACCTAGGAGACAATTAGGGAGGTATTATATGTGGTCTCGAACTCTCTAATGGTCTGTTAAGGATCCTCTTGGACATATCTGACATGGAGTGGATGGGTTTATCTAAAGATCAGTGAAGAGCCATCCTGTTTGGGTTCAATATCACATGTAGACCCAATAATCAAGTCCCAGCAGCTCACCTGGTACTCCCAGCCTTTCATGCCCCTCTTAGTGACAGGCATCTTGTTGACTCTGGCCCAGTAGCCTGTGCCTTTCTCCCTCTTCTCCAGCCAGTAGCCAATAATCATGGAGCCACCATTGTCCCTGGGAGGCTCCCAGGTCAGGGTCATGGATGTTTTGGAGTACTCTGCAATGGTTGGTTTCTCTGGCGGGCCAGGGAGGCCTAAGGGGTCCGTGATCTGGACTTCCTCGGTGGTGCATGGGTCAGATTTACCATAGCGGTTCTCGGCTCGGACCCGGAACATGTAGGTCTTGTTGGTCTCTAGGTGCCACACCTGCAGGAGAGGGATGTGGTGTTACAACAACTTTAAGACCTGTGGAAACCTTATGTTATTGTCACTGCTGTTGTTCATAAGAGGACATACCCCATATTTCTTCTCAATGATGCTGTTGGTGACCTCCACCCACTGTGGTTCAGGTGGGGCCTCCTCTCCCTCCTCCAACTCTGGCTCCTCAGTCACCACTTCCTTCCTTTCAACAATATAGTTGGTCAGCTCGCTGCCACCATCATCAAGCGGTGGATCCCAGGTTAGGTAGCAGGACTCAGCCTTGATGTTGGACACTGTCAGATTCCTGGGTGGAAGTGGTCGGTCTGAGGGAAGAACATGGAGTCAGCTGCTCTGGTTTTTCTCAACCTTCAAACTAATTCACTCTTTCACTCATTATAATACACTGTCATATTGTAATCAGTGGAATGTTTCCACTCACCCAGCACCATGACAGTGACAGAGTGCTTTGCTGAGCCCATGTTGTTAGAGGCGGCCACAGTGTAGCAGCCTCGGTCTCTCCTGTTGGCTGCTGGGATGGACAATGCAGTCTTGCAGTTCATCCTGCCAGTCACCTCCGTCTCCATCAGCAGAGTCTCGGTGGGTTTATCTATCACCACATCGTCCTTGGACCACTCAACCTTAGGAATTGGAAGTCCCAGGATGTCAGCGGGAATCTCGATGGGTTCACCCTTCTTCACGGTGATGTAATCACCCTTGAAGTGTTTGAGCATGTGGATCTCAGGAGCCACTGAGACAGACAGGGCAGGAACACAATTGTAACAAGTGCAAACTACTGACATTTTAAAAGGGGTGTTATGGGTTTCACTCTGCCTTACCTTCATCGTCCTGGATGACCACAGTCAGTGGAATGGATGGCTCACTCTCTCCAATGAGATTGGCACACTTGATTCTGAACTCATACATCCAGGCCTCATCCAGGCCCTCCACAGTCATGGTCATGTCGGGGCAGATCTCTGTGTTGCATGGCTCAAAGGCCTGCTGGTCCTGCCTCTTCTTCTCAACAAAGTAGCCAATGATGGGACTGCCACCATCGTTACGTGGGGGCTTCCAGGCCAGGGTGATGGAGTTCTTGGTGCGTTCAGTGTAATGGAACTTCTCAGGGTATGATGGTGGACCTGCAAAACCAACAAAGCAACAATTACTTTAACAGCAAATGCACTTTTCAACCAGAACAAGAGAACAAATTTTAAGCTTTATGTCTGAGTCAGTGCCACATGAATTCTGGACTCACCCTGTGGGTCCACAGCCTTGATGGGCCCCAGCTCAACAGGCGGTCCCAAGCCGTACTTGTTCTTAGCAATCACGCGGAACATGTACTCCTGTCCCTCCATGATGCCCACGCACTCACACTTGGATGAGGCAGTCTCAACAGGCTGCCTCCATGTGTGCATCTTGGCATCTCTTCGTTCCACGAGGAAGCCAGTGAGGTCGCTGCCTCCATCATCCTCAGGGTCGTCCCAGTTCAGGAAGATCATCTTACGAGTCACAACAACAGGCTTCAGGTCCGTGACGGGTCCAGGGACGTCTGAAGACAAAAAAGTTAGTGCTCATTTTCACTTCAAAGCATCAAGTTAACTGTCAACTTTAATCAAGTTTTGCCCTGACCTCCTGAAGTCCTACTTACCCATGACCTCCACTCTGGTCCAGGCAGACTTGGTGCCGCTGGGGTTGCAAGCAGAGATCAGGTATTTGCCACAGTCCTTCCTCTGGACGTTCTTGATTGAAACGACACTGTCGTTTCCCTCAGTGAGGATCTCCACGCGATCTTTGTCGGGTTTAGCATCGTCCTTGGTCCATGTGATGGAGGGGTAGGGTTTACCTGTGACTGTAGCAGGTACACGGAGTGTCTCTCCAGCTCTGATGACCACACCATTCTTGACGGACAAATCCAGTTCAATCACAGGTAACTCTGAAGAGGCAAAGCAGGAGGAGAGTTTTACATCAACACCTTTGACCTGACTAAATCCTGGATTCATTGTCTTTACATTTTTATCTTGTCCTGTCTAGTTCGTCTGACCTGCAGGGTTCCTGACGAACACAGACTCAGTGAATCCTGGTGTTCCCTCTCCGGCAGCGTTGCATGCAATGACTCTGACCAGGTACTTGGCTCCCTCACGGACTCCGTAGACAGTGAATGCCCGGGTCTTCCAGGGACGCTCTGTAGACCTGGACCAGTCCTTGGTACCAGCCATGGCCTGAATAACACCACAGAACAAAGACCATCCATCTGACTCGAGATCGGGACAAATTAAATTATTCCACAACGTGTTTAAGTTCAGTCATTACGTCAATCTTTTTTCTGTGATGAGAAAGTCAACAGTCATGGACTCTGCTCTGTACTTTAAGGTGGTCTACCTTATCCACGTGGTATCCCAGGATCTCTCCTCCACCGTTATCTGCAGGTGGGTCCCACTCCACATCGATGGAGTGGTCAGTAGTTGCTACAACTCGGGCAACTGGAGGTCCAGGAGGTACTGCAGGGTCACAAATGAACACACAACTGTCATGTTAACTTTGACTGTTTCCACAGATACAGGTACGATGTTCATGACTCCAATGATATAATCTTATGAATATGCACTGTAGTCCCAAAAATGATCACGTACAGATTGGAGACTGGGCCGTCTTGGGTTCAGAGGGGATGCTGAACTTTCCTGGGCCAGCTTGGTTTTCAGCTGCCACCCTGAAGATGTATGTCATCCCCTCCAGCAGACCCTCAACTTCCACCTCAGTGTCTGTGATGAGGTTCCTGAGGGCAGGACAGGGAGGGGACATTCAGATTACACAGCACAAAGATTTTTGGTAAAGTTCGATCAAATTGTCCTGATCTTTTATCACATCAGATCAGATCAGAGGATCTTTGGCAGCGTTTCCTCACCTGTTCACGCGTGCCCAGTGTGAACAGTTGATCTCACGACGCTCCACCCAGTATCCCAGGATGGGGCTGCCATTGTCATTTGGTTCATTCCAGGTGACCACCATGCTATTGGCTGTGATGTCTTCAATCTGTGGCTTATCAGGAGCCTCAGGAGGTTCTGAGGTAGACGAAAAGAAAAACTGAGTGAAGCTGTATTTAAACAAATGTTTGATAGCAGCATTATATGTGTACAAAAAGTTTAATGTTGACCAACTTGTCACTAAAACATCCCATTTAGACACATCATGTCAGCGGCTTCACTGGAATTATCAGCAAGAGGAAGAATGAATGATGTCATACCGAAGGGATTCTTGGCAATGAGTGGTTTTGAGATACAGGGAGGACCAGAGCCAAACTTGTTCTCGGCCATGACCCTGAAGATGTACTCCTTCTTCTCAATCAGTTTGGGCACCAGGTATCGGCATCCTCTCAGTGTGGAGGTGACGCTGCTCCAGCCGAACTCCAGCTTGGAGTTGTCCTTCTTCTCCAGAGTGTAGTTAAGGATCTCACTGCCCCCATCATCCAGAGGTGGATCCCACTTGCAGATCACAGAGTTCTTCCTCACCTCCTCGAATCTGAAGTTCACAGGAGGACCGGGAGTATCTGAGGACAGGGGAAATGACATCAGCCTTTAAATCGTCTAAAAGCTAAATCCTTGATCCAGAACAGGCTGGAGAAACCAGATCTCTCATGTGGCGTGGGATTCTGCAGGATGCCTGGACTACCTGGAGTAAGTTGTGGTTAGAAATAAAGAGGAACAGTACAGTGGAGAATGCTCACCAAGTACGTTGACCTCACAGGTTGCCGAGGCAATGCCGTGGTCGTTCTCCACCTTCACCATGTAGACGCCATGGTCGGCACGGATCGAGTCCCTGATGACGACTGAGGATGTGCCCCTGTGGGTGTTGTCGATGGCAAGACGCTCGTTTATTGTTGGGTAATCCGACTCCTCCGGCTCTGGCTCTGCAGCCTCCTCCTTCTTCTCCTCTGCCTCTTTCTTTTCTTCTCCTTCCTTTACCTCACCCTCCTTCTTCTCCTCTCCTTCTTTCTTCTCTTCTCCTTCCTTCACCTCACCCTCTTTCTTCTCCTCCTCCTTCTTCTCCACCTTCTTCTTCAGGGGCCTCTCGGGCCTCTTGCGGAGCGGCTCAGGTCGGATCACCTGGTTGTTCCAGTACCAGGTGATCTCAGGGTATGGTGAGCCGGAGATGTTGGCGTCTAGACAGATCTCACAGCCTCGTTTCACACTTAGACCAGACTGCAGACTGCCGCTGAGGAAAACCTTTGGAGCATCTGAGAGACCAAAGAGAAATCAACAACTACAGCTCCTCAACAGCTCAGTGATGAACATTGTTTACACACATAATCCAGCAGCTGTTTCCTGTCTGTCTGTCTGTTAAGATAAGCTAACTGGCTGCTAACTGTAGCTTCAGAAGGACCATAAATCTGCTTAGTTTGCCCTCCTGTGCACTCAGACTGTGAGACAGCTCAGTGTTTGTCAGGGTCTGAGGTCATCCTTACCAACAGCATCTGAGGCCTTGACAAACGGTGTGTTGCGTGAAGGCTCGCTGATGCCGGCTGCGTTCTCCGCTTTGACTCTGAAGGTGTAGCTTTTGCCCTCTGTCAGACCTCTGACGGTGTAGGACAGGACAGGCACCAGGAAGTCGTTGCATCTCTCCCACTTGTCCTCCCCCCTCTGCTGCTTCTCCAGGATGTAGCCCATGATCTTTGAGCCACCATCGTACATGGGAGGCTTCCAGGTCAGTGTGATGGTGCTCGATGTAGGATTGTGGGTCTCCACATCCACAGGTGCATCAGGAGCATCTGCAACATGAGATGGATTTCAGTTAGAAATCTGCTGCACACACACTAACAATCCTGAAGCAAAGAGTGGTCCTTTATTCCTCTTGTACACGTAGGTAATGACATGTTGTTCGTACGTTTCTGGTCCTCGGCGATAACTGGGTTGCGGAGCTCAATGAACTCTCCTCCTCCAATCTTGTTGACAGCCTGGACTCTGAAATAGTACTCTCCATTGGGGATGAGGTCTTTGACAGTCCAGCTCACTTTGTTCTCTCCGGACATCATGTTGACATACGTCCTCCTGCCGGCCTCACGCCGCTGCAGAAACAGAAGCAGATGAGATTAACCAGCAAATAAAACAGGTTCTGATGTGAGTTTAAGACCATCATCACAACTCAGAGATAAGATTTGTTCCAGCTCTGACCTGCAGGACATAGTGAACGATCGGGCTACCACCATCATAGTCTGGAGGATCCCAGGACACTTTGCAGGAGCTCTTTGTGATCTCTGAGGCCACAATCTCCTTACAGGGACCAGGAAGTCCTGAGGACAGAGACACAGAGACATGAAAAAATAATCTGCTGCCCAGAGTCAATGGGATCACAGTGTTTGTGAGGAGGCAAAAACTATGAGTGACTAAGTACCGATGACTTTGACATTGATGGTGGCACTGGCAGCTCCCAGTTTGTTCTCCAGAGTCACTTTGTAGACTCCGGCGTCAGCGTGAAGGCTGCTCTCAACCTCCAGGTGACAGGAAGTGTACTCCTTCCTGTGGAGCACAAATCCCATCAGTCATTGCTGCTACTGACAGAGAACAATGGGCTGCACAAGACGAGGATGTAAACAGACATTAGACTGAAGCCAATACTGGAGCATCATGGATGAAAGGTGAGTTACTCATCAAGACATTTGTTCAATGAAGGTTCGCAGATTTCAGTTCATGTGTCGCTCTTCATTTGCATATGATCTTTCATTTCAGAGCAACAGAAGAAGGGAAAACGTCCCACTGACCTGAAGCCAAGGCGTTCGTCGGCCTTCAGCTCCTTCCCGTCTTTGTGCCAGGTGATCCTGGGTGAAGGGACAGCCCTGAAGGGAACCGGGATGTGCAGCTTCTCTGTTTCCACAACAACCAGGTCGAGAGTCTGGAATTCCAGAGTCGGGTTACCTGGAAACACAGAAGAGGAAAACTTACTCATTCTCCCTTTTGGTCACTTTGATGATTGACAGATCTTTGCAGTGGAACCATTGAGGACAGTGTTGGACATTCTTACAGTCAGACTCTTTGGCGAAGACGTTCTCAGAGATATCAGAGGGCTCGCTCACTCCCACGGCGTTGATGGCCCTCACTCTCAGGATGTACTCCTTCTCAGGGACCACGCCTTCCTCCACACGGAACTTGAGCTCCTTCACTGGGCGGGAGTTGACCCTCATCCACTTCTCTGTTCCGGCCTCACACATCTCGATGTGGTAGCCGGTGATGGGGCAGCCGCCGTCCCTCTGTGGAGGTTTCCAGGCGATGGACAGGAAGTCCCGGCTGGCTCCAGTCACGTGCAGCTCGATGGGCGGCGATGGGACACCAGTTGGATCTTCGATGGTGAGGATCTCGGTGGGTTCGCTCGGATGTCCGACACCAGCCTCGTTCTCGGCTCTGACCTGGAACTGGACCTCAGTTCCCTCAATGACGTCTGTCACTCTGTACTTACAGTCTGGACCTGAAGTCTTCCCGCATTTAACCCAGCGAGTTCCAAGCTTCTCCTTCTTCTCAATGGAATACCTGGGGGGCGGAGTCACAGAAAGGTGCGCATGCATTCATACTGTGGTACCATTGACTTTCATGATGATTAATGGTTTATAATTGTTGTCATTTAATGTTGACAGTCTCTTGACTACCTGAGGATGGGTCGACCACCATCATTTTTAGGCGCCTCCCACTCAAGGTCAACGTATCTCTTGGACACGGCATCGACAGCGAGGGCGTAGGGTGGCCCAGGAGTAGCTGTGAAAAAAAAATATATATACATTTATCAAAGGTAAATTATAATGATTCATGTTTTCATCACTAAAATTCCTCTGTAACTCACTGAAAGTGTCTTTGGCGAGCACAGAGTCCTCCAGCTCACAGAACGGTCCAATGCCCACAGCGTTCTCAGCAGCAACACGGAACACGTACAGTGACCCTTCATTAAGTGGGCTCACGGTGTACTTCAGCTCCTTCACCGTGGTGTCCACAGTCTGCCAGCCTTTACGCCTCACGTCACGCTTCTCCACCACGTAGTTGGTGATGGGGGAGCCACCGTCGCGCTCTGGCGCTGTCCACTTTAATTCGGCATTGTTCCTGCTGATGCTGACAACATTCAACCAGCGGGGAGCTGACGGAGGGTCTGTGGAAATTAAGACAAAGATGTCTTCGTGCTGCCACTCAAAGATTTAACATGATTAGTCTCTGACCAATAATAATGAAGCAAATCTCATCACCATGTCCAAACAGCTATCTGGTGAGCAGCAGGACAAGTTAAAAGAAGAGAGACGGTGGATGCACACTGATCTCTGTGAAAAACCACTGACATGATTTGTGCTTTGAGAACAAGTCTTATTTGGCCATGAGTAAGAAAAGTTTGGGAGACACTGACTGCAGCATGAGTTAGTGTCAGTTGTTCTTACTGAGTCTCTCTTTGCAGAGCACTGGGTCACTGGGCTCACTGGGCTCGCTCTCCCCGGCCACGTTAACGGCCCGCACCCTGAACGAGTACTCCTGCTTCTCCATCAGGCCCTTCAGGAAGTGCTCCAGGAGGTTGATGTTCTCTGCCACACGGATCCAGTCCATGGTGCCGCTCTTCAGCATCTCAATGATGTAGCCGTCAATCTTGGCTCCACCATCGTGCTCTGGTTTGGTCCACATCAGGAAGCAGGAAGTCTTGGCCACATCCTTCACTGTGGGTTTACCAGGAGGCCATGGAGGATCTGGAAGAAGGAGCAAGATCTTTGTGACTCTCTGAAAGCATTTTCATGGTCAGAGGCTAAAGTGAGAGGAATGTGTTTTTTTACCAATAGGATCTTTGACAAGGATCGGGTCCGTCTCTTTGCTGGGTTTTCCAGTTCCAGCCAGATTCTCAGCCAGGACTCTGAACTTGTACTTCTTCCTGGTGGGAAGGCCTTTGACTCTGTGGAAGAAAACAAGTCACATCAGTATGGTCCAGCACAGCTCAGTGTTAAAACCATGTTTCCAACAGTGGAAGAGCTGGACTCACCTGTAGTTGGTGTCTTTGATGGGCAGCTTGTTGCATCTGATCCACTTGTCATGGTCAGGTTCATATCTCTCCACCCAGTATCCTGTGATGGGGCTACCTCCATCCTCATCAGGCTCGTACCAGGTCAGGGTCAGTGAGTCCTTAGCGATGTCCGAACCCTCCAACTTATAAGGAGCTCCGGGTGTATCTGAGGACAAGACAGGAGGGACGAGATTAAACAAATACTGAACAATACAGGACTTGTACTTGAACCTGAGAAGAACCAAACTGTTAAAAAAAAAGTTGTATGACCTACCGAAGGGGTATCTGGCAGTGATGGGTGGGTGCTCAGCTGGTGGGCCGACACCAAACTGGTTCTCAGCGAAGACTCTGAAGATGTAGTCCTTGAATTTAATCAGGCCCACTGCTTTGTATGTGGTCTGTTTGATGGTGGAGGACAGCCGGTGCCAGATCTCACTGTCAGCGGCTCGGCGCTCTACAATGTAGTTGGTGACTCTGGAGCCACCGTCATCGCGAGGAGGGTTCCAGGCCAGGAAGCAGGTCTCATTAGTGATCTCAGATATGTCAAAAGCAGCAGGAGGACCAGGTTTATCTGCACGAGGAAAGTATATTTACCAGAGAGCTACCTGGAAACCAAGTATCTTTGCCATTTATTTTCTTGTTCGTTAAAAGGTCTTACCAAGGATGTTGACATCGACGGTGGCAGTAGCGCGGCCACTGCTGTTGGTGGCCTCAATAATGTAGGTGGAGCTGTCGTCTCTCTTGGTCTTAGCGATTGTGACAGTGGAGTGTCCTGGCTTAGTGTCAATGGTCACTCTGTCATCTGGTTTGAGGACCAAGTCAGCCTTCGTCCACTTCACCCGGGGCTCGGGCTTACCCGTCACTTCGGCGGGGAGTTCGATCTTGCTGCCAGCCTTGGCAGTAAGACCAGCCAGCAGCTTGGCATCCAGCTGGATCTCTGGAGGTTCTGCAAGGATGATAAGGATGGTTCAAAGGTTATGGAAGTTTAACTCAAACACATTATGGCTACAGCTACAGACTATTTCAGTTACAAGAGAGAGACAAGAGCAAAATGAAAAAGTAATTCAGATGTTCTTGGTACCTTTGGGATCAACAGCTTGGATCTCGTCAGTGGCCTTGCAGGGCCGTCCAGCTCCAAGTCGGTTCAGGGCTCGGACTCTGTAGGCGTACCACTGGCCCTCGATCAGACCGGTGACCTGGCACTTCAGCTCAGGGACCAAGTCCCCGCAGGGCTCCCACTTATCGGTTCCTCTCTGGCAGCGGTCCACATTGTAGCCACGGATGCCACTGCCACCATCGTACTTCGGTGGCTCCCAGGTCAGGAAGATGCCGCTGGCAGACTTGTCCCTCCACTTCAGGTTCTCTGGAGGGTCGGGGACGGCTGGTGGGGAAACAAGACAAGGAAGTTACAGAGGCTCTTTACGAGCAGCTTCATGAACAGGACATTTGAGTTGGACTCACTGGCAGGAGAGGAAACGTTGACGGGCTCGTCAATGTACGCTGGCTCTCCTGGTCCACACTTGTTGCAGGCGGTGACCCTGAACAGGTACTCCTTTCCTTCAACCACATCGGTGACGGTGAACTCCTGGTCCTGGACTCCTGTGGCCACCTGATGGAGAGAGCCTGAAGTTATAATCAGACACCAAAGGCTTCCCTCCATGTTGTTTCATCTAAAACCCCTTCACATGATTGTTTTCACTGGATTTATTTCTCTCACTGACTTAGAATATGTTTTCTCATATCCTCCTATCAGCCCTGCCTGATGAAAACAAATGGAGACAGACCAAGCTGTTTTCTCTCATCACCATCTTCACATTTGAGAAAGGACTGAAGGACCTGAGGATAAAGAATCTGTAGCCATCACTGACACTGTACCTTGACCCAGGTCTTCCTGGACACATCCCGTTTCTCCACCTGGTAGCCAGTCAGAGGACTTCCTCCATCGTGCTCTGGAGCCTCCCAGCTCAGGTGAACATGCTGTCGTGTCACCTCGAGGACCTTGAAGTCCTTTGGAGCACTGGGGGCAGCTGGAGGACACAAACACAATGATGCCAAAATCAGAAAAAGAGCAGTTCTGACTCAGAATGAATCACAGAAGTCATCAGACCCTTTGTTTTTTTATACCAATGACGTTGACTTCAATCTCTCCAGACACAGATGTGACGTCGTTCTCCAGGTGCAGGGTGTAGATGCCTTTGTCTGGACGGACACTTGGTGTGACGATCAACTCTGTGAATGTGGACTTGGTCATCATGGAAACGCGTTCATCTGCGGTCGTCAGCTCCTTTTCGCCAAACATCCACTTGGCAACAGGGGTTGGATATCCGGTGATAGGAACTCTGATTGTGAGAGGCTGAGGCACGATCACCTCCAGACCGTCTTTGAAAGCACTCAGATCGAAACCTGGGCCAACTGGAGAGCAGAGAGAGAGGCATGATGGGAAATGAAACACTAATTGTGCAAACATTTATGTTTGGAAGGTTCAGATTCACAGATTCACCCTCACATGACTATATACAACATTAACATCTCAGAACACTGAAGGCATCGGCTGTCTCACCGTGCAGGTCGTCAGCCAGCAGAGGCCCGATGATGTTCGACGGGTCAGAGATTCCAGCAGCGTTTTCAGCAAACACTCTGTAGTTGTACTTGGTACCGTATTTTAGACCAGACACCTGAAGACCAGAGGAACAGTTTAAACAAGTCTGTCTCAAGTTTGAACAAGTCACTGGGGGGGGGGGGCGTTTTGCCTTAAACTGATAGTACAGTTGAGAGAGACAGGAAATGGGGAGGCAGAGAAAGGGGGAATGACATGCAGCAAAGGGCCACCAGATTCAGGATTGGAACCAGGACCAGATGCAGCCTGGAGCCTCTGCACATGGGGCACCTGCTCAACCCCCTGAGCCACACGGTGCCCTGTATATCATGTTATTTTAAGAAGAGCTTTTATTCGAAGCAACTTCCCAGAAAAAAAAACAGTTTTGAAGTGGCCACATTTATTAAATATAAAATAAAGTTCATGAAAGTGCTGTTTTCATTTGTGAAGTGGATGCTTTTATTGTGAAGCAGTTGTCTGACCGTTTTTATCGTGAACTAGCAGCTGAAGACATTTTTATCTAAGACAAGAAGACTTTTATAATATGGGAGCTCCTGAAGGACATTTACTGTGAAGGAGCCTTTAAGAGGCTTTTACTGTGAAGCAGTCGAGGGGCCTTTAACATGAAGAAAGAAGGAGGGTTTTTACTAAGAGCCATTTGAACATATTTTCTGTGACACTGTTAGAGGGAGTTGCTGCTGCTGCACAACAAACACAGCAGCTTCAGATGTAGCTGGGCATGCTAACGGAGCTGCTCTGAGAACTCGCTGACAGGAAGCAGAAGCTCTTTGACCTGCCGGTCGTACCTTGTAGAAGAGGTCGGGGCAGAGGCGGGCGTTGCAGCGAAGCCACTTGTCACTTCCATCCTCACAGCGCTCGATGATGTAACCGGTGATCATGCTGCCTCCGTTCTTCAGAGGAGTCTCCCAGGTGAGCTGCACCGAGTTCTTGTTCTGGTCCTGCCAAGACAGGTTCAGAGGGGGACTGGGACGCTCTGCAGGGGAGGGACAGCAAACACCGGTTACTTTATTGTCTCTCATGTTTGTGTTCAACTTGAAACATGTAAACTGAATAGTTTCCCTCTGTGTCTAACAGTCACTCAGCAGGATGAGACTCAGTCCAACGTACCAATAGGGTCCATGATCTTGACGGGCTGGGAGGCAGCACTGGGCTTGCCCACGCCGGCTTTGTTCTCGGCCTTGACTCTGAAGATGTACTCCTTGTTCTCGATGACGTCGTTGATGATAGCGCTGAGCTCATCAGCCTTGGTCACCTGGACGGGTGACCACTTGACTGACGTGCGGTCACGCAGCTCCACAATGTAGGAGGTGATGGGAGAGCCGCCGTCAGACTCGGGAGGCTCCCAGGAGACGGTGCAGCCGAACTTGGTGACGTTCCCGACGATCACGTTCAGAGGAGCATCAGGGACGTCTGGAGAAGACAATCAACTGCTCATCACAAGGGATGTTTTCCACCAGCAGCAACTTTCATCTCATGTTTACAGTTTTTGACTTTTTGTAAAACAGGAGCACTACTTCCTGTGTTTTTCCTGTGTTGAGAAGAATGAGACCAAAAACAACATGGAAACAGTCAAAAAGTCATTCTCACCAAACTTGTTCTTGGCCTGGACTGGTTTGTCCGTTTCTACAATGGGTCCACTGCCGACCCGGTTCCGGGCACAGACCCTGAACAGGTACATGGAGTCCTTCTGAAGCCCAGTCACTGTGTACTCAGGACTGTCGGCGTGGTCGGTGGCCAGCGTCCAGGTCTTGCGCTTCACATCACGCCTCTCCACCACATAGCTGATGACCTTGCTGCCGCCATCGTTCTCAGGCTCCTCCCACGCCAGACTGACCTCACCATCAGCGGTGTCGACCACCTGCAGGTTCTTCACGGGTCCCGGGACATCTGGGGAACACAACAGAAGACAACATTAATGACGTGAGACGTGCTGCATGGAATTCTGGGCCTTTTTATCAGACCAGTGACAGAAGGGAGATCTAACAGGAGTCTGTAGTCAGACTCTAACATCCTAAACCCTTGACCATGTTAATACATTAAAAGTTAAATATCCTGTACTGACAGTTTAATCCAGCTCTGTGTGCAGGCTGCCACCTAATGTTCAAACCTGGTACTGCACCAAAGTAAACTTCAGTGAACTGGAGCCTCACTGTCACAGTAATATCACAACCAGGTCCATTACTGGCTGGTCTGGAGCCGTTCATGCTCTTGTTCTTGTTCTCAACAGTGAAAACATGAGAAGCCCTTTCACCCTCAGTTCTGAACCAGACAAAGAAGCTGAGAAATGTTGTGGTTTTTGACTCATCCAACATCTCTGCTCAATGCTCTTGGTCTCTGAGAACTCACCGATGACATTCAAAGTGATGAAGGCCTCTCCCTCTCCGTGTTTGTTCTTGATCCTGATCTTGTAGCGGCCCTCGTCAGACTTCTTAGGGTCCTTCAGCCGGTACTCTGTGCGGTCAGCGGAGGTGTGAATGTTGTCTTTGGGCAGACTAGTGTTGTCGTACAGCCACTCAGCCTCGGCCTTCGGGTAGGCGCTGTAGGGGACAGCCATGACGATGGGCTTCCCGGCGTCTGTGACGTAGGTCTGGTCTGTGGTCTTTATCTGAGGCACAGCTGAGGGAGGAGAAAGAGGAAGAAGGATTGTCAGAGAGACAAACAGGAGCTGCGGTTCTTCCTCCATCGACACATCTACACCACAGTTGTAAGGTGGCGTTTGTGGTTTTCTTACCTGCCAACTCCAGCTTGGCCTTAGCGTCTTTGTCCTTGGCGATAACTCTGTACTCTCCCTGGTCTCGGGGTCTGATCTCACAGACCTGCAGCCTGTGGACTTTACCTTCACTCATCATCTGGTACTTGTCTCCCTGGACAACAGTCATATTGTTTCTCAGCCACTTCACCTCCACTCTGTCCTTGTTCAGCTCCACCTCAAACACAATGTCGGAGCCTGGAGGGTCGAACACATCCTGTGGTGGTCTGATGATCTCCACGGGGATCTCTGCAGGAGAGAGGGCCGTCACTCAGAGAAGGATTGGAACAGGGTCTACATTCTCTGTATACTGGGTCAATTCTGATGAGCTCACCTTCAACAAAGAGTCTGGCTCTGGATCTCTTATCGTCCACACCGCAGGCGTATTCACACTCGTCATCAGGTCTGCACTCCTTGATACGCAAGGTGCAAATCTTTCCATCTTTCTCAAATGTGTATCTGGAAGATTAATGTTAGAACAGTTGATTCATATGTTGCAGGTTTGAACAAACGTTATAAACAAGGGTCTGACTGCGACTCAGGGTCTCAGGGTCTGGTGTACCTGGGTCCTTCTCTGATCTCACGTCCGTTCCTGTACCACTTGACTTCTGCCTTCTCTTTGGTCAGTTTGCATGAGAACTCAGCGTCATCAAACTCGGTGATGGTCTGGTCCTTCAGGTTCACGCTGAAGTCTGTCGGCGCCTCGCTGATGATCAGCTCAGCGGTGGACTTGCTGTCTCCGGCCACAGCAGTGTACTCCCCCTCATCAGCCAGGGTGCAGTCCTTGACGGTCAGTGTGTGCTTGTCTTTGTCCACTCTGTAAACAATGCGTTTGTTGAGGGTGATTTCCTCGCCGCCCTTCATCCACTTCAGGGTGGCATTGGGCCTGTTGACCTTGCAGCTGAAGCTGATGGTCTTCTTCTCCTGGGTGTCGATGTCCTCCAGAGGTACCACGATCCTCAGACTCTCCTCTGAGCAACAGAAAACATACACGTTTAAACCTGACCAGCAGCCGCGGCTTTTTACTTTCTTACTCAGTGTTTCATTAACAAGCCAAACATGATGTCACCACGTCATGCCGATTCACTGACCTTTGACTGTGAGGTTGCAGGCGCTCCTGGCCTGTTCTCCTCTGTGATTGGTCAGGTTGATGCTGTAGTTGCCTTCATCTCCTTTCTGGGCATCTCTGATCCTCAGGGAGAAGACGTTGTCTCTCTGGACCATGACGAACTTACTGCTCTCAAACACTGTGTCCTCGTTCTTCAGCCACTTGGCCTTCGCTCCCTCTGTGTTCACCTCACAGTTCAGGACGACCTCCTGACCTTCAGGACCCTCAGTGTCCTTCAGCGGTGTGATGATCTTCAGTTTCTCTGCAGGAAGAAAACATCATATACTGATGTGACTCACCTTTAACATGATTTCTACTGCATCAGGGTCAAACAGTGGTTTAGGACTAAAACATGAGAAACCGAGCAGAGAAAACTGAATGTGAAACGTTCAAAAAACAAAACTACAACTAGAATGTGTCCTCACTGGGAAAATCAGAAAAATGTGGCTCTAGATCATTTTCATTTTGATGACATCCTCATAAGAGTGGCTGGACTCTGGTCTTACCGAGCACAGTGAGCTCGGCGCTGGCTCTGGTTGCACCAGTCACCACCGTGTATCCGCCCTCGTCTTTCAGCTCGCTGTCCATGATGACCAGAGTGCGTCTCTTGCCGTCACTGACCATGTGGTATTTGTCTCCCTCCTCCAGCTCTTTGTCGCCCTTCAGCCATTTGACCTCAAAGGTTTCCTTGGAGACAGAGCAGGTGAACTCCGCCTTCTGGCCCTCCACCACCTCCTGGCTTTTTGGCCTGGAAATGAACTCAGCAGCCAGTTCTGCAGCAGAGAGAGAGAGAGAGAGAGAGAGAGAGAGAGAGAGAGAGAGAGAGAGGATCATGTTAGTGACGTTACAAATATGTCAATAAATAACTAAAGCGATGTTGACAGTTCCTTCACAGTGAGTTTCAGTGTTTAATATCTGGTTTTTAACACATTATATTATAGCTGTCAGTGTTTTTCTTCTGTGTTGTGTTTTTACCATTAATCTTGAGGTTTCCAGAGGTTTTGTTGCTGGGACTCAGTCTGCAGTTGTACTCTCCGGCATCATCCATCTTCAGGTCCTGGATGAGGAGGATCCTCCTCTTCCCATCCACGATGTGGTCGTAGCGGCCGCCCTCCGGCAGCTCCTCGTCTCCTTTGTACCAGGTGACGTCGGCGCTGGGTTTGGACACCTCACAGATCAGTTTCACGCTGTCTGTCTCTGTTCCTTCGACGTTGGACAGGTTCTTGGTGAACCTGGCCTCCTCCTCTGCGATGACAAACACAGACGGAGGAACAAAGTCAGCTGAAAGTCACGACAGAGCTCAGACAAAGACAAAGGACTGTGCTGCATTCACTGACTTTTATTATTATTGTATATATTTCTAGTCAAATTCACCCTTCATGATAAATCCAACAGATTGTGATGGATTCTGAACAACTGATATGAAATCATTCTTACATCAGTATTTACAATCAATGTCTTGAGTTCTACAGGTCTGAACGAAGCTCTGCTTTGGATTCATGTACACGAAGACGAGTTTTCCTTCTTACCGACAACAGTGAGCATGCCAGAGGACTTGGAGGTCTTTGCGTCACATTCGTACTCAGCCTCATCGTCAAACACAGACTTGTGGACGATGAGGATGTGTTGGCGGCCTTGAGCGATAATTTCGTACTTCTTCCCCTTTCTGATTTCACTTCCATCCTTAAACCAGCGGACCTGCGAGACAGCGAGAAACACAACGTCTCAGAGGTGGAACCATCATTTAAATTATCGTTGTTCTCCGATGAACAAACAAACAAACAAACAAACAAACAAGTGTTCTCACTTTGACGTTCTCTCTGGAGACTTCACATTCAAACCTGGCAGATTCCTTCTCCTTGACCTCGACATCGTGCAGCGGCTTTGAGAACTCGATGTGTGGAGCTGTCAACACAACAAACCAGACACCAACAGTGACTCAGGTCCAGCACTGACACGTCCCCTGACCCGTCTTTATAAATGGTTACTGATTTCACACAGCTGGTGTGAAAGGTTTACAACCCCCTATGTCTTAATAGGGTCCTTGAATGCCTCATCAGTTCTATACGTTAGGGTTACTCACGTTCAACGTTGAGGAAGCAAGAGGTCTTGAAGCCCTTGGCGTCACAGGTGTATGTCCTGGAGTCGTCCAGAGTACAGTCGTGGATGAGCAGAGCCCTCTTGCAGCCATCGACGATCATCTCATACTTCTTGGTCTTCCTGACCTCCTGTCCATCCCTGAACCACTGAACCTCTGCGTTCTCTCTGGAGACTTCACACTCCAGTGTGGCCGTGGCCTCCTCCTCCACCGTCTGGTCCTCCAGGGGCTTTGTGAACTCCACTGGTGGCTCTGCACAAACACAGAAACCACACAGAGGTTTAGTACCCTGCAGCATCACTGCTCAGATATCAAAGCTTGGTAAAACTGAAATTTCTGGAGGGTTACAGTGGTTTCTGGTTAAAGTAGACGTCGTCGACAGAGTCCAGCAGAATGGGGACATGCCGTCTTACCTTTGACAGTGAGGTTGGCCTCGGTCTGGAAGTCTTTGGCGGTGAGTTTGACCTGTCCGGCTTCATTCAGCTGCACATCTCTCAGAGTCAGGCTGTGGACTTTACCATCTGACTTCAGCACCACCTGCCAGGTTTAACAACACGGTTTAATCTGCCCTGCACACTGTCTCTCAGGCTCAACACAGTCAGTACAGGTGGTCTCTGAAATCTGCCTGTGTGGTTTACAGAAGCCCCCTTTAAACAGAGATCCTGCTGTCATTAAGAGGAACAGCAGCAGAACCCTCATGATGCTGGGTTACAACAGATGGTGATGTACTTCCATGGCATCTCCCACTTCCTGTTTTAAGGCTCAACAACAACAACAACAACAACAACAACCCCCCCCCCCCCCCCCCCCACACACACACACACACACACAGCCTGTGTTTGTACCTTTTATAAATAAATGGTGAAGAGGAATAAAGGCACAACATGACAACACTCAACAGTCAAATCATGGACTTTGCAGACTTGAGCAGCTCATGACTCCTGATGCTCCTGATGCATCACTTCATCCTCTCTGATCCTTCGACAGTGTACACTCAAAGAGTTTCTCATCCCTCCGCTCTGTCTGTGAGGTTCAGAGGAGCCAGAGTGAAGTTTTGGGCTGTCAGGTCTTCAGCAGACTCAGGCTCAGTCAGCTGAGCCCTGACAGCTAAAACGTACCCTGACAGCTGCTTTCCTTCCCCCGATTTAAACTGCCCGACCTCTGACACCCAAGGGCTGATTTTACCCCACATCCACCCACTGTATATCACAGCGAGCTGTCTGAGCCACATTCACTTGACTCACTGAGGAGCAGCTGAGCATATGGTCCGGCTGCCGTTAAAGCTCCTCGTTCATTAGAACAACAGCAGAAAACATTCTGCACTAGTTCCTGTTGTAGGATTAAACACATCATGTTTTTCAGCCATCAACCATCAACCAGCCATTTACTGATGGTCCAAATGTAAAGCAGCTCGGGCCATGTTTATGTGTGTGTGCTTTTATCCTTTGTCTTATTAACTCTCCACTTGGACATTTCTCATTTCTCTTCTCTGAAACATTTTGCAATGAGACTTAGTGCTGAGGTCAGAAAATGGACGTTGGTGTTTCATTTGTGGTTTCCCCAGCTACAGAGAGTATTACACAGACATGGTGTTCAGATGTGGACTTTGTTGTGAGTTGCTGCTGGATCATAGTAACAGTTCATCAGGTGTTGGTTTCACTGATATCAACTTTACTAACTTTGAATCCACTCCAGAAAAAATCTGGTCGAATCATTCAAACACTAGTTTCAGTGAAAAGGTTTGTTCCATCACTGAAGAGAAAACATGATAAATATTTGATATAAAGACGTTAATCAACAGGAAACAGCTGAAAGCATCCAGATCCGCCCTGAGAACACTGCTGAACATCTTTCTACTTTACTTACTTACTTCATCTTAATCTAGAAGAACAACCACCAGCTGATACAGTGTGTGAATCTCTGACCATGTGACACAGTAAATCACACTTGCACAACCCAGAGAGATCTTGTGTCTGTTCTCAGGTTACATCCCATAATCAAACTAATCCTCAGTTATGATTGGCTTTCATCTCCAGGCCGGACTCACGCCGGACTCTGCCCAACTCTTATTTCAGCAGGAAAACAGCAAAGATCTGAACACGAGCAACAACATTTACTGCACGTTGTGTGATTTTAAACCTGGAGCTGACAAATAGCTTCTGTTGCCACCTGCCCTGCTCCTCAGCCTCCTGCAGCTGTTAAAAATAACCCCAGAAACGCTTGCGGGGCAGAAAACCTCCCTGCCTGCGTTATCTCAAAACCAGGATCGAATGCTCAGCTGGAATCCTGAACCCCCACCAGCAGGCCCTTATATGAAGACCAGCAGCTCCGGGGAAAACTGAACACTGTGTACAAATGAAGAGGGAAAGCAGGGTCCTGGCTCTGGACCAGAACCCACACGACACATCTGGACTCATGCAGAACGTCAACAGGTCTTAAGTTTCAGGAAGTGAAGCCTGTGTATGGACTCGTGCTCATGTGTGTGGGGACTTACTCTGTCGCTTGGTTCCAGCTTTGTACCCCCCAGGAACCACTCGACAGCAATGCCTTCGTATGACAGCTCGCACTCAAAGGTGGCGGTTTCCCCAGCGGTCACGGTGGCATCCTTCAGTGGCCTCATCAGGCCGATCACTCGGGCTTTGGATTGGGGAGAAGACATGGTTAGTCCCCCCCCTGAGACAGGTCAATAGATCCAAAAAATGCCCAGAGAGAAACAGCTAATCCTCAGTGGCTAATCCTCATGGTGTGGTTGAGCTGAAGGCAGGCCGCTGAAGCCCTCAGGACAACTGAAGCCTGCCTCCCTGGGACTTGGCACTGGGGGCCAAGCTAATTAGCATACGACCTGCCGTCAGATATACATGGCTGGTGTAAACCAGTGAGGGATGGGGTCACGTTCCGGGCCCTGCCAATCACTGCAAACCTTCTCTAGATAAGGCATGTGGCTTCTAAAATAACCAAGGGGCCTGATTGGCTGAGAGCCCACCTCTGAAAAACCCATCAGGGGGGCCAGTCTGCTCCTGTCAATCACCAGCCTGCAATTTTCCTGGAAAAGGAGAATGTTGAGCTCCTCACAGGAGTTACCCAACGTCACTGTGAGGAAAATGCCGACATCACGGTTCAGCCTCTGTTGGTGTCGTAACGCTGACATGTAACCTCCTGGTGCTGGGGGCTTTGGTAACGGGGCTGAACTCAGGTCCTGTAGGTCAAGTTTGGATTAACAAACCACACCAGATATTTACAACAGGCTTCCTCACATGCCTGAATTAAAGCTCTTTGCGGCCAGTTAAAGGCCTGGCTGACAGCACACTGAGAGTCCGGTGGTTAGTTTAATCAGCGAGCTGTCAGTGTGAAGAGTTTACTGTCGGTATCAGCTCTGCTGTGATTATCTCTGCTGACTGACGGCGAGCCGACACATCCCTGACATCTGACAGGAAACGAGCTCTGGATCTCTAAAAATACATCCAGTTACACTGCAATGAAAACTCTGAACAAGTGATTTCACTCTTCAGCTTCAAACAGAGACGACTTCATCCTGCTACATCCATTCATTCTTTTTACTGAATGTGAAAGTGTTGGCTGAGGTTTGATTGATTTTCATAAGTAGAATAATCTGACAACATTTTACTGCAGCTGCACAAATTTTTGTGTCAGTTAGGTTGAAGTTTTAAACACAACAGAGACATGATAATGTGACGTTCCCCAGGTGACGCTGGGTAAAAACATTTACCATCTCATCAGGTTTTTGCGGCTGGTTAAGAAAAGCTTCCTGAGTCAGATTTGCTGTTGGATGAGATAAAGCTGCACGTGTCATCATCCTGCTCGCTCACTGAAGACTCAAACTCACTGCACGTGTGCAGTTTCCCTCCACACCACTTCACTGTTCAGGAGGTGAAGGTCAGGTGCAGACCACTTTTGAATTTCCCACTGAACTAATTTCAACAGCCAAACAGTCCCCAGATTTGTAGCTCTCTCAGCTCTGTCTCAGTCTTCATGCTAAACTAAGCTAGGCTAACTAGCTTGACTGCACCCTCATAAAGAGCCATAAATCTTAGACAAATCCTCTTGAATCTCACCTGGCACCATTATTTATAATCACTAATCAATATTAATGATTGTTAATTAATTCTGTGACTCAGCCGACCAATCAGAATATTTCATATTCGGTGTTGTTTCTGTCACCTTTGACCCTGAGCTGAGCTGTGGATTTGGCATTCGCTGCCGAGAAGTCAACACTTCCAGCCATGTCCATCTTGCAGCTAAAGAGGATCAACATGTGTCGGGCTCCCTCCTCCTTGATCTCCACCTCCTGAGAAAGAGCAGAGTTACACTGACGTTAAACTCGTCGAGAAGTCGTTCCTCTGTTTTGAATAAAGTTTCAGTGTTTGATCTTACAGCAGATGGGAGGAGTGTCTCTCCCTTCAGCTTCCAGGTGGCGTGGAGGTCCGCCTCAGAGATCTCTGTCTCAAACGTGGCCGTCTCTGTCTCTGTGACCTCCACGCTGTACAGTGGGCGGACGACCTTGATGTCGCGCTCTGCAGAGTTCAAACAGACGTTAGAGGAAATGGCAGGAGGAGAACAGAGAGAAACTCAGAGAACATGAGCAGGAAACAGGCTCATGTTGTTGTGAACAGTGAGATGGACAGAAGGTGTGTGGACGTGGTGGAGGACGAACAGACAACCTGAAGACGCGAGGAGCTGACGCTCATTCAGAGCGACTTACAGTTTCAGCAGAAGCAGAACATTTAACTAACTGACAATAACCAGCCCAGAGACGCCAGAGTCATCAACACTCATCAGGACAGAAATCCTCCTGATGAGAGAACTGTGAATAATCATCATCACTATCACTGAAACAAACATTCACATGTCTGCTTGATCTTTGAATTTGGTCTGTTTTAGTAATATTTATATTGATATGATGGACACAGATATAAACAAACAGCTGGTAGACTCTGGTTTAGAGTCACTATGAAATTCTTCCCTCCTCTTTATAAACATTTATGATGAATAAAATAGTAATAAATAAAATAACTGAACCTTATCTGGCATTATAACAACATCATCACATGTGTGTGAACACCAACACAGACGCCCGAGAGAGGAGACATTCACATGAGAACTATGTCTCCATTGTTTCCTCAGACGTCACAGCTGTTTCCACACACAGGTGTGATGTTCATGGGCTGGATTATCCTCAGGTGTCACAACACACACTCAGAGAACCGGACACAGTGATGGAGGATCAACATTAACGGTGGAAAGGTTCGGTGAAAGGCGATGGGTGGGGCCTGATTCTGCGGTCCTGACCAAGTTTCTGGGGGGAGGGGCTGGATGGCCGCAGACATTACCTTCGATGTTCAGCTGGGCTGTGGTTTTGTCGGTGCCACAGTCGCAGGTAAACGTTCCCATGTCGCTCTTTGATGCCTTCTTGATGACCAGAGTGCGCTTCTTGCCGTCCGACTGGAGGAGGACATTCTTGGAGGGGTATATTTCTTTACCGTCTTTAAACCATCGCACTTCACCCGATGCTTTGCTCAGCTCACAGGACAAAATCACCTCGTCCTTCTCAACGGCGGTGTAGTTCTGAAGCTTCGCTGTGAAGTACAGGTCGCCCTCTGCAGGACGAAACCAATCAGCAGTTGAAAGCAGAAAGTAAAAACAGCAAAGAGTTTAAACAGAACCAGGTGAACAATGACCTGCCTGATACAGCACAGGTGCAGTCGGTCTGCAGATGGAAACCACCGGTGTTTCCATCATATCTCAGTTTATATATTACTATATGCCAGCAGGTAGTGATACATCCAAAACCACAGAACCAGTTCAGAGTGCAGAATTCAGAATCACAGGTAAAGTACTGTGATTTACTGATCAGCAGCTTGTTTATATAGAAAACCACAACAAAACTCATGAGTAGGTACTGAGCGTTTCTGTTCAGATCTGGTTCTAGGAACAGAGATCATGACCTGATCATCTCAACAATCCTCTGCATCCTTCTGGAAAACCATACTAACCGAGCACTGTGAGCATGGCCTCTGATGTCTTGCCCATGGCCTCCACTCTGATCATGGAGGTGTCATCGGTGGTCACCTCCTTAAAGGCCAGTGTATGGACCTTCCCGTCCTCCGACATGTGCACCACTTTGCTGGGATGCAGACGGATGTCATTTTTGTACCAGACCACTGGGATCTGGTCATGCGAGAGTTCAACACTGAACTCTGCAGTTTCTCGCTCCTTCACGGTCACATCTTTAATCGGCTTGATAAATTCGAGGCGAATACCTGACAAACACAAATTATGTATACATATACAGGTGAGAGGTTACTATTTCTGTGCTCATTCAAGTGATTTATAATGAATATAAACCAAATGTCTTCGACTTAGATGGGTTACAATACACTAAGAGGCCAGGAAACCAGGAAAAGCAGGCCCTGACAAAAGTAAGGTGGGCCATATAGTGATGTTGACAGATATGACCGTTTGAAAGATTCTGGCAAACACTAAGATCATTTACAATCTAGATGGAGGATGATGTTTCACCCTGGTGAACACTTCACACCACTCCTGGTCCGACTCTATTTACCTTTGATAATCAACTTTCCAGACGTCCTCTTATCTTCAGCCTCAAACATGTATTTGGCTTCATCCTCATATTTGGCAGATTTCACAATGAGTGTGTGTTTCTTTCCCTCCACCAGGAGTTCAAACTTGTCGTCGTTTGACAGCTCCTGTGATCCCTTTAACCAACGGAAGCTTTTAGGTTCTCTAGAAATTTCCAGCTCAAACTTTGCCTCATCCTTTTCGTACACATGCACGTCAGTCAGTGGCGTAATGAACGACACAGGGGGTTCTGTTGATTCAGACAGATAGAGTTAACATCAAGGTGCAGACTGAGAAGTAGAAAGAAAACCTGTGTGCTCAAGCTTTTCGTTGTAAAGAGGAAAAGACTGAGCACCCGGCTGTGCTTGGAAACATGTAAAGATTCTGCACAAGAAGTGAACGCTCACCCTTCACTTTCAGGTTTGCAGAACACTTGGCATTGGCAGCGGTAAACGCCACCTCGCCCGTCTGAGGCACTTTGCAGTTGTACAAGATCAGAGTGTGTTTGGCACCGTCCTCCACAATCTCAACATCCTGCAGATGGCCAACAAACTTCAGCATGTCACAGCAAACACATCAGGACTCAGAGAACAGTGATGAGAGCAAGGTGTGGTCAGTTCACTGTCATTTGTTAGCTAACAACAGAGCAACGCTCCTGACAGGTTAGACCTGTGAAAGCTTTCATTACTAGGATTTCCAATGAGCTCGTCTTCCAAATGAAAGTGAATCAGACCATGGCTGAGAAAATATCTACTGAGATATATAAAGGACACCTACAGCTGATGGACTCAGGACTTCTCCATTCAGTTTCCACTGGCCGTGGACATCATCTTCGCTGAGCTCGACCTCAAATCGAGCGGTTTCTCCCTCAAACACTTCAACACCATACAAGGGTCGTACCACCTTGATGTGGCGAGCTGATGTTCAAGAGAGGGGACAAAACACTTATCGATCACATTCAACATTGAAACATTTAACAAAGACACAAACACAGGACATATATACATAGGTGTATACACACACACATGGGACACACAGTGTCTAAACACACACACATATACATGTATACACATAAAATGACAGACGTAGGTTGTTTTGCCCATAATTTAAGATAGAGCCTCTGCTTTGGCACCACAAAGAAACCTTAAGGTAAGGTGCTGTGTAGAAACCTCCTTTATTGAGCTGTTGCAAACTTTCATTAGACCATAAATAACCAAATAACTTTCCATGGTGACTCTAAGTCTATGGGCCTCGCAGGAGCCTTTACTGGCACGGTTGTGTCACTGCAAAAAGGAACTTCTGATCAGTCATTTGGTTCTATATGGACCAGAGCTGTGCCACATTTCTTCAAAAGCCCTGAAGACCAATAAAGGGGTTTGTTTCTCTCAAATCAGATGGCTCTTTTATGGGATCTATGAAGACCTTCTAAAGAAGTACACAAAGCGACAAACAGACAACAAAGCAGAGCAGCAAGAGGCGATATGCTCTGAGAAAAAGAAAGAAGGGCCATGAAGAGTGGTTAGGTGGTAGGTAGTGCAGGTGAGGTTACAGGGGTACGCCTACGCCAAGAAGGGAGAAGGTGCCTCAAAAACCTGAAACAAGTCTGTCTTTACCTTCTATGTGCAGTGTGGCAGTCGTCTTGTCTGTTCCACAGTCACATACGTAATGTCCTTTATTTTTGTCTCCAACCCTCTTGATCACAAGGCTTCTGCGTTTGTCCTCAGCCTTAATGGTCACCATCTTTGAGGCCTTGATCTCAGTCTCATTATGGTACCACATGACATTGACATCTTTGTTGAGCTCACAATCTAGACACACCTCGTCTTTCTCCACTGCAGTGTAGTCCTGCAGCTTAACCGTGAAGTATGCGTCTCCCTCTGAAATAGGGACATTTTTCGGTAACTTTTCATTGCACATGTGCAACACATGTGGTATATGGTACAGTGGACACAGAAAAGACAAACACAGAAACAGACAAAAGACAAGGAACACAAATGTCCAATGTGGAAAAATGGACATAGACCCAATGTCTCACAAACATCACATTGTGCAATTTGCACTGAAACAAACAAATGGACAAACTGGACAAACAATTGTTGGGAAGAAGAGACACAGGATGAGGAGGACAGAAAGAGTGCAGGTGGTTATTCGTGGTTTACCTATGACGGTCAAGTTGGCCATGGAAGGAATCCCTTTGGCCTCTGCCTTAATCTGGCACGTATCATCTAGAGTCACTTCCCTTATTTCTAGCACGTGTTTCTTTCCGTCCACTTGAGTGAGCACCGTTCTGCTCGGATGAATTTTCACGTCGTTCTTGTACCAGGTGACAGGGATGTTCTCATGAGAGAGCTCTAGCTCAAACCAAGCCGTTTTGCCTTCTTTTACAGTTTGGTCCTTTATTGGTGAGATAAATTTGAGCCTGATACCTACAAGTGTATTAATAAAGCATATTCATATGAGTTAGAAACCAACTCAATGAATACATATCTCCAGTGATGGTGGTCCCGCACTTACCCTCCACTGTGAGCCTGGCCGTTGAGGTTTTGTCCAAAACCTCAATTGTATATTCGTCCTCATCATCAAACTCACAGCAGTTTATGATCAGCATATGCTTCTTTCCATCATCGATGATGTCATACTTTTGGTCTGGGGTGATGATGTCAGTCCCTCTATACCACATGACCTTAGAGACATCCTTCGTGATGGTGCATTCAAATTTAGCCTGTTTCTTTTCAGGCACAGACACATCCTTCAGTGGGACAACAAAGTCCATTTCGATCTCTGGGTTAAAAGATGACACAGGCACAACACATCAACAACACAACAACAACACAACAGTCTACAGCCAGTGGCCAGTTTACCAAATACACCGCTGTTTGCTGTAGTGGATTGTACCCATCAATGACCTCAGATGTCTGTAGTGTCATACCAGAGAGGTATGAGGTGCTCAGATATGTGTGAAAACACCATGGTGTTGCATGTTGCCCACTGGCTTACAGTTCAGTGACGGTACATGTACAGCTCATCACATTTGATCCAGTAGAGAGCCCACTGGGGACATCTTCAGGTTGTTCAGGTCATCTGAACAAAAAATTGTCAGACTGGTTTGTGTTAAAAGCTCAAATGTTATCACAGAGGATCTTGTTGGGCTCCTTGGTGGCCTCTCTGTTACTTCTGGCTTCTGGTTGGTTTCTGATTGGTCTTGTTGGCTTCTGATTGGATGTTAGCTTCTGCGTAGACTTGTTGGCTTCTGGATCTTTGACACATTTGCCAAATTTGATGTCAGCTGGTTGACATCAGATTTGTTTGTGTTGAAAGCTTGAATGGTATCACTGGTTGACATCAACTTTTTGAGAACAAAATCTTCATAATCCAGGAGGAGAATCTTCATTAACTGGTCCGTTCTTCTTACAACGTTGTTCTCATCAGGTCTTCAGAAGTTATCTTCAGTTTCTGACGACTGGGGAAAATCTTCTGCTACTCCAATAGTAAATCAAACAGTTGCTGAACTGTCAGGGGTAGGCTTACTGGTATTTTTAGTAAACCTAAGGACTTCTGGTACAGTGAGTAATTTGTGAACATAGTGGTGTTGAAACTAATAAACTGGCCATTGCACTTAGATTTAACATGAGACATTTAACCATAGACAATACAAATGTACTGTGGGTAACATCACTACAAACATTTTAAACCACATGTCAAATCGGACAGAAGAACAGACATGAGAACAGTTGCCACCAAACAGACTAGAAAACAAACGGAACGAGTACATGAACGGTGTCCTAGAATTTCTCTGCTGGAGATAGTCGGGATCCCAGGGAAAAACCCCTCTTCATTCTCTTGGACCGTGCAAAGTCTCAACGAATGGAGCAAATGATAAATTGCAACCCTCAAACCTATTAAATAAAGATCTAAGGTCCGCTCTCATGTGCCATCAAGCTTTATTTTATTGCCCACGGACCTTACGCCTTTATTTTTACAGCGAATATCCTAAAATCATGGTACACTGTGATTTCAATCCTGGATACCAGAAATACATCTTACCTTTGACATTCAGCATTGCAGTGGTCACAGCATTCAGAGCCTGGTAGGACACTTCTCCAGCCTGATCCAGTTGGCAATTTTTCAAGATCAGCCTACGCACGTTACCCTCCATCTGGATGTCGCATGTCTGATAAATACATTACAGTAAATTTATATTAAGAAATTGCTGATGATTAACATGCAAATGTAGCAATGTATATCTAAACTAAGGTTACGGATACAAGTCCATCCTGTCTTACCGGGGATCTGGTCAAAACCTCTCCTTTGAGCTTCCATTCTCCTGGAACATCATCCTCGGAGATTTCTGTCTCAAACGTGGCATCTTCCTTCTCAGTCACCTCAACGCTGGCCAAGGGCCTCAGGATCTCAGCCTCCCGCTCTGAGAAAGAGGATTTATTTGTATTTATATATATCAACCAAATGATTGAAAGATAGATTAAGTATGTGAGGGGCTCAGATTGACAGGAAGGTAAGCAGGCAAACAGACAAACCTCCTAATGTTAGCTTGGCAGTGTAGATGCGTCCTTCAACCTCCATGGAATATTCTGCAACATCATCTGGCTGACAGTTCTTGATGGTAAGCGTCAGCTCCTTTCCTTCCTTCTTGATCTCAACCTTGTCAGAAGGAGTGATTTCATTCTCTCCTTTCAGCCACTTCCAGTTGGGAGTGTCCTTGAACAGCTCACACTTAAATGTAGCGGATGCCTTTGGTTTCACATGCTGGTCTCTCAGTGGTTTAACAATCCAGTCCTTGATGATTTCTGTTGGAGTGAAACATGACAGAGACAGTGCACCCCATTAATCACCATTTTAATTATTTACAAACTATAGCAAGAATCAAGAGCTAAATGGACTTCATTTTGGTTTAGTTTTTCTAGCTTTAGGTGGTTTAGTTGTGCAATGATCTCTTGTTCTTACCAATCACTTTGACATTTGTTGTAGTGTTGACATCTTCCTGGTTGGCCACTTCACATGAGTAGGAACCAGCATCGTCTTCTGTTGAGTTCTGGATGGTCACAGCGTGTTGCATACCAATCACATTGATCTGAATCTTGTTGGCCTTTTTCTTCAGCACCTCACCATTCTTCTTCCACACCACATCTCTCTCCTTGTTCAACTCACAGGTCATGTATATAGGCTGACCCTTCATAGCAGAAGTCTCCTCATCCAGCTCTTTGATCCATTTCACAGGGAGTTCTGTGAATAAAGGAGATAAGCTATTTGACTGCATCTATTGCTGAACAGGAATTTATGACTTTTTGAGGCAGAACAAAAGAATACCTTCAACAATGAGCTTGGCTGTGCATGATATTTCTTTGCCAGCGTTCTTGGCCACACAGGTGTATTCACCAGTGTCGGACAACTGGACATCAATAATGTTCAACTTGCGATCTTTGCCATCAGAAGTGAACTTGTGCTTGGGGCTCTCACGTAGGTTGCTGTCATCTTTCATCCATGAAGTGATTGCGGTGGAAGGTGACACCTCACATTCAAACACAGCAGACGAGCCAATAGACTCGGCCTCCTTCAACACGATGTCCTGAAGCTTCTTGATGAACTTCAGAGGGACGGCTTTGAGCTTGAATCCTCCGAAGGGGTCCTCTGGAGGGGAAGGGCCCTTTCCACCAGGCCTCAGGCCGCGACCCCTGCCTTCTCCAGGGGACGGGGTCTGCTTGGCTGAAATACAGATTAAAACCAGTTGATTCAGATTTTAATGTCAAGGATTCACCATTCAGGATGAAGAACATAATAGGGTTTTCTTGCTGAGCACTGGGCACAGTTGATAGCTTTAAGACAACAAACTTACGTTTCAGCCCTCTACCTCTACCTCTTCCTGCCTCCTCTGCTGGTTGTCCCTCTGTTCAGAAACAATGAAGATTAATTTGCTGCACACAACATCATCCTATGTCTTTATAAACATGCCATGGCTTGGAGATGTGTAATATGAAGCGATGGTGAATTTATGAGAAAATGACATTTAAATGAGGACAAATGAAATAAAATGAATAATTACATTGGAGGCACTTTTACATTATGAAGAGATGGAATAACAAATGTAAAGATGGTAAAAGTGAGGACAACACATGTCGGACTGATGAGAATGTAAATGGAAGACATATGAATGAGATGACAGAAATGACAGAAAGCAATGAATATGACCAGACAGTGTGACAGACGACATGATAATTAACCCTGAGACATACACAGACAAGAGAGATGGCGTAAAACGCATCACACTTAAGATACAGTGAGGTACAGACGATTAAGATGGAGGCACGATGGTGGTAATGGGTAGAGATTATTCAGGGCATGAAGGGAGGGATTTTCTCGGTTATCACTCAATGAATTGGGGCCGCCACCGTCTCACCTCTCCTGGTCACCCCTGGAACTTCCAGAGCACCTTCTTCTCCTTCACCTTCCCAGTCCTCTGAGCCATAACTCTCCCTAGGAACCATCTCCCAGCCCCAGGTTTCCTCTTCCTCCTGCTCTGCCTCTCTCTCGGCTTCAAACTCCTCTTCATGGACCTCTTCCTCTGGCTGGGTGGCAACCTTCTTCATCTGCACAGCTCCAGGAGAAATCTCCTTAGCCAGGGGAACCTTCCCTTTTGTGGGTTTTGCTGGTTCTGCTTGCTTCTCTTCTTCTGGTGGTGTCTTCTTTGGGACCTTTTTAAGAGTCACAGCTTCAATAGAATCTTTTGGTGAAACAGCTTTAGGAACCTTTTTGAGTTTATCAACACTTGTTTTCCTCTCAACAGGGACTGCCTCTGCTTCTTTAAGCTTTTCAACTTTAGGTGATGGTGTCTTTTTCAGTTCAACCTTCTTGAGCTGCTCCACAGGTTTCAGAGCGACTTCTTCCTTTTCCTCTTTTGCTTTAGGTGTAACTCCCTTCTTCACCAGCAGAGGTTTGGGTTCCTCGGGAGTCTTCTCTGGTTTCTGGACAGGAATTGGCACAGGAGACACTGTCTTCTCCACTGGAACTGCCTCTACCTCCCTTGGCTTCTCCAGCTTCTTCTCTGGAGCCTCTGGCATCTCAGGTTTCTTCGGTTTAGCCACTGGCTCTCGTTCTTTTGGTTTTTCATCTGGACTTATGCGACGATGGGGTAGATCCTCAGCTGGTTTCCTCTCTTTCACTTCTGCTGGTTTCTTCTCAGGCTCTGCAGCCTCTTTGGATGGCCTGGAAAAGGGCTTTAGCTTGACGCTTTCCATCTCTTGTTCCTTTGTAGGGATTTTCTTTACCTTGGTTGGAGCCTTGACCTCTTCCTGCTCTTTCTCTGGAGTTGTCTTTTTATCTGCAGGTTTCAAGACCTTGGCTGGTTCTTCTGGTACCTCTGGAGTTGCTTTCTCAGCTTTTTTGGGAGGTTCTTTTGGTTCCACCTCCATGGGGATCCTCTCTCCTTTCTGGAAAGTCACAGTGTCCCTTTCTGGCATTTCCTTTTTCTCCTTCTCTGGCACCTCCTCTGTTTTCACAGGCCTTTCAAATGGTTTCAATTTGACTACTTCTGGTTCCACTTCATCTGTAGGCAGCTTTTTCACTTTCTTCAATGCTGCACTGGGAGGCACAGGTTCTTCTTCCTTTGGTGCCTTGGATCCTTTCTTTATAGAAACCTTATCTTCTGGTTTCTCATCTTTTGGGGTGGGTTTCTGGCGGGTCCATGCATCTTTAGGAGCCTCTGCTTCTGCCTTTTCTTTTGGTTTAATAACATCTGGCTTTTTCACCACATCTGCTTTCTCTCGAGGCTTCCTCTCCTCCCCAGGCCTCCTGGTGGCGACTGACATTTCAAATGTCTCTTCCTTATGCACCATCTCCTCAACACTGTACACAGTGGTCATAGTGACCTTCTGAGGTTTTTCCTCTTCTTCATCCTCTTTAGTTGGAACTGATGGAATCTTCTTCAGTTTAATGATCTCCTGTTCCTCTTCCACTTCTCTTAAGACCCTGGTTGTTTTCCTCAAGGTGGGAATTTCAAAGGTTCCTTCCTCTTCGAGCTGAACTTTACCTTTTTTGAGTAGAACCGTTTCTGAGGCAGCAAAGTTTTTGACATTACTCAGTGACCAATATCTCAGATCACAATATGTACAAACATACAAGAAAATTGAATGAATACAAAAAACAAAAAAATTCAAATAATCAGCAATTAAATAATATATATTTTTTTTTCTTTTAATCTAATTAAAAAGCAACTCAGATGTGACAGCAGACATACAAGAAAACAAAAAGTAGACACAACGACTTTCACAGAATACAAAAAAACAAACAAACAAAAAAACAGTGTAAGAATATACGGAACATTTAAGATGTCTATGACTGTTTTGTAGAAAGCTTGTTTATATGTGTGCAATGAGCCAATCTGATTGGTGGTAACTCTTTTTCTGAAGATATTTTCTGTCCCAGATGTCTAATTGATGATTTGAACCTCAACCAGGTGTAGTTTTTAGATGTGAGCTGCTGAAGTAGGTGGTGCTGCTTAATAATCCTATAAGTCATGTTGCTGTGTAATATGTACACTCAGGTGAAGTGGGTGGTAATTGGTGCTCCTACCTTTCTTGACTCCTCCCGGTGCTTGGACAGGTTCCTTGGTTTCATCTAATGCAGAGGTATAGTTCACAAAGTTGTTAGTTAGTTCATGTAATCAGAGTGATCAGCATTTTCTTTGGTTTAATAATGGGAAGACCTTAAGAGGCTGTCATCATAATGAATGTTGCACAGACTGTGGATGACAGGTGATAATTGTGTGACTGAGATACATAGTGACGTAGTCCAATATCACATGATTTTGTTGAATCATAAGCAAAGATGAAGAGGAGAATGAACTTAAGTTGTATCCAAGGACAACTTTGGCATGCCCGTGTTGGATTCAAGGAATTAATGACAAAACATCAACATTTAAAAACCAACCAAACAAAGACTTACAACAAGAATCAACAACAGGAATAAACACAATGTAGGGTTATACAGTATTAGCAGTGATGACGTAAGATGTGAAAAAGATGAAAAGAATAAAAACAAAAATCCAACAAAAATGATTCTTTCTTCATTAAAATTCCTCTACCTGTCTCAGGAGCTATCGTTTCTACCATGATTGGTTTTTCTTCTTCTGCAACTCTCTTGGTAGGTTCCTCAGCCTTCACAACAGGCTGCGGTACGGTCGCTTCAAGTATAAAAAAGAGGAATTGGAGTATAATAAAGAATTACTGGAATACACAGAAGGCTGATTTAAAAAAATGTTAAGAATTACTGTCTGGATACCTGGCTTAGCTCCTTCACGTGGAGAAAGTGTCTTCTCCAATTTCTTTACTTTGTCAGTGACTTCAGGCCTTTTGGCAGCTTCTTGAACTTTTACAGCAGCCAGCGGTTTGCTCTCTTAAAGCACAAGGTACATGAGCAATTCAACAGAGAGTTCTCCACAGATATTTCATTCTAGTTCTGACTTCAGAACGCTGGTCTGCGTTTCTAATCACTCCACAGTTCATTCTGTTCACTGACACATGTTCTGTCTCTTCAGGATAAAGTCTTTAAGATTTTTAAGGATTTCAATTTGTTAAAGAGTGACATTCTTTCACGAATGCCATAAGAACCCCCCACCCCCCACACAAACACAGAGACATAAAACACCAAAACACATTTAAAAGAGGAGTTATGTACCTGGTTGAGGAGCAGCTGGTTTTACCAGTGGCTCTTTCACTTGTGGTGGTGACTCCTTCTCCTTCACAGGAACTTGGAAATGAAATTATGACAATCAGAGCCTCAGTAAGACTGATGGGGTGAGCACTGAACCATGCAAAGACAAATAACACAGACAATGGATAATATGGAAGATGAAGAAACTTTCAGAAACTCCTGACAAGAATATCTTACCTCACCTGTGAAAAAACATTGTGTCTCGACACACACACAGGTACAGTGACACATAAATGACACAACAACACAGAAGAATTGATTAGAAAAACCCAACATACGAAATGAAACTGTGGTGGTTTAGATATCAGGTGATAAGGAACCAAAAAAAGAGACTGTCTCAGCCGACAGAATGGTGGTCCCTCACAATGAGGAAGAATAAAGTTTGTGCCCCAACAAAATGGGTGATATGGCATGGATCTCCTCTTGAAATGATGGCGACAAAGAGGTATGAATCTGATAAAACTTATAGTGGATGATAAAAGGAGAATGGGCAACAATGTTTGGTGCTCAGATCAAAAACCACGTGCTCTGTGAATGACAGTTTTTTCCTTATATACCTCTGGAGGATTCTTTCACTTCTGATTCCAAAGACAAAACGGTTTCAGCTTCTTGAGGATGCACATGTCGGACATGTGACTCTAGACAGGACTCTTCAAGTTCCGATTTCAGTTTGGTGGCACCATCCCCATGTTCTGGAGCATCTGTTTGGTAGCGAGCAGTCTTTCTTTCAAACATCTTCAACATGCTTGTATCTGTTACTGCGGGTTCACTGACAGTGGGCTTATGCAAAGGTAAGCTTTCTCGCAATATTTTCCTGGTATCTATTGTGGATTTGTCTTTCTTTGCGGAAACATCACTGGACTTGTAAACTGGTTTTGTCAGTGTGATGTCTTTCAGGGTGAGATCATCAGGGTCACTATATTTCTGTGGAGTATCTGATATAGTATCTTGTTCTTTTGCAATCAGTGCTTTTACATGTGAAACATTCATTCCAGGTGCACTTGAAGCTTGTCTTTCTGTTTGTTCCTGCTTTTCTTTTCTAGGGGTAGTAACACTGAGGAATATATCCTTAACGGTGTCTGTTTTAGACTGAATACTGTCAGCAGTAAGCTGTTCTTGATCTTTCAGAAAGTCTGGAGATGTACGACCATACTGACCCTCCTCACGCCTTGCTGAATGAACAGCGGTTTTTGAATCTTCTCCTTTCTGTTTTGTATGAGTAACAGTTGTCGTTTCTGCTATTTGTTGAGTCTGTGTCTGTTTCATTGGTATTGTTACACCAACAAACGGAACTTTGTCAGCTGTGAACTGACTTGTGGTTTCTTTTACATTAACATCATCTGTGTGTTCGGGTTTATCACTGACTTCATGAATGTCCTTTTTCCTTGATGTAATTTGTTTTAGCAGCTTGTCAGGCATAATTAATCTCTGCAGAGTTTCAGACTTCAAATCTCCATCTTTAACAATGAGATGTTTTTCAGATGCAATCTCTAACACAGGTGCAACTGAAATTGTTCTCTCCTCTTGTTCTTGTTTAGTTTCTGTTAATTCAAACAGAGTAACACTGCCATATTCATGTTGAACTGCAACTGTCTTGGACTGCACTTCTTCAAAAGACTTCTTTGTACCTTTGTCCAACTTGTGCTCTTTGTTGTTTACAGATTTTACCGCCTTTGACTGAATGTCTTTACTCTCACTGTCTGTCAACCCTGTTACAGGTGTAACATCTGTGTCTTTGTCAGTTTGCTTCAGACCTTGTTTTATTTCTTCAACTGGAGAAAACGCTGTTTTGACCATGACATCAAGTTTTCCGATTGGCTCTATTGAAGAGTGCTGATATTTTATTTCTGGTTTGGACACAGCTGAGGTCTTACTTTCTATTTCTTCCTGTATTTCAGGAAATGTGGCTCTAGTGGGCACAATCTTCTCTGTTTTATCTTGAATTGACTTGATCTGTTCAATTAAAATGTCTTGGTCACTAGACTCCATTCTCTTTGGTGAAACATCTTCCATTTCATAAATATCCTTTTTTGTTGTTGTACTAGCTCTCAGCAGCTCCCCAGGTGTGGTGTAACACTTGAGAGTGCCAGATTTAACATCTCCATCTTTCACCATCTGAGTACGTTCAGATGCTAACTCCATCACAGGTGCCACTGAAAACTTAGTTTTTACTTGTTTTGTTTCTGTTGTTTCTAATGGAGTAACACAACCATATTCATGCTGAACTACAACTGTAGTTTTACCTAATGTTCGGCCTTTCTCTATTTGGGGTTTTGATTTCTTTGTCTTTTCCCTTACAGAGAGGACTGTTGTCTTTCTATCAGTTTGTTTCTGTTTGTCTTTCATCTCTTCATCAGGAGGAACTGTGGACAGCTCATCTGTTATAGTAAATTTCTCTGCCAAAGTGGGTTGAACTGCATCTGGCTTAGTTCCACCTGAAACATGTCTATTAGCTTCAGCTACCCTTGGTTTATCTTGAACTACATCTCCCTTGGTCTCAGCTTGTTGAACATCAGCATGTTTAGAAGTATAATCTGGAATAGATTCTCCATCTGTTACAATCTGGGATTTTTCTGATGCATCCTCCATCATGGGTGCCACTAAAATCCTTCTCTCATCTTGTTCCTGTTTTGATTCAAACGGAGTAACGCTACCATATTCCTTTTTAACTGACACTGTTTTAGCATCGATCGCTCCAACTGTTTGTTCCTCAGGGGTTTTTTCTGTTGTTGGACGGATTTCATTCATTTCATCTTCAATTGTTATCTTTTGAGTTTTGACAAATTTCAGGGCTTTGTTTTGTTGTTGAGAAAGATCTTTCTTCTCTTTAACTTCCATCTCAGGAGGTCGTGGTTCAGTTTGTTCGCACTTCATTTTTTTCTCTTCTGAAGGAATTATTTTGACTGCTTCATGTTTCTTCCTGGCTCCTTCTGGCTGAATCTCCTCTATGACTGTTGGCCACCTCTCCTCACTCTTAGTCTGTGCTATTTCTCTCTTTTGATGACTGGATTCAAATTGACTGCTTGACCCTTTGTTTGGAAAATCATATGCTGACTTACCATCGATTACTTCAGGCTCAGTTTTCTCTGAGACCATGCCGTCAATTTTTTCCTGTCTTTTCAGGGTCTTCTTTTCAATAGGAGCAAATTTCCCTATTTCATGCTTCACTGGTGCTAAGTTGGACCTGATGTCTTCACTTACGTCTTTGACAACTTCATCAGACGTGGTTGTCAATTTTTCTGTTACCTGCGGTACCCCTGAAGTAATTGTTTCAGTGTGTTCCAGCTGGATATGTGTAGGTTTAAAAGATTCCTCGACTGCAGTTGGTTTACATTTGGCTGTTTTTGGGGGTTTGTCTTCGGCCTCTTGAGTTTTTACTAACTTTTCCTGTCTCACCCTCTGGGATACTAAGTCCTTTTGGAGACTGTCTGCAACAAGAATTTCTGCATCGACCACTTCAAATTCAACTTCTTTGATTTCTGAATATTTCTTGATTTTATCTTTAGGAAGGTTCGATTGCACTAACTCAACAGGAGCCTCTTCAGGTTTGGTGAGCTTCTGGACTTTTTCTAACTCTACTACAGGAGTTACTGAGCTTTCTTGGTCAGGTTTCATCTCTGTTGTTCCTTCCATGGGCCTGACTTTGACCATTTTGTCCTTAAGTTTAATGGCTCTGGACAAAATGGATTCAGGTAGAGGCTGACTTGTTGACAGGTGCATTTCTTTGGTTAACATTATAGCTGAGGCCTCTCCTTCTTCCTGTGTCTGTTCTGCTTGTGTTATACTTTGGTCGTTTAAAGCAATGGTCCCCAACTGACAGCTGTCAAGATCTTCTGTGTTTTCTACAGCCTGTTCTTTTTGTTTTGATGGTGGCATTTTCTTTCTAGAAACTTCCTTTGATTTTTGTAATTTCTCAGTTATTCCCTCACTTTCACTTAAGGGTTTGTCAGTTGGAGGCACTTTTTCAGAATTGTCTTCCTTCCATAATCCCTGATCTGTGATGTGTTTCCCCCAAGTTTGTTCCTGAACATCCAACTTCTTGTTTAATATTGCAAAAAAGTCAACTTTGTCCTTTTGTATTTCTTTCTCTGGTTGAATTTCTTTAACCTTATTTTCTTCCCTATCTGACACACTGTCAAACAGTTTGTCCACTGTTTTATCAGGAATTGCTTCAGGTTCTTGGACAGGAAGCTGTTCAACTTGAGAATTTTCCTGAACTACCAGTTTGCTCATAGATTCATTCACCTTTTCTTCAGTTTTTGGGATTTTATAACCCTGTGTCTTAAAACCATCAGTAACAGATATTCCATCTCTTCTTTCAGATCCAACACTTTCATCCAGAATTTCTTCTTTGTCCTTTTCTTCTTCAGCTTCTTTTTCTTTAATCATCTCTGCAGAGGACACTTCTTCTGACATGAAATGTTTCTTCTGAGATAGCATTTCCTCTGTCTTTCGAAGACTAGTGATGGTTCCTTGCAGACAGAAGAGTTTAAGAAGTGTGAAGACAAAGCACCATGTAGCAGTGCCAAGAGATTAGAAAAAACAAAAACACAGACAAACAGACATTTGGAGTTAACAAGACAAATAAAGAGATAATAAAAGGATCATAGCAGACGATCAAGAGGAACATATGGCGTTGTTGTACCTCTTTCTGGTGTTTCAGGAGATGGAGTATCATGAGTAGTTGTGGGAATGGTCTCAACCCTGGCCTCTGGTTCTTTAAAGATAATTAGTTCTTGTTAAACATGATATATCAAAATTTCAGAGAGGAATGCACAGGAAGAAAGACAGACTTCGAACCACAGAGGGATAGAAAAAAGAACATCTTAAAAAAAGACAAAAACACACCAACAGAAGAGAACTCTAGAGAACACAATGAACAGGGAGATGTGATGTGTAGAGACATTCACAAATGAAATGAACTGGGTTTGATGGTGCACTTAGACTGAAGTGATGAAACTGTGAATTTCCCCAAGATTTGGATAAAAAAGAAAAAAAACTACAGCAAAGACAGAGACATGGGAAAGTTAAAGATGAAGATGATGGTGTTAGATTTGAACTCTCTGTACCTCTGGTAGGTGTTTGTAGAGGAATCCTTTTCTCCTCAGCTTTTGAGGGGACTGATAGTTTTGTGTCTTCTTTTATCTTTTCAGTATCAACCCTCTGAGGACGGATATCTTTGGATTCCTCCTTTCTCTTGGATTCTGCTTCGGTTTTTGTCTCAGCCTCCTTTTTGATGACTTTTGGCTTCTTGAGGTCGGTATCTGTTACTGACTCTTTTAGTTTAGAGATCACATCTACCTCAGCTTTTGGTTTTTTAACAAGTTTCTCTCTTTTTGTCTCTTCAGATTTTAGCGTCTTCTCTAGTTTCTTGTCACTTAGCTCATGTTTCTTTACAAACACACTGGTCTCATCTTCTCTAAAGTCAGGAGTGACTGATGGTTTCATATGAGTTTCGTCCTTTCTTGTGGGGGTAACTTTTGCTGGTTTGGTCTCCGTCACTTCAGTCTGCTCAACTGTAATTTCCTCAGCTCTACTGTATTCTTCCTCTGGAGCAGCTGATAGTGCCTCCACATCATGATCAGCTGATTCCTCATAGGTGACCTCTTTCTCAATTTTCAACCTTTGAGTTTGTTTCTTCAGTTCTGTGCTGATTATCATTTGGGAAGGTTTGGTTTTATCTTTCACTGACTCTCTGTCCTCTGTTTTCTCTGTCATCTGTCTCTCTCTACTTTTTGTTTTGATGCTAATCTCCATCCCTTTTTTGACTGTAACACCAGTTTCCCGTAGGGAAACTTCCTCTGGCAGGTGTCTGACTGAGATGCTGTCTTTCCTCTCATCAGTGATTTCTTCTGTTGGTGATTCAATTGTCCTGATGAAAAACTCTCCTTCAGTTTTTTCCTCCTTTAATATTGTGACCTCTTTATCTTTGTCAGATTCACCTTCCTGGACTTGACCTAGAGCTTCTTGTGTTTTGGGGACAAATCTTTTTTTGGTCACCCTGACTTCCTTCCTCTTTGAAGTGTCAGTAACAGATATCTCACCTCTTAATTCAGACTTTCTGTCAGTTTGAGCTGAATGTTCTTTTGTACTCAATACATCTACTTCTGATAACAATACTATGGTCTCGCCGAGTGGAGCCACTTCATCTTCATACAGTTTTTCGGCATGTTCTTCCACGACCTCTTCATGTTCCCACGTTTCCTCTGTGGGAGACACTTTTTCTGTCACATAATAAACTTCCTGTATTTTCTCTGCTCCTTTCCTTTGCTCAATCTTGACAAGACTCACAGTTGCTGGAAGTTTTAAGAGGTGTTGAAGAACAGGCGTCATGTGACGGCGCCAAGAGAGGACAACAAAACACAAAGACAATCAGGAGTGTTAGAGAGAGACAACACAGAGATTAAGAGGCTCATGTTTCAGGTGATAATCCACCAGTAAAAGATTAAGATGGTTCAAGAACTTGTTTTCACATGTTTTCAGATGGTTTGTACCTTTTTCAGGAGGAGAGACTTTTTTCTCTTGATCAACCTCTGTGGACCAAATCTTCTCAATCTTCTTAGTTTCTATTACTTATGAAGAATGAACCAATTTTAAAACCAAGATGGCGCGTAGGGACAAGATTATTGTAAAAGAAGGGAATTCAGACAGTTACAGACAAAAATCACAGGTGCACATTCAATAACAGAAAACATGGCAAACAATATGATGTTGAAGATGTAAGAAGATGTGGCAACAGCTCAGTTTGTATTACTGTTCATTGCACTTGTGACATCTACTGTAGACTCAAAAACTGTTCTGTTCATTGTTCCCTGCAATCAATCAAGTGTTCAACAGGTTCTAACATGTGTCTCTGTCAAGTTTTAACTTTCCTTCAAAAAGCCAGTGGTCAGTAAAACAATGTTATCTCTTACTGAAACTTGCTTCAGCCTCTGGTTGTTTACTTTTTTGTGCTTCTGGTAAATGAGCCTTTAATGATCAATATAGGGTCAATATCTGCATTAAAGCTTCAGATTCTTGAGTTTAACTTTTCATTTTTTGAGTGTACATTTAGATGTGCAGCATTAAGCCCCATAAACTTCCACTCAGCTTATGAACAAGTGCTGTAACTGAGTGTTGCCGATGGTTGACATGCATGAAGAAGATTCAAAGAAAGGCAAAAAGAGTTGAGTTCTGCCTTAGCTGTACCTTTAGGAAGAGGTTCTCCGGCCTGTGGTTTGACTTTAGCTTCAGGTGTCTTTTCAGGTGTTTTATCAGGGATCTCAGTCATAACTGTTCTCTCCACAGAAATCCTCTCTGTTTGTTTCTTCAGCACTTTTTCAACTTTTACTTCCTCAAACTTCACAGGAAGCTGCTCAGCTGGCTTCTTCTCAGGTAGCCGCTCTTCATCCGCTGCTTTCTGAGGAACTCGTACAGGCTTCCTCACCGGAGGGACCTTCTCTGAAACTTTTTCCTCAGGTGTTTTTTCTAAAAGCTTCTCTGGCACCATCTTTGAGATTTCCTCCACTTTTCTCTCAGGTGCCAGTGCTTTTTCTGGGACACTCTTGTGGATCTTTTCCTTCACCTCTGTTTTCCCTGGAGGCCGTCTCTCAGGTACTGTTTCTGGGGTTTTATCAGGCCAGCTCTCAACTTCAGTCTTCAACACGACAACCTCTTCAAACACCGTCTGAGGTACTTTTTCAGGCACCTCTTCTGGTACAATTTTAGGTTTGGGCTTCAAAGCTTTAAGAGGGTTTGACACAAAAACATACACAAGACATGACTATAGAGAACAGAAAAATGTGCTGACGCACAAAGAAGGATCTATCAGACATGGGACGGACCACTGCGCTCAAATGATCTGTATTGAAGCACTGCTAGGTTTCCCTGAGAGGAACCTAACCCTGCTTGCTTAAAACTGGACAAGAATCAAAGGACAACAAAAAAACGAACAAAGCCAGGGCTTGATCAGAAACAGTAATGTACCTTTCTCTTTCTTCATTGGTTCTTCTTTAGGAGGAGCTACAGCAGCTTCTGGCTTCCTGGCTGCTTTTTCAGGCTCCTCCACCGGAACTTTAAAGAGCACCAATCACATACATTAGAAGTTGTACATGGACTTCAAGCTGAAAAGTGTTGTTATAGACAAACACACCACTCTAACGAGTGTAACACAAGACAAACCAACAAACTGACAAACTCTCATGCAGCCCCATCTTAGTGTCATAGCGACTCTGTGAGCCAGAGGTTAGATGTTAGACACAAACCCCAGCTGCTCAAGAGACCTTAAGATGAGAGTAAGAGTTTAGGGTTTAGTGGGAGGTGCTTTGGGATGATTGGCAGCTTCAGGTACCTTTAGGGGCTACAGGTTTCTTCTGAGGTACTTCTTCCATTGTCTCCACCTTTTGTGGGACTGTAGGTGGTGGTGGAGGTGCAACCACCTCCTTCTTGGACGGTGTTTCAGGTACTTTGAAAAAACATGTAATTTGTCAGATATGTGAAATTGTAACAGACAAAAAGCCTGTTGAAGAGTCAACTGACGTTAGATGACAGGACACAAAGAGACACACTGACTCCATCACAGACATGAGAGACAACTGAAGTGTGTAAAACATTAAAAGGTATTAAGTTCCTTAAGATTAAAGATGTAAGAAGTTTGTTGCACAAAAATCTTAACACACATAAACAAAAGATCAATAAACATTCAAGAAAAATCACTACAGGTAAGTAAAAGTTGGAGTTAAGAGAATTAAGAAAAACTCCAGAAACTCGACCAGAGATGCTGTATACCTTTCTTTGGAGGTTCCTTTGGAGCAGGCGTCGGTTCTGGTTTGGCCTTCGGAGCAGGCGTCGGCTCTGGCTTGGCCTTCAGAGCTTCCTTTGGAGCAGGCGTCGGTTCTGGTTTGGCCTTCGGAGCAGGCGTCGGCTCTGGCTTGGCCTTCAGAGCTTCCTTTGGAGCAGGCGTTGGTTCTGGTTTGGCCTTCAGAGCTTCCTTTGGAGCAGGCGTTGGTTCTGGTTTGGCCTTCAGAGCTTCTTTTGGAGCAGGCGTTGGTTCTGGTTTGGCCTTCAGAGCTTCTTTTGGAGCAGGCGTTGGTTCTGGTTTGGCCTTCAGAGCTTCTTTTGGAGCAGGCGTCGGTTCTGGTTTGGCCTTCAGAGCTTCTTTTGGAGCAGGCGTTGGTTCTGGTCTGGCCGTTGGAGGTTCTATTTTTGGGGCCTCAGGCTCTGCCTTTTTGACTGCTGGTTCTGGCTTGACCTTGACCAGCTCTGGCTTTGCAGGTTCTTCAGGGACTTAAAGCAAGAGTTAGATTTAGGTTTAGATACAAGCAAAGAGAGACACACAGACAGTCAAAGATCCGCTTCCAGCTGGAAGCTAAACAAACACAGTAGACACATATCAGACATGAAGACAGATAAAAAAAAAAAAAAAACTCACATTCAACAAATTCTTTAAAGTCAACACACAAACCAAACAAAGTGGGAAATACCTTTAGACGGTGTTGGTGTTGGCTTCTTTTCTGGCACTGGTTTGGGCTCAGGCTGCGGCTCAATCTTCACAGGTTTGGCTTCTGGTTCTGCTTTGGGAACTGGTGTGGGCTTAGGCTTTGGTTCAGGTTCTGTTTTTGGTTTGGGCTTGGGTTCAGGTTCAGGCTTAGCTGCAGGTGCCACTTTTTTGGGCTCTGCCGGTACCTGAGGCTTTGGCTCATCTTCAAGTAGGTAACACAGACATTAGCTAATGTTAGCATGAAGTTGTGCTAGCATCTCAGAGTTATCAAGAGGCACTCAAAAGAGCGAGATGACACTGATGACGGAGACACACACTCATGAAAAGTGAAATTAGCAAAGGTGTTGTGTGGAAAACAGACACAACACTGATTACAGAGTACAAACAGTTAAAATCTGAACTGAAAACTCAAAGAGGTGAGAAGCTACGTAGTGGTGACACACACAGCTGCTACTGAAGACTGTTGATAAGACATCAAACAACAGAAAGAGCTACTGTATATGTACCTTTCTTTGGCACGCCAGGCTTCTCAGCAGGCAATGAGGGAACAGCAGGCTTCTTAACCTCCTCCGGTTCTTTTACAATACAGTCACACACACAATGTACCAGGAAGTCAAACAAGAAAACAAACAATACAATGAGAGGAAATGAAGGAAATCTATACAGTGTGTTTGTTAAAGGACAAATTACTCATCAAAAGTAGGAAAGACGCTCAGTAGTGAGATGTTTCACACAGACATCTCTACCTTTGGGAGCAGGACGTCCTATCTTCTCTGGAACTGAAACTACAGGAACCTTTTCCTCCACCGGCTTTCTGGCCTCCACTACTTTAAAGTTTCAGTAAAATTTCACAACATTAATTGAGGTTATGAGGTGAAAGGTCACACAACTATACGACATTTTAAAAGTGTAAAAAGCATTAAAAGCCACAGATGAATTCTTTATTTAACAGGTACATGCCAACATCAAACAAGTATGTTGGTACCTTTAGGTGTTGATGGCTCCTTCACAGCTGGCGCTGGCTTCTCTTCAGGCTTTTTCTCAGCTATGGGAACTTAAAGAGACACCAACTGTGTTAGCATCACAAGAGAGATGCTGAGCTTTTGGCTGGTGAAGCAGAGAAGTGCAGCAGAAGCGCAGTAAAAGAAACAAAAATCTGATATGTTGTGAAAAATGGAAGAATAAAGGAATAAAAAGACAGAAAGGACAAGTAAGGACAGGACAAAACAATCAAAGATTTTAGTAGACAAGGACAGACACATGAGCTTGCATGTTTTGCAGAATAAGGTGCTGCAGCAGAGGATGTTCAGGTCGACGGTACCTTTTGTTGGGATTTCCTCTCTCATTTCAACTTTCTTGGTCTCCACTGTCTCCTCAATGGGAACTCTGACAGCTGGTGGCAAAGACAAACAGAGACACATCCAGGATCATCATCAGAATACACACACACATGAATACTTATTACTGATATTATTATACATGAGTTACTGCTCATAACAAACGGTTGAGCCTCTGACAATCAGCGTTGCATGAAATACCGTCTCTGGTTATAAGACAAACCTTAAAGCATGTCCTGGAAAGAGCATGCATGGTTTGGAACAGAGAGAATCAGAAATCACAAACTTAAAATGCACCTGTCGATCTGTTGAGCTACTGACAGTTATCTGCAAAACAAAGGGAAGTGATAACCATAACTGACGTCCTACACACACGCATTCAAGGTAAGAAAGTAAGAGTTGAAGTAAGAGGTGTGGGAGGTGAGCAGGAGCCTCGGTCTGAGAGGTTAAACACAACACAGGGACAATTAAAGGTCAAAGGGCTAACAGACTGTAAAGTTAAGAGAGAGCCATGGTTAGAAGAGCGGCTCACACACAGAGGTGTTAAGACACAGGTGTCCTTCCTGTATGTGACACTCATCTGATACCTTTGGTTGTGGACACCTGTTGCGTTACTGTCTCCTCTGTCCAGCTCTGATACTCGACTGCACATGTGACGATCACAACAGTGACAGAAGACAAACTAACATGAGGCAAAAACTCACAGTTCCAGAGAGTCAAAGTCTTGTCGTCTTTGGTCGATGAGGTCAAACGTAATTAAACAATGGATAAAGATTTGTTTTCAAAACAACCGCTCTTTGATCTCATGGATGGATTAAAGAACAGGCCAGGGGGCGGCTGGGTCACTTTGGTAAAATACAAATGAGGTCACCTCATCAGGAGGTGACAACGTCCAAACACCAGAGTTCAGTCTGAAAGCTACAAACCAACTCAGTGTTTAAACTGTGACATTTGACCTCCTGGATCAACAAGATGAAAGACTTTGACTGTCAATCAACATCATAGCTGTAAGTTAGAAGTGATGATGGAGAAATGAAAGTTGGGATGTTTGTGAAAAAAAGAAGAAAACATTCCAAAAGCTCAGACAAACAAACAAACAACACGAATGATCAACAGGACAAAGACAAAGACAAAGGAGGAAATCTACACTTCACCTTTACACAGCAGAGATGAGTCTGTCTGTCTGTCTGTCTGTCTGTATGTGTTTCTGATGATTTTATGATAATAATAATACTAATAATGATGATGATGATGATGATGATGATGGAGAGGATGAATTAAAAAAGAAGAAAGGACACGTCGTACCTCTCTGCTCCACCTTCACCTCCTCTTCATAGTGATATGTAAATTCAGCTGATTCTTGAAAAAACAAAAATGTTTCAAGAAAAAAGAAACATTTTCACTGGATTAGTTTGGTTTAATGAGATAATCACTGTCACATTAGACTGGTGTTAATCAGGTGGTGGTGGTGGTTGGAGGTGAGCAGATGAAGCAGAGTAGAAACACAGTAAATACCTTTATGTGCAACCTCTTCTTCATAATGATAGAATTCAGCAGATTCTTTAAAAGACAAAAAACATGTCCAGTTCATTTAGATTTTTAACTTGCTTCTTCTTTGCTCTGGTCTGAACTCACATGTTAAAAAATGAATGAATCATGAAAAGTTGTTTCCACATCTAAAGTGAGCTGCTCCTGATTCTGGTCTTACCTTGAATTGCCACTGATGAGGGCACTTCAGGCCTCTGAACTGAGGAGTCTGGGACATCTATAGAATATGGAATATGGTTCATACCAAAACTTTATTTAAAAGAAACTACCACAGTCATTTAAGAAAAAGTGAGCCTGTGTGTACAGTCGTGTTAAAATCATAAATCCTGGTAAATCCTCTTGCTCCTCAGCTTTGTGGGAGGCAGAAGACACAGGCCCCGCATCATCAACCAAGCTGCTGTAAATGTTATGACACTAAAGCACGTGTGTAGGAAACCTGACTTAATGCCAATGGTATGAGCTGTCTGTGTTCATGTTAGCGTCAGGCTTCTCTCTGCTAACAGTGTTTTGAAATTCTAATACCAATTTAACTAAAAATGGCTATGCTAACAGTTTGTAATTACTACAAACAGCATGCCCTGGGTCATGCCAGCTGCTTGTCAAAGCGAGCAGCTTCCTGTCTCTGCTGAAGACAAAGAACAAGAGGATTTCCTGAAATGTCTCTGGATAAAGTTGTTTATCTAGAAAATAAAATACTCACCAAAAGGCACCATTGCTAATTCAATTTCTGTGAAAAGGGGGAAGAGTGAACAAGGTGTTACACACTGGAACAAACAAATGCTGAACAGAAACAGAAAAAGTGGCGCCTGACTAGGAACTGTACCTTTGCCAGACAAATAAAGCTCAGCTGTGCTCTTAGCCTCTCCTCTGGGCTCCAACCTCACAATCACTGAGTACACGCCTACATGGGATTAGTAATGAAGACGTTTAACACTCAAGTCACAAAAACAATTTGGAAAAAAAAAATCTACTGGGCCTCTGGGGTTCCATGGCGCTCTACACACCTTCGTCTTCAATGGTCACATTTCGGATGACCATGAAATGTCTTCGGCCCTCGCTTGTGAAGTTGTACTTAGGGCTCTCTTTCAGTTCCCAGGTGTCTTTGTACCACGAAACAATAGCGTTGTCGAAGGACACCTCACACTCAAAGGTGGCCGACTGCCGCTCGTTGACTTCGACGTTGTGGATGCGTTTGGTGAAATGAATTTGTTCAGCTAAAACAGATAAAGACGTGAATGGGTAAACGTGTTTGGCATCACAACTGGGAATGTATGACAATAGCTGAATGGTAGTTCTCATCGACACAACATCCACATGGTTAGAAATGATGATCAGAGGAATGTCTATGGGACAGTTATGATGACTGGTTGTTTGGGGGGAGGATGGATTTGAGTCGAAACTGATGTAAGAAGACAACGAATGAGATGATGGCGGACGTTTTTTTTTTTTTGCAAGAGAATCCGGGAGAGGAGAGTGGTGAAGAATGTTAAGACAGAGGAGGACAAGTTCCACAAGAAAGAGACAAAAAAAGAGGAAAAAATCTTCAACATTAGTCGCAGAGCTTGATGGGGGAACTCGGAAGAGGTTAGTCAATGGGCAGAACATCCACCACGTCTAGAAGGTTTCACGGAGGTTTCCTTGTACAAACCTTCCACCCAGAGGTCGGCCGAGGACTCCAGGTGCTGGTACCTGCAGCTGTATCGACCCTGGTCTTCAGGCTTCAGGTCTCTGATCAGTAGCTTCTGAATCTTGTGTTTCACCTCAGACGAGTACCTGCCCTTCATCTCTAACTGCATGCCATTTTTAAACCACTGCGCCTCTACATTAGGGATGGACAACTGACAAGACAGAGTACAAGACTGTCCCTCCTTACCCGATGTGTCCTGCAGGTGTTTCTCAACCTCCGCCTCTGCAAGACAAAAGCCCCAACAGCATCAGTCAGAAGGGTTAAAAGTCATTAAACTCTTGGGAAGCTTAGACAGGTCTCCGTCTGGACACAGTACCATAAAACAGATGTTGTACATGTGGAGTGTGTCAGTACTGACCCGTGACGGTGAGCTTGGCGCTGGAGATGTGTGGGCCACAGACCACCCGGTAGTTGCCCTGGTCAGATGTTTGGCACTTCTTGATCTTGAGCAGGTGGCGGTCGCCACTGATGCTGATGTCGTACTTGTCACCAGTGTCCAGTTTCTGCGTGCCCTTGTACCAGGACAGGGTGATCTCTGGGTAGTTGATCTTCACCTCACACTCAAACACTGCCTCATTGTTGGTGAAGACGGACTGATCGGAAATATCCTTCACCACGGTGACAGGCTGCAGGAGTGACGAGAGAATTAACCCCCTGAAGTCCACATTACCAACAGAAACACCTGAACACATGACAAACAGTGAATTTGTCCTGACCTCTGTCCGCTCCATCCTCTTCTGCAGATCGGCCACTAGTCGGGCCATGTCCTCATCAGACTCTCTGTCTCCACGTTCCACTTCCTGTCAATAACATCAACATTATTCAGCACAACATTCACGCACATGAAGACATCAGAGGCACTGATGGTGCAGAGTTTTACCGGTCTTCCACTTTCTTCAGCTTTCTCCTTCTTCAGCTGCTCGATGGCCTGCAGCAGGCCGCGGTAGTCAGTGATGCCGTACATTCGGGCATATTTCTCATACTCTTTGGGGTCCACATTCCTTAGCAGCTCCACAATATCAATATCTTTCTCCTGCTGTGGACTCTTCTGCTTTGATGGTGTCCTGAAGAAACCAGAACGGTCCACAGAGAAGTTAGGTCAAACAGTATTAGAACAGATATCAGACTGTTGTCACATCATTTCCTGAAAGTTGACAGACTCACTTCTTTAGTTTGGCGCGGAGGTCGCCCTCGATCTGTGCCACCTCTTTCTTCTCGTCCACATGCATGTCGGTGCTGCACTCAATCTCTCCGTGCTTGTTGGAGGCGACGCACCTGTACTGACCCGAGTCGGACTTGGTCACCTCTCTGATCTCCAGTTTGGCTTCCTGACCCTTCTGCTCAATGGAGATGCGTCCGCCATGATTGATCTGCCTCCACTTGCCCTTCATCCACTTCACACTGGGAATGGGGTCGCCGCCCACCTTAGCGATGAAGGTGGCAGTGCTCTCTGTGGAGCAGCAGGTTAAAGGTTAAGGCAAATAAATGTAAATTTAACATCTACCTGCTGTGTGTTGTGTGTATGTTGTCATCTCACTCTCAGTGACGTGGGCAGTTTTGGGCTCTTCGATGAAGAACAAGTTGTCCAGTTTCTTTGCTGAAGCTGCAGCTGGAGCTTCAGTAGGAGATGGAGCTGCTCCTGGTTTTTCTGCAACACAACGATGTCATAAAGGTCAGCTCTGCCCCGTTTGAAAGACAAAGGAAGTCCGTGTGTGGAAAGACGTCGCCTCCGAGATGTAGAATGTTTATTATAGAAGAGAAACACACATTCCAGGACCAGTATCATCAGAACACACATGTCCTGTGTTTTTCAGCCTTTCAGCAACACACAAAATACTGGACATGTCAATTTCTTGTGTGCATTTATACGTCACTGATGGCTGTCGGCAAGCACTTTGGATGACTGTGAACTAGTAGATCTCGACAGACTAAAAACTTAAAGTAGACCTTGATACAAAAAAGGCTGGGCACCCCTGCTGTAGAGTAATGCTGCTTGCTGCTAACCTCATGTTCAGGTCTGGACGATACGTTTAACACTGTGTTCAGCTGGTTCACTGCAATTGACATTTCATTTTTATTATTAAGAGAAGACTACTATGTAACTGCTGTTGGTTTTATAATCTAACTTTATTGATTTAAAGTTTTCTCTTGCTGCTCTCCTTTACAGTAACATGTGATGACTAAAAGACTCCACCAGGTGGAGCTAAGATGAATCAACTTTAAAGCACAACAGTGCAGCAGAGACTCAGTTAATGAGTTGATGTACTTGTTACTTCTTCATTAATTAATCTGAGTTTTTACTCTGAGTGACATTATAACCTGTGTTCGCTGAGTTAAACATTAAACTGACCATGTGAAACCAGGCTTCTGAAAAACACTGAGGTCCACTGTTATAACATTTCTGACCTTTCACTGTGACTTTGGCTTTGCAGAACTCGCTGCCGGCGTCGTTGGTGGCCTTGCAGAGGTAATCGCCTGCATCGCGTCTGGAGGCAGGGCTGATCTCCAGGCATGCCGTCCCATCAGAGAAGCTGATCTTGGTGCTTCCAGCTGAAGTCAGGTCCTTCCTGTCCTTCATCCACTGGATCTTGAGAGGAGGGGACCCACAGACGTGACATCTCAGGCTCAGCTTCTCGCCCTCATTCACAGTCACTGGTTTCAGAGGGACATCAAACACTGGAGGCTTCTTGGCCTCTGCAGGAGAGAGGAGGTGGTTTCAGCCCTGTGCTGTGGCACTTAGGAGGTCACAGAAGATGGCTATGGTAAAAGCAGGTAACACTGAAATAGACCTGGAAGAACTCAAACAAACATCTAAACCCATTCCACGTCTCACGTGTTATATCAGAACAAAAACTCAAGTTTTTGGCCTTTATCTCAGAGCACAGTGATGTTTCCCCCTGTTCATGTGGTTGATTTTGTCCAGTCACCTGTCCAGGGAGAGCCATCGCTGGACATGTGCTAGCTATCGTCATGTTTGCTGTTAATGTAGTGTAAGACAAGAACAGTAAAGAGGAGGACCCAGAACTGAGCCCTCAACACACCAGACAGACCCACTCAGGTCCAGAAGCACCTCATGATCCTCTGCAGAGCTCAGGTCCGTGAGGATCAAGACTGAGCCGGGTCAGTTTCTATGTCTAATGAGACATGAATCAGCCAGATTGAACTGTCTGTATGATAAACAACCGGTTTATGTGTCTTGTAAAGTGTGGACCCTGAGCAGGATGAAAATGTAATTTGAGGTGGAAATTTTGTTACTTTGCTTCATTTTACCATCAAATCATTAATACTTATGAATAATTTAACTGATTAGCAGAATAAATTGTGGTAAAGAGCTTTGTCTAGATTGACTGGAAACTGAGCAAGAGTCCAGGCACAAAAGAGTCAGATTACAAAAAGAAAAGAGGGAAAGAGAAGCATCAGATTCATGAATCAACTCGTCCTTCACTGGGACAGTCAACACATGGTGAGTTCATATCAGGTCAAACTTCTACTCACTGTGTCAGTCCAACCCACCTGTGATGCCCACAGTAATGTCACAGGAAGCTCTTCCAGCTTCGTTGGTGGCCTGGCAGGAGTACCTGCCGCTGTCGCTCACCTGGCTGCTCTTAATGCACAGCACGGCCACATTACTCTTAAAGCTGATGTCGAATTTGTCGGAGCTGTGGATCTCTTCGCTGTCTTTGAACCAGCTGACAGACATGGGCTGCGAGCCGGACACTCGGCCCTCGATCTTCACCAGTTTGCCCTCCATGTCCTCAATATGTTCTGAAGGCTTTTTGGTGAACACTGGAGGATTTTTACGCTCTGAAAACAAGATGAGGAAGTGTTGTGAGGACGGGGAGCTTTCTTTTCTCCCACACAAAAGAACGCCCCTGAAGGGGGCTTCAGTGTTTAAGAAGAGAAGGCAGGTATGAGCCGAGTGTGGCCCAGCATCAAATACCTTTGACAGTGACGTCAGAGGAACAAGAGTCTTTCCCCATGTCATTAGAGGCATGGCAGAAGTATCTGCCTGTGTCGGCTTTGTCTGCCTTCACAATTGTCAGGTGGGGGTTGTTGTCCACACAGCTGATCTTATAGTTCCCCCCTGAGCGAATGTCTTTATGGTCTTTGGACCATGTGACTTTCATGGGGCTTGAGCCAGTCATGTGACACTCCAGCTCAATGCTGTCACCCACTGTCACCTCCTGTGGTAACAACTTCCTGTCAAAGACTGGAGGGTACCTGGGTTCTGCAGGTCCATGACAGAGCAGGAAGAAGGTGAGATGAGAAGAACAAGAGGAAGAAGAACAACAACAAAACATTTCAATCATCTGCTCGCTCTCTCTTTACTCAGGTACTTTACTGTACTCTACTCAGAACATACAAACAGTTGTGTTAGACCTCAGTCAGTCAGACAAGATGTTTAATCACTATTAAAATCCTCATCACTGAACCAGTCACTCCCACTCTCATGCTTTACAGACCTTGCAGGGTGAGTTTGGCTCTGCAGGAGGCGGAGCCAACGCTGTTTGTGGCCACGCAGGTGTACTCCCCGGAGTGCCTCATCTCACTGTGGCTGATCTCCAGCACGGCCGTGTTGTCATCGTACAACATGGAGAACTCGTGTCCCTGCCTCAGAGGCTCGCCGTCTTTCAGCCATGACACCTCAATAGGTGATGTGCCGGCAACACGGCACTCAAACCTGACAGCCTGACCCTCCGTCTGCTGCAGGCTGGTGATTTTCTTGGGGAAGGATGGAGGTGTTTTGGCCTCTGGAGAAGACATGACGGGGATAGTTTAGTTTTCATAGTGGGACAACTGCTCTAAAAAGAGGGAGGCTTTATTTAAACTGTGCATTTACCTTGCACATTGAGTTTGCAGGTAGAGGAGGTGGAGCCGATACGGTTCTCGGCTTTGCAGGTGTACTCTCCAATGTCTGCCTTGGATGCTTTGCTGAGCTTCAGGCAGGCGACACCCTTTGAGAACTCCAGCTTACAGGTTGGGCTGGACCGGACTTTGCCATCTGCCTTGAACCAGGACACCTTGATCTCAGGTGTTCCTGCAACCTGACACTTCAGACACACAGCATCTCCAGCGGTCACCTCCATGGGCTCCAGAGACTCAACAAAGTACGGCGGTTCTGCAGTCACAGACACGAACCATTAAAACAAACCAGGAAAATAATGTCTGCTGGTTGCAGATACTGGACCAATCAGAGCCCAGAACCTGCCCAATACAATTTATCTACTACACAGTTTTAACCTAACCTGGTTAATTGTTTGGAAAATTACATATAACCAAGGCTTCAAAAAGTCAATACGATTTTCTCTAAAAATATTCACCAAACAGAGGTTGAACTCACCAAGAATGGACACAGCTGCCTCACATGTGTCTTTTCCAGCATCGTTGGACACTTCGCAGCTGTACCTTCCTGCCGCCTCCTTGTCGTCTGTGCTGAGACACTCCAGGATGCAGGAGCTTTCAGTCGTGGTGATGTTGTACTTGTAGGAGGCAAAGATCTGCTGTCCGTCTTTGTACCAGTTCACTGTGATCTTAGGAGTTCCAGTGTATGCACACTCCAGCGTTAATGGTTTTCCCTTCTCAACTGATATGTCTTTCAGCTTCTTCGAGAAGGCTGCAGGCTCTGAGGGATGAGAACATACAGAATTTAGTTTGAATCAGAACCTAGACACCATCAAAGAAAAAGCCTGAGTCTACTCTCTACCAAATTGTGTAAATGTAAAGGCAGTGAATCCAGAGGACAACAGAGGAAACATACAACTTGTTGTGCAACCAACCTTTGACAGTGAGATTGATGGGGCAGTTTTCCTTTCCTGCATCATTAATTATCTGACATGTGTACTCTCCTGCGTGAGCTTTGTCCACATTGAATAGCTCCAGAAGAACCTGGTTGTCCTTCAGAGAGAACTCGCAGCCCTGTCCAGACAGCATCTCCTTTGTTCCTCTGAACCACTTCAGCTTCAGGGGGGCGCTGCCTTTCACCATGGCTGAGAAAGTCACGTTAGAACCGGGCATCGCCTCCACTGGCTGTGGTGGCACCACAAAAGATGGAGGTTCTGGGCACAGAGAGTGAACATCTTATAATCTTTGTTTCCTTCAGGCTTATACTTGATGATGTGTGAAATCTAAACAGATGAGCCAAAACATTCAATTCAACATCAACTAATTTCCTGCCCACATGTCCAACCTACTGAGACATGAACTCTGTAACACCTTCAAAGGTCCCTGTGGCATTTGGTACCAAGGTGTTTGTAGCAGAGCCATTGAGTCTTGTTAGTTGAGAGGTGGAACCACCAACATTCGGTCTGTTGGTGGACTCACCACAGCATACCAACACTGGCTCCAAGGACATGGTCACTTACAGTCTAATATATCTCAGACCCTCACATGTCCATTTGTTCTCAGATACTGTAATGTTATTGGCTTCATCTGAGTGGTCACAATGTTTTGGCTCATCAGTGTGAATCTCTGCTCAAACCACAAGCACCAATATTCACTCAGATCAGTTGGATTCTGAGTTCATAATCTTGATATATTTCACTGCGGTAAAATGCATTTTTCTAACTACGTATATCTATTACAAACCTTCAGCATCAAGAAGGTTCTCGTTTCAAACAGTTCTGGCTGTCTAATCATTAAATTCCTGTAGTGACTGACCTTTGACAACCAAGGAGGCCATGGTTTCACTTGAGCCCGCCTTGTTGACAGCTTTGCATTTGTACTCTCCAGAGTCGGACAGCTTCAGTGTGGGCACTTTGAGTGTGCAGTTGTTGTCAGTGAATGAAATCTCATAATTTGGCCCACTTTGTATCTCCTCCCCATCATGGTACCATGAGATGGTGAAAGGTGGAGAACCTGACACTTTGCACTCCATCTCTCCAGCATTTCCAACAACTGTGTTGCAGTCTCTCAACTTTCTTGAGAATGTTGGAGGTATGATCTTGTCTGTCAGACGGGGAAACAAGTATCAGGCACTGCATCAGGACAAACACAGCTGTAAATATGTTGTTATTGACAGGGCTGGGTATCAAATTGTGTTTTTGATATAGAGGTGGTGAAAGTTTTTCACCAAGCAATGAGAGCTGACATAATATAAGCTGAGATGAGTTTCTGATTCAAAACATTGTCAACATTGGACAAAGTTTTGTTTAGGTCAAGTGTTTGTCTCAGAGAGTTTGTTTCAACATTTAATGATTGACAAATTTGGATTTGCTTGTAAATTGAAAAAAATAGTGTTTTAACACTTGGCTCTGAGCAGGAGGATGAAAAAGGTCCGTATCATTGGCACTAACTTGAACAGTTTCAAAAGAATACCCAGCCCCGGTAGAGAGGAGACACCAACCTAAAACAGTGAGATTGATTTTGCTCAGGTCCTTCCCGACCTCATTCATAACCTCAAACGTATACTCTCCAGAGTCCATCTTCTCAGCAGACAGGACATTCAGGCTGGAAATCATCCGAGAAAATGAGATTTTGTATTTCCTCCCAGACGCCAGCTCCACACCATCCTTGAACCACTTGGGTACGAGCTCTGGAGTTCCGCACACTTTGACCTCAAGGGCGGCAATATCACCCGCTGTCACGCTCAGAGTGTCAGGCTTATCCACAATCTTAGCAGGTTCTGGAATCAACAGAGAGGGAGGAGAACATGTTTTCAATCAAACCTGCAAGAGAAGCTGGAAAAACAAAACTGCAAGAGAAAGAGAGAATTATATGGTTACAAACCTAGAACAGTCAAGTTAGCGAAACACTCCACACTCCCAGCATCGTTTCTGAGTTGGCAGGTGTATTTGCCTGCCGTGGTCGCATCTGCCTTAAAGACTTTTAGAGCGACTTGGTTGTTCTCAAAGGTGATTTTCCTGTTGTCACCGTCCCTGAGAATGTGATCCTTGTCTTGAACCCAGGACACAGTAATGGGTTCAGAGCCTTTAACAGTGGCCACAAGGGTCACCTCCTCTCCCAGTATCACTGTCATGTTTGACAGTTTCTTCACAAATGATGGCGGCTCTGAAGAGAGGAGAAAAACAGCGCAAAAGGGAAAGTCAGCAAGGTGACAAAAGTAATTTAAAATCTAATACTAATGATTTTTTATTTGAGAGCATCGCAATTTCTACTGACCTCTGAGATTAACTGTCGTCTGGCAGGTGTCACTTCCTACACTGTTTGACACTTTGCACTCATATTCGCCGACATCTGAGGGCTCTATCCCAATGACATGCAGCGTCGCTGAGCTGCCCTCGCTCACCATCTTATACTTCCTGCTCTCCATTAGAGGTTTTCTGTCTTTGAACCAGGTGACCTGGAACGGAGCTGTACCGCTCATTTCACAGTACAGACTCACGTCCTTACCCTTCAGCCCCTCAACAGGCTGAGGTACTGTCACAAAAGATGGGGCGTCTAAAGAAAGATCAGGAAACTGTTAATGAAGCAAACATGGGAAAAGAATCCATGATCCATGACGAAATCTAAAAGCTGAGACCTGTAACATTTCACGTGTAATCGCAATTCACAGTGGCAGGGAGCCCAATAAAAGTTCTGAGTGCTGAGTTATCAACGTTAATGCTTTGTAAACGTTGTAACTAAGGTGACGATGAATTTTCTGGCTGGCGTTGTTTGAGTTACACCTAATGTGGTGGAGCTGGTAAAAGGGATTTATGGAACTACACCGATTCTGGTGGGTTCACAGGTGAAAGGTCGTTGAGGCTACAAATAAGATGGTGGAACAGCTGTGAAAGATGGATGCAAAAACAGCTAATCGGCAAGGTTGGAAAAAGGAAGATTGCAGGAACTATAGCTAAGATGGCAGAATTGATATAGTTTGTATAGTGTAGCTGGCAGTGTTTGATGGCACTGCAGCAAAATTGTTGTGAATGGTTGTCAAAACTATGACATGGCAAAGTTGTTGGAATGACATGGGCAGCCTTTCGGCCACCATTTTACCACCGATCTTTTTTAAGAGCCGTTATTTTCTTTCTAGAAGGTGAAAAAAATTCAGGTGATGTGTGTTTCTTTGAGTTTGGCAATAGTCCACTGCACCAGGGTGAAATATAAATCCCTTAAAAATGTTACAGGCATCAGCTTTAAGCTAAAATACACTGAGAAAACAGTGCATCACAAAGTCAGACCAAAAATAATACATGATGGTTAGGAAGTCAGAGAGAGGCTGACCTTTAACGGTAATTGTGCTGCTGCAGCTGACACTACCAGCATCATTCTGAGCTTCACAGGTGTAAACTCCATCATCATCAAAGCTGGTGGAGAGCAGTTCCAGGACTGCTACTGAGTCAACAAATGATGTCCTGTAGTTGTCCCCATCTGTGACTTTAGTGTCGTGTTTGTACCAGGTCACTTTCAGAGGAGCTGTGCCATTGACTTTGCACTCCAGGCGGAGTGAGTGACCCCTCTTAACAAACTTAGTAGAGGGGAGTTTCAGCACAAACTCTGGTGGTTCTGGAAAGCCAAAATACAAACAAGTTAGTTGCTGGAAGCATGAAGGTAAACTTCAGACTGATGGGTCTGACAGGCCAAAAGTGAGCACATGAGATAAGCCGAACAGATGAGTTGGGAATGAGGGGTTAGCAGAGGCAGGATGGTTGTGCAAAATGCAGATGCAACATGAAGGCAACAAATAGCTCTTGATGAGAAGCTGCAGCGGTGGAAAAGAAGCTTCAAATACAAACGATGTAGTGCTGCAAAGCTGGAAGATGTCACAGAATCACTAGTTTTAGCTAGTGATGCACAAGTGAGATGAAAAGAGCCACGCAAGAGTTGCTTTAAAAGATGAAAATCCAACCTTTGACATTCAAGTCTGCACTACAGCGTACAGACCCAGCATCATTGCTGACTTGGCAAGAGTAAACTCCACCATGGGTGACACCCACTGAGAAGAGCTCCAGGAAGCAAGACAGCCCTTCCAGTCCCGTGAAACAAGTGGGTCCAGTCATGAGCTCAGTGTCATCCTTAAACCATTTGACTGTAAATGGAGGAGTTCCCTTAAATGAGCCTTTGAAGCGGACAGTGGCATTGGGTAAAGCCACCTGGGACTCAGGCGGCGTCACAAAACTTGGAGGTTCTGAGGGAAACACGATCTGGTTAAAGAGATACTCACCTTTTAGGATTATTTGACCAATTGCATTAAAGAGTTTAGTCTAACCTTTGACCATGAGCGATCCACTGCATTCACAACTTCCAGCTGCATTGGTCAGCTTGCAAGAATAAGATCCTGCATCCGATCTCTCTAGCTGCTCAATCTCAATGGACACAGCATTGTCCTGCTGAATGAGTTTGTGTTTCACACCGCTAGAGATTTTGCTCCGGTCTTTCTGCCACTCCACACTGATCGGAAGGGAACCAGATATTTTGCAACATATCTGAACAAAGGAGCCCAATATCTCCTGCATATCTACCAAGGGTTTGATGAAGCTTGGAGGAATTACTTGCTCTGTTACAAAGAGAATAATAAGAAAATAGTTAGAATCTTTTCAACATAAAACATACTACTATGTACTGCTATGTACCAGTGGAATTTCCACACCAACCTAGGACAATCACTTTGACTTTGCAGGTGCAGCTACTGATGTGATTCGCAACCTCAAAGACATATTCTCCTTCATCTTCTCTCTGAGCAGACTGAATCTTTAAGCTGCTGACATTGTTCTCAAAGCTCAGTTTATGTTGCCTGATGGACTGAAGCTCCTTGCCATCCTTAATCCACTTCACTTTGAGCTCAGGGGAGCCCATTACTTTACAGTCAAGACTGACCGGATCTCCAACTGTGACCCTTATCAGTTCAGGTTTCTCTGTGATCTGAGGAGGCTCTACAATGCAAAGCAAAAAGTCAGAAATGTGTTAAGTGTCCAACCCAGTTAGGACCATGGGAAGATTTCACTGCCACAATTAGTTGAGCACAGGTATACCTTGCACTGTGAGGGTGGCAAAGCACTTATCCTTCCCAGCCTCATTTGCCACCTGGCAGGTGTATTTCCCACTGTGGGTTGCCTCACAGGCAAGAATCCTGAGAGTGGCCACATTGTTCTCAAATGTTCTCTCAATCTTCGCATCCTCCAAAATCCAGTTCTCATCTTTTTTCCATTGCACAGAGAGAGTGGGTGACCCCTCCACAATACACTGAAACTCTGCCATTTTACCCAGAACTGTGGCAGTGTTCTCAATCTTCTTCGTGAATGTCGGTGGTTCTAGCAGAGACAACCAATGAAAAGTTACCACATTGTAAGCCAACACGTTGAAAAATAAAAATGTGGATTTGTGATTCTGATTCAACCAACCTTTTAGATTTAGAGTAGTCTTACATGTACAGCTTCCCACTTCGTTAGCAACAGTACATTGATATTCACCAACATCTACAGTGTCACATCTGTGCACCTCTAGACCAAGAGTGCCATTTGTCTGGGAGAAGCCATGTTTAGCACTGGGTTTGATTGCCTTTGAGTCTTTGTGCCATGTTATCTCGAATGGCCCTGTCCCAGAAACCTGACACCCCAAACAGGCACTGGAGCCCTTCACAACATCAGTTGGAGTCAGATCTCTGATAAATGATGGTGGTTCTGAGATAAGAGAAAACAAACTGTCACCTACATTTTATCCCATAGACTAAGACTTGTGTTCTTTGAAGGCAAAGTTTCTCATTAAAGAGAGATTCAGTGAACAAACTTTCATCTTTTCAATTCCAGAGCATTAAGACTAAGTCAACTGAAATAAATGCCAACACAGTTATTTCAAGCAGAATGTCATACAGAGAATAATAAATAGAATAGGTGGCCTCTAGTGTTTTAGAAATCATTGCTCACAATCCAGTGATCTTAAAACTTCAAAACAATGAGAACATCTTCCAACATGGCTAACCTTTGACCTTGAGCTCCATGCTGCAGCTCTCACTGCCAGCCTCATTGCGAGCCTCACAGTAGTAAGTCCCACTGTCTTTGGTATCAGTCCCACAAACTTCCAGAGTGGCCACAGAGTTAACAAAAGTCATCTTGTATCGATCACTGGAGCTGATCTCAGAGCCATCCTTGAACCAGTAGATGTCTATCTCAGGTGTGCCGGTTACCTGACACTCAAAGACTTTAATCTGACTCGGGCGTACCACAGACAAACGCGCCGGAGTCCGTGTGAACTTAGGTGGCTCTGTGGAATAAAATACAATGATAGATGCATTAGATCCATCAGATGAAGGCAGGGATTTAATCTAACAGTGTTTACATTTCCATCCAAATGTTTTTTCAAATGTCAAGAAAATGTTTTTGCAGAAGTTCCCCTTACATCCTACAATCACTATTTTTCTTGTAACAATAGTGGTCTGTTTCCTTGAAGTCGGTTTGAATGAAAACAACTAAATTTACATTTGAAATGCACAATCAGCAAGTGCAGGGCCAGTGTGTCAGCAAAGAAAGGAAACTAATTTAAATTCTCAATTTGTTAACATGGGACAGATGGATGGAAACATATGTGTCAACAAAGTTCCACATAAAGTTATAACCTTTGACAAAGAGCGTTGCCTGGCACGAAGTGGAGCCGACATCATTCTGGATTTCACACACATAGTCTCCAGAATCAGACGCTTTAGCAAAGAAGAGCTCTAGTGAGCTTGAGGTGTTGTCTTTGGTCACAAAGCAGTCAGTGCTGGATACAATCTCTTTCTTGTCTTTAAACCATTTGATGGTTAGTGATGGTGTGCCAGACAGCAACACGTTAAACTGAACCTTTGAGCCAGGCAGAACGTTCATGGACTCAGGCTTTTCGAGAATACATGGTGGTTCTGGAAGAGAAGAACAAGTCACTGCTTGTGAAAGCTGCACAAAAGACAAAAGGTCCTGTTAGCAGTGTAGCTATACTTAAATGATGCATGTCCAGCTACCGATGCAATAACAAATTTTTCAAACCTTTCACAAACAAGATCCCAGAGCACTGGACTGTTCCTGCTTTGTTTGTAGCAATACAGGTATAGCTTCCGCTATCTTTACTGCCAAGATTAGAGATTTCCAGAAAAGCGACACTCTCAAAGAATGTGCATTTGTGTTTCTCATCTGTCTGGATCTCTTTCTTGTCTTTGTACCACTGTATGGTTATTGGCAGGGAACCAGACACAAGACACTCCAGATGAGCAAACGATCCTTTGATACCTTCAGTTTGCTTCAGTCTTCTTGTGAAAGATGGGGGAATTATCTGGTCTAAGGTTGGTGCAGGAAGAAAAGACGTGAAGAGAAATAGAAAGAAAGTGAATGAAATCAAATTTATCAAAACACATTTTTAAGTTCTGTGGTTCACATTCAGAACTAACCGAGAATGGTAAGCGTTGCCTCACAAGAACCTTGGCCGACATCATTTGAAACATTAAAGGTGTATTCACCACCATCACTCTTCTCAGTTTTAAGAATCTTGAGCACAGAGCTGGTGTCTGTGCTCTGTATTTTATGTCTGTGGCCTGATGTCAGCTCCTTGCCGGCCTTCAGCCATTTGGCCTTCAGGGGTTTTGTGCCTGAGAACCTGGCCTCCAGTGTGGCTGGATCCCCCTGAGTCACACTGATAGACTTGGCCTCCTCTGTGACCTTAGCTGGCTCTGAGACATTAAATAAAACAGTCAGCAGAGAATGTGAAGATGCATTTGGACCTTATCAACGTCATGAGTTGATAAAGACCGCCTGATTGCACCACTGTAAAGATTCAAGAGTCCTTGAGTGTTTTAACCAACCTTTGACTGTCAACACAGCAGAGCATGTTTGGCTCCCAGCCTGATTCTGCACCTGGCAAGAGTATTTGCCACCATGTTTGCTCTGTAACTTGGTGATGTGCAGCAGAGCAGTCTTATTTTCATACATGATCTCAATATTTTCAGCCTCTTTGACTTCATGGTTGTCTTTAAGCCAAGACACAGTCATGGGCTCTGAGCCTTTCAGAATGCACTTCAGAGAAACCTCGCTACCCACCAACGAACTGATGTTCTCCAGCTTTTGCACAAATGATGGTGGTTCTATGGGAAGAAAATTACATTCATGTTATTGGCCTTTCAAAGTCAGACTTCATTCTCCAAGTTCAATCTTTGCTATGAAACATAAGTCTGGGAACCATCTACTAAGGATCTGCTGAGACAGCTCTGGTGACCATTCATATACATAATCAGTGCCAGGTCTGTGCTCAGGTTTGCCTTGCATGCTTATATTTCTCAGCTGCACAAAACACACTGCTGTAAACTCCATAAACTTTTACAATACCTTACGTATAAACAAGGTGTGGTATTAAAACTGGCCTAACTTGACATTGCTGTATCTGTGAAGCCCACTATGGCTTCACACACACACTAAAGTAGCCTCAAGTGAATGTCTGCTGAGGGTTGCCAGACCATAATGAGCAGGAGGACATGGCAGGAAAGCAGTTGATCTAAATGTAAATCCATAGAATCTAAACCAACCTTTTAGTGTTACTTGGCAATCACAGGAAGCACTTCCCACTTCATTCTCAACAGTACACTGGTACAAGCCAACATCTCCTGCCTCTACTGCCAGCACCTGCAGGGCTACCAGATCATCTTTCACAGTGATCCTGTGTCTCTTGTCATTCCTAATTGGCTTCGTATTTTTATAAAATGACACAGAGAACGGGGAAGAACCAGTGACCTGGCCTTCCAACATCATCTCAGAACCTTTCACCACATCTTTGGCCTCCAAGCCACGCACAAACAATGGTGGTTCTAGAAGACAACAGCAGGTGTGAGAGAATTACAATGAAATACGTATGTACATACAATGATAATGTCATAAAACAAAGCCAAAAACCATTCTAACCACAGATAGTAATATAACAGAAATAAAGAAAATCTCAGAAAAATACAAGAAGAGCAGGTTAAGTTTCCAGTATGAGATTAAACATCTGTAAACTGACCTTTGACTGTAACTGTGCTGCTGCAGCGGTCACTACCAGCCTCACTGGATGCCACACAGATATAATCTCCACTATCCTCTACTGTACAATTGGCCATTTCCAGGAATGTCATTGAGTCAGTTACACCCATTGTGTATTTAGGACCAGAGCTGATCTCCATCTCATCTTTGAACCACTTGAAACTGATAACTGGGCTGCCTGTCACTTTACACTCCAGTCTGGCAACATCACCGCTGGTGACGAGCTTCGTTGCCTCAAGCTTCCTCACGAACACAGGAGGTTCTGAGAGAAGAGGTTAAAGTTCATTGTCAGACAGGAGACATGTTAGTAACAGAAGACATGTTGATGTTACTCAAGACTGTCATGACATTTTCATGCAGCTGCACACAATACTGAAGACAGGCACCTTTCACAAAGAGCACTGTGGTGCAATCCACCTTCCCAGCATCGTTGGACACTTGGCAAGTGTATTTAGCAGAATCACTGGGTTTCACAGAGTGAAGCTCCAAAGAGCTTGAGGAGGCATCTTTTTTAATAAAATATGAGCCTCCAGTTACAATCTCCTTTTCCTCTCTGAACCACTTAACAGCCAGAGGAGCTGTTCCAGTGAAGGCTACTTTGAAGGAAACAGTGGTTCCTGGTATAACATCCTGGTTGTCGGGTTTCACAGTGAACACTGGGGGCTCTGGGGGTTATTGATAAAACAAAATTTTCATTTCATATTAGCATGAATTGATTTAAGGACGGCAATAATAGTGCAATATGACATAAAGTGAGTGTTCATAACCTTTAACATAGAGTGTGCTGCTGGTTTCTTTAAAGCCGGCTGAATTGGTGGCTCTGCATTTGTAAACTCCAGAATCTGCCTTCTCCAGCTGAATAATTCTCAGAGTAGCAGAATTGTCTTTGAATTCAGGCTGGAATTTGGATCCAGACACAATCTCCTTGTCATCTTTGAACCAGGCTATGGTCATGGGTTGTGACCCAGACACCTTGCAATCCATGGAGACGTCATTACCAATGTTACCATCAACTCTTTTCAGAGACTTGGTGAAAGTTGGAGGCATTATCCGATCTGATTGTTCAAGAAGAAAAACCTCATGCATTAATAGTTTCAGAAATAGAAGAATTTCAGAAAAGAATTACTAACAAGAAACACTAGTCAATGGTTTATACGTAAGATATTTTCATTCATTTGTAAAACAGGGTTAGGGTTAACCCATCATAAAATGTTAGACAGAAACTGGGAGCTAACCTAAGACAGTGACTGAGCATGTGCACTGGTCTTTCCCAACTTTATTCGACACTTCAATCTTATACTCCGAGGTGTCTCCTTTTTCTGCTGTAAGAATCTTCATGGTGGCAACATTGTCCTTCAGAGTCATCTTATATTTACGGCCACTGATCATCTCCTTCCCATCTTTAAACCATTTCACTTTGAGTTCTGGGCTTCCAGAAAGTGTGCACTCCAATGTGGCTGAATCCCCTGCAGTCACACTAATGGATTCTGCAGGTTCTACAATTCTGGCAGGTTCTGGGACAAGATAAACCTGTTAGTTATAAAGAATTAAGAACACAAGAACTTGATATGAAAGATATCATAGATATCATCTGACCTTGCACAGTCAAGGTGGCTTCACATTTTTGTTGCCCAGCCTCATTCTCAGCTTGGCATGAATACTTGCCGCCATGGCTGATGGCCACTGTTGTTATTGACAAGCTGGCAACGTTGTTCTCAAACGCCACTTTGATATTTGGATCATCATCTCTGAGTATTTCAGAGTCTTTCATCCATTTAACAGTGATGGGAGCCGAGCCCTTAATGGTTCCTAGGAGTTTTACTGTAGTTCCCAGCACTGCTGTAGCACTCTCAACCCTCTTTGAGAAAGTTGGGGGCTCTACAAAAACATTATGAGTTAAAACTGGCTGAATGACAAGATGTAACATCAATTTATAAGTTTCATTAATTTCAGATTTACTGACCTTTAAGTTTTGCTAAGGCTTTTGTGGTAACCTTCCCCACATCATTGGATATCACACACTGATAATCTCCAACATCTGCACTTTCAAAGGTCTGTATCTCCAGCCTTGACAAAGACTCTTGGGAGATTATTTTATATTTCTGATCACCAGTGATGGTTTTCTTATTTTTTTGCCAGATTATTTCAAAAGGAGCTGTTCCTGTGATCTCACACTCCAGCTGAGCTGCTGTTCCCTTCACTGCTTCTAGTGTCTGCAGCTCTTTTCTAACAGATGGTGGCTCTGGGTGCCAAAAGAGTGTCAAAAGGTTAAGTACAGCGTAAACAGATAATACCAAAACTTCTCTCAAGTGAACAATACTTGGAACGTAAATTCAATTGTTGACAAACCTTTAACAGCTATAAGGGTGTTGCAGCTCTCGCTGCCAGCATTATTTGACACTTCACAGGTGTAACTCCCACTGTCTGTGACCAAAAGGTTCATTATCTCCAAAGCAGCAACGCCACTCTTGAAAGAGATTTTATATTTTTCTCCATCACTGAGCTCTCTCTCATTCCAGAACCAGTGGATGCGAAGTTCAGGTGAGCCTTTAATGGAGCACTGTAAGCGTGCAGTTATACCCTGTTTCCAGGTAATCTTAGGTTCCATTTTCTTGACAAAAGTAGGGGGCTCTGAAAGGAGTGTTTGGTTCAAAAACAGCAAGATTTTCAAACATTAAAAATAGTCATAAAACAAAACAAATCAACTGAAACAGAGTACGAAAAAGAGATGCAACAGAAAATGCAAGAAGATAGCAAGACAAGGTGTTAGTATCAGCTTGCAGTTGGCTGAAAACCATCAGCACCCCACCAACTAAATTCATGGGATATATGTTTTTATCAAAGCTAATGTAAAGATCATTGTTAGGATCTTACCTTGAACTGTTACCACAGCCTCACAGGATGAGCTCCCAGCCTCATTAGTGGCTGTGCAAACATATTTCCCAGAGTCCTTCAGTTTGGACTTGGGTATCTCAAGAACAGCCACCTTGTCCTCAAAGGACAGCTTACACTCCATACTCTGGTGGACTTTTCTGCCATCCCTTGTCCAGGTGACGGTCACACCAGTGTCCTCATCCACTTGGCACTCCAGCCTCAGCGGGTCATTAATAGCAGCTGATGCTGGCTCAATGGTCTTAACAAAGCTGGGCTTGTTGATAACCGTGAGTTCTGTGGTGAATGTAGCAGTGCCGACACTGTTGGAGGCCTTGCATAGGAACACTCCCTGATCAGTCAGCTCAAGACTTTTGATGTGAAGGGAATACTTGTTCTTTTCACATTTCATGAAATAGTTCCCTTCAGAAGAGATGGCTATGTTGTCCTTGTGCCAGACAACTTCAATTGGTGAGGATCCAGTGAGTGTGCACTGGAACACAGCTTGTTTGCCCACATATAAAATCATTGGGTCTGGTTTTGATACAAATACTGGCGGGTACATTTCTATGGGGAGCAGGCAAAACATGAAAAAAGTGAATAAATTCTTCAAAAAGTTTGAAAAAAACACACCAAAACAAGTTAACCTGAGTGATCCCAAATTGTCGATCAATGCAGGTTCGAATATGAAAATACGTGATCCGCATTATTTCATCTTGTCAAATGTGACACCAGATTCAGTATTAAATAAATCATCACATCCACTTTGCACCATAATGATTCAAGGTAAAAGTGTGTATATAATTCTCTCTCTCTCATACATATAGGTAAAGCCATTGTTTAAAAGAGGTCCCATTTGGGTCTTACCGGTGACGGTGAGTGAAGCAGTGCAGCTGTCAGTGCCATGCTGGTTTGAAGCCTTGCAGGTGTATTCACTGCTGTCAGCTTTGACTGGGTTCAGAAGCTCCAGGGAGGAACTGGTGTGGCGGCTGAGGATCCGATACTTCTCACTCTGTCTGATCTCAATGCCAGACTTGTACCATTTGAAGGTCACATTTGGAGCATCCTCAATCTCACATTCAAACTTGGCGTGGCTGCCGATGTTTATCTCCAGAGGCGTGATTTTCTGCCTAAAGACAGGTGGCACTGCGGCACACAGATGATTTAAAAGGTAAATGTTAGTAATGGATTCTATGAATCTTAAAAACAAACTGACAGGAGAGCAATGGTGGAATGTACATCAATAATGGAAGGAAAATCAGGAGTGACTGTGAAGAAGAAATAGAGCAAGAACATTAGCCCCATGGTTTCACAAAAAGCTGCTTAAAAGAAGATGCTATTACTGTACATGATTCTCATGGGGCTAGGGTTCCAGTGAAAGAAAGGGAAAACAAAGGGTTTGTGAAAAATGAGGCAATGTCAAGTTGAAGCCCTGAAAGCATGCAGAGAGGCACTGCAGGTATGGAGAGAATGAACCTAAAAGAATGAGGCAAACCATGGGTTTAAAAAAAAAGGAACCTGTGGACATCAACATGCCAAAGTGACCATGAAAAGACCATGAAAGTTGCCTTAAGGCCAGAACCATGACAGCCATTACAACAAGATGTTTAGTGTCTACAGACCCTGTAGACTGTGACAGTTCTGGTCTTTAGGCTATTGCTGAATCATAAAGTGATGTGGAACAAACAAGACATGGTGAGTTAGTACCATCCAGTGTCCTGCTAAGATTGCTCATGCTGAGCTATGAAATGAATATAAAGACACAAGTGAAAATATGACAAATGCATCATTTTATGTGAAGACATACTCTATGTGAAGCTCTTGAATGAACCAACTTATGTGGGTGATTAGTGTTTCTCAGAGGAAATGGATGAGTGGATGAATGATAAATAAATTTTCCTGTTGTCAAACCTCTTGAGACCACAGTGAGCCTTGAAGATGTTGTAGTCCTGCCAGCTTCATTCTCAGCCTCACAAACATATTCTCCTTGATGCCTCTCCTTGACAATTTTGTTGATAACCAATGTGTATGTGTCGTTGTCTTTGGAACACTTGAACTCTTTGCCAGATTTCACCAACTGTCCATTGAAAAACCAGTTCACATTTGTAACATACTTAATGGTGGTGCTGAAAATTACTTTACTATCTTCTTCTATTGATAGGTCTTCAAGGGAGGTGACTATGACAGGGTATTCCCTTTGTTCTGGCCTGGATACTGTGAGCTCCTCTTTGAAGATCTCCTCCCTGTACTCCTTCTGGATGCTGACATCCACTACTTGTTTGGCAGGAACTGTGGTCGGAGGCAGGGATGTGGTAGCAATAGCCGCTCCTAGATCTTTTTCTTGGCTTTTCAGCATCACTGACCTCACCTCCTGCTTTGACACCTGGGCTGATTGCTCAAAAGCCATGTGAGCCTCAGTGGAAATTTTGATCTGGGATGAGATGGATTGTTCCATCTTTGCTGCTTTAGATTCCTTCACCTCAAAATGCTGCCCAGCTGCAGCACGTTCAACTTCTATTTTAGACTCTGTCTTCAGAGCAGCAGCATGAGATTTAACAGCAGTGAAATCCACTGTACTCTCTGCCACATTCACTGTCTCCACAACGGATGACAACATTTGCTTAGAGGAGGCTGAAGTGACCTGTGCCCTTTGAGGTTTGTCTAGCTGCATAGTGCCTGGATGTTCTGAAGTAAGAACATGGGCTTCCTGGTACACAATTGAGTGGAAAGCTGCTTGCAGCTCAGTTCTGAGGTCAGCTGTACGAGGGTATTCACCCTCAAAAGCCAGAGTGATCTCCATGGGGGCACCTGTTGTTGTGATGAGGTATGTGAACATTGCTCGTTTGGGCTCTCTTTGAACCTTGACCTCCTGTACTTCTACAGCCTGTAACCTGTCTACAACATCAGCCAGTAACACTGGCTGGTCACTGGCCACAGCAGACTGTAGCGCATCTCTGAGCTGGTGCCGTATATTCAAAGTGGATGGTTTGGGGATCTGAAGCACAAATGTCATCTCTTTGGGAAGAGCTGTGCTCTCTTTTGATTCTGATGCCATAAAGGGCAATTTTGGCTGTGTGGTGACAACAACTTTAGTGGACTCAGATTTGGTAATCTCCTGAGAGATTTCACCTCTGAGTACTCGCTTCTCATCCATCACTATTGATTGCCTGACAGACTGGCCTTCCTGGATCTGAATAGCAAAGTCCTGTTCTGCTGCCTCTAGAACGACACTACTCTCTGTGGATATCTCCTTCTCCTCAATCTGAATTGGCTCAGTGGGGACTTTGGGTTCCACTGCCATTTGGCAGGTGAACTTATCCACAGCTGTAAGACTCTGTGTGTGACCCTCCTCTAAGGCCTGGCTTTCTGCAACACTGGTGACATGCATCACATTCCAGCGATCCTCCTTCTGCACCAGTGCCCGCTGCTGCTTGACATCAGTTGTAACTGGTGTCTCCTTTGGCAGCTGCATGGGCTGGTAGGAGAGCTGGAGGATGTTTTGTGGCCTGGGCTCAGTTCGAAGTTGAGACTGAACTCCAGTCACAGACAAATCCAATTCTCTATGGTAATCTGCAGTGAGCTCCCGTCTCTCTTCAGAGATGGCTGCATGGCTCCTTGTCTTTTCTTGTTTTTGCACTGCCACCTGCTGGTCAGGCTTTTCAGTTACGAGAATACCCTCTTTGGGTAGTGCCACCACAGGTAGGGTTGACTGGAGATGGAGCAGGGTGGGAGCCTCTTTCTGGGGCTGAATGGCCATAGTACTAGCCTTGGCCTCAAACTCTGATGTTTCCTCACAAACCACTGCCCTCTGCTCATCCTGGCTAACAGTGTGAAGCAGTGTGGGACTCTTCCGGGTTCCTGCCTGCTCTGGGGTTGGTTTCTCACAGGTGAAGCTACTCTCAGATGGAAGGAGGTCCTGGTCTGTGATAACCTGCAGGTGCAACACCTGTTCCCCTTCTATCTGTGACTGAATAGAAATGGCACTGTCCAGACTCGGTAGCTTCTGAGTTGGCTCAGCTTGCAGCATCTGCTTCTCTTCAGCCATTAGTGCTGCCTTTGTCATTTTATCCTTTAAGAGATGAGCCATCTCCTCAGCAGGCCTCTGCATGGAGAACTCAGTCTCCTTCGAAAGAGTCTGCTTAGACTCACTAACTGAGGCCAAAATGGGTTGGTGCTGTTCTTTCCCGATGGAAGACTTAACAGCAGAATCTGATGTTGCTAGTTCAGCTGTGTGCCCCTCTGCAAGCACCTGTTTTTCTGCAGACTGGGCTGAGTATAAAATCTTAACACCCTCCTTAACCTTGTAACCCCTCTCTTCCTGTGGTTTGGGGATGTCCTGAGACTGCTCTTTCAGAATGGACAACCGTGACTCCACCTGATGCCCGCTGACGAGATGTTTAGGTTCTGAAGTGGGTCTGAGCGAAGCAGACTTCCTGCCAGCTAGAGGCTCTGTGCTAACACTAGAGAGAGGGGTGAGCTCCTCAGCAACAGCTGACATCATCTTTGACCTCTTTTCTCTCGCTACCTGAAGCTCAATGACCTCAGGGCTTTGAATGCGATCACAGTGTTGTTCTGTGAGGTCTTGACTCTCTTCAACAGATGTTGTAAATGCTGCCATGTGAAGCTGTTTTGCAGGAACAGCTGAGACCTTAGGTGGATGGGTAGGAACAACAGACACCCTCTCCTCTATCTCATGAGACTGAAGCACTGCTGCCTGGTGAGTCACCTGCTCACGATGAATAGTTGCAGCAGAGATATCTGGGTCTCTAAGAGAGCCCACTTGCTCACTAGGAATTATCTGCCTGTCCTCAGTGCCAATTGTATAAACCATCTGATCTGACCTAGCCCTATCCTGGCCTGGGAGGCTAACCTGATACAGACGAGATTCAGTTGCCTGTTCCGTCATTGAAACCTTGTAGCCTTTCTTCTGAACCACTGTCATCTGCTCCTGTTTGTGGGAAACAGAGACCGACTCCCTGAACACAACAAGCTCAGCACCACAGGATGCCTCCCCAAAGGGGTTGGAGGCTTTACATGTATACAACCCACTGTCTTCCTGTTTAACACTTTTCATATTGATGAAGCCAGATCCATCTGGCTTGGCTATAATGATACAGTTTCTGCTGGGCTGGATCTGGAAAGCACCTTTGAACCACTTCACATCAGGGACTGGATCACCAGTGACTTTGTAATGAAAATGCACCTCACCTCCTTCTGAGCACCTCACAGGCTGGATCTGAACTGTGAAAGTAGGGGGCTGACCTGTGACCTTAAACATCTTCTCAACCCATTTCTCGGCCTGACTAACATCAGGTTTTTTAACTTCAAGGTATGTGGTGCATGTTGTCTTGCCAAATCTGTTGGTGGCAGTGCAAGAGTACTCGCCCTCAACCTCCGATGTGACCTTTGTGATTACTAGAGTGTACTCCTCCCTCTCCTCTATTAGCTTATATATCGAGGAAGTCTTTATCACTTTTCCATTGTGAGACCAATTAACAGTCGGCTTTGGAAAGCCAGACACTTTAACGGTAAACTTAGCTGTTTCCCCACTGGTTACAGTTGCTGGGGAGAGCTGAGTAAGGAAAACTGGTTTTTCTTTTTTCTTCTCCAAAGTGGAAGAATAACGTTTGGACTCTGGCTTGAGTTCAAGTGTTTTAGTTTTCTGTGGTAACTGGACACCAGTGTAGTAGGTTTCCTCTTGCTCTTCAACAGTGGTGATCGTGGTGCTACAATGCTCTGTCAGGAAATATTGAGCAAGACTGATAACAATATCCATAAGACAAAAGCTATGACATTAACAGTGAATTCATGAAAGCAAATATTAGAGCTGTCCTTCGTGACAGAAATTCTTAGTCGACTAATAATCGTCGGATTGTTTTTCCAAGCACTCATTAAGTTGAGTAAATGAAGAATTTTCATTAGTATTATTGGCCTTCTGCAAGTGATTGTTGTAAAATCTTGTAAAATCTGGCACATTTTACATGTGATTCAAATAACAAACATCTCATTTCTTGTCCACAACACAGAGAAATACACATTACCTTCTAAAAATTTGGATAAACTGCTTGTCGACTGAGTGATTTCCAAAGGACAGCCCTACAATATAGTAATATTTTGACAAAAATACAAAATACTTGATCACTATTAACAGTAAAATGCAATGAATACGTTTATGTAAGACCTCCTTATTTCTTAAAAGTAAGAATCAAAAGAGTGACCAAACATAAACAAAGAAAACAAATGTGAATTCCCCCAGACGAATATACGATTCTTTTTCACATTTTTCACAGCCATATTTTTCTGTTTATTTCTTTAGAGTATTTGAGGTATTATCAGAAACACTGGTTGATGTTATTTCCATTTTACTTTTAGCTTATATTATTATTACATCTAAATGGAAATGATAACCATTGGAACCTCATATGTAAGTGAAGAATTAGCTATGACATTCTCATCTACTGTTCACATGGACATAGATGGGATGTAAAATGATGATCATCAATGTACATCCCATCTTCTTTTACCCTGACTAACACCAAACCCATACTCAATCTCCAATGAGATTGAGCATGGGTCTGGGGAAAGTGTATTCACCTCTAACAATTTGACATATGGACCATGTTAAAAAAAAAAAAAAAGAAAAAAAGAAAAAAAAAGAAACAATGAAAGAAAACCTTCAACTTCAACTTAAGATCATCAAATATTTTATTATACATAAAATAATAAACTCGGAAACAAACAAACGTGGCATCTGTACATCAATTTCTATCTCAATGTTATTTTTGTTGCTTATTTTACTGATAAACACTACTTACACACTTATTTACATCATGACATCAAAACTTGTATTTAAATTAAAAAAAAATTTCACAGTATTATCAATTTTAAAGTTAGTCATGAATCAACTTACTCTATTATGAATAACTTAGTTTTTTTAAGATCCTAAAATATCTTTCACGAGCAACAAAATCTCACACACACACGAACGCAAGAAAAATCCCAAACAAAATACAGCAACAAAGTGTCACGCAAAACAACTGAATCATTTCAAGTAGGCAAAATGAAAAAATATTCTTTAAAGTGTCCAGATTTTTAATGAGATCACTGCTACAAATATCAATTTTATGGATTATTGGGACTATTTTTCAGAATCACTGATATGCAGTGATTAAGTGAATGACAAGTGAATGTTTGGGGTACATGAGGTGTTTGCTTCACACATATCTACTACTTCCAATTGTTATCATCTGTAGTGCAAACTGATTTGAACACCACAAGTATGAGAACAGATTGTTTTTTCTCTGGGCACACCACTTTGGATAGAACACAACAGATGCAACAATCACAAACACATTTTTTCCACCAGAAGTTAAAACTTGAGAGTTTCATACAACTTACTATAAATGAACAAAAACTTGCCAGCTTACTGGCCTTCAGGCATTATTCAACTGCTATTCTTTTCCAAGATATTCTTCATCACCAACAAACATTAGATGACCATACACACCCACACACACCAAGGTTACTCTAGGCTGGTTGCCCAAAGATAATGTAATCTTTCTGACCATGTCTTGCCAGTCTTAGCTGACATGAGTGAGACGGACAAAAATAATCACTGATTCAAACCAAGAGGGCTGACACCTCCAGGCTACCATCTAAACAGTGGCAACAATACACCACACCAGTCCAAAGTGAAAGCAAGGAAAAACTCAATAGTAGACACACACACAAGTGTCACATTTTTGTTGCTAAGGAAGTTATGTTAATTTCAAATTCTTAAGAGACATAAATTTGCTTAGTGGTCTAGTATCTTTGAGCAACCAGCCCAAATCCTCTAACCTCTAAAACACTTTAAGCAGCGCTGTGGTTTCAATGCATCCGGCTGTGTTTTGGATTATGCACTTGTACTCCCCAGCATCATTCTGGGTCACATTAGTAATGAGCAGATTGAAATGTCCTGCAGTTTTTTCCTGGATTATACACCTGCTGTCTGTGACTCGATCTCCATCTTTGTACCACTCTGCTGTGGGGTTAGGCTTCCCATTAACCAGACACTGGAGGATAACAGGTGTCCCTACTGCTGCTGTAACGTTAGTCAGTGGGATGATACATTTAGGGGGTGTCTCAGTCACCTGGAACTGGAAACTACACATGTCAGAAGACTTCCCTTTGAACTCCACCTTATCATCTTTGGCTGGCTCAGCAAATACATCAAAATTGATACTAACATATTTTTCACCCTGTTCACTCATTTCATTGTCAGTGTTGGCCACCAGTCTGACTGCCCGCTGTGACTCATCTGCTTCTTGCTCAAACTCAAACTCAAGCTCAATTTCTGACACCTGTTCCCCATCAAATGATGTGTTGCCAACCATCAAGTCAAACTTCTGTGGCTGAACTTTGGCACTTCCCAGAGACACAGCAGTCAACTCCCTGCCTCTTGTCTTTCCTGAGAAAGTCTTGGCACTTAACACCACCAGAGAGGCTCTACACAGAGTCTCCCCAACAACATTAATAGCTCTGCAAGTATACACTCCACTATCTTGAGTTGACACCTTACAAATCTTCAAGAAGTGGTTGTCTCCGTCACAAGAGTGCAAGTATTTTTTGTTATTGTGAGGAATCTTTTTGTCACCTTTGAACCAGGACACAATTGGAGATGGGATTCCCATAAGTGAGCACTCAAACATGACGGTGGTTCCCTCTGGGGTCTCCATATCACAAATGGGATTAATGAACCTTGGAGGCATCTCAGTTACCTCAAAAGCTATTTTCAACTCATCATGCTCCTGGGTGACAAAGTCCACACCACCCTCCTCATAAATGCTCGGTAACACATCCAAAGATATGATCATGCTCTTGTTGTCAGCTGTGTACTCAGGAATCGTGATGATTTTAACTTGTTTCTCAAATTCTTTTACCTCATTTTCATCCAATTCTACTTCAAGCAGAATCTCTTGAGGAGATGGAGAACGGGAGGAATCATCTTCCTCCACATCAAATTCCATCACATGCTGATGAGTGACAGTAGGTGGGACAGGCATGAACCTGACTTCCTGTGATACAACTACAACTAACGCAACACTTCTGGCTTCCCCAACATAGTTCACAGCCTCGCAGATATACTCTCCCTGGTCTGCTTTAGTGACATTGTGAATTGTTAGTGAGATGGTATCCCCATCTCTTTCCATTTTAACTCTGTCATCTGCCTCCAGTTGAGTTTTGTTGCAGAACCACTTCACCTCAGGGGACGGTAGACCAAACACCTCAGCACAGAATATCAGTGAGTCATTTTCAAACACTCTCTTCTTAATGAGAGGTTTGAGGAAGGCAGGAGGAATTCCCTGTACTTTTTCCTGAAGGGTTGACAGGGCCAAAGACCCTCTGCCCCTGGAGAGGAACTGATTCTCATCCACATTTATCCCAAGAGGCGTTTCAATTCCCTCATCAGCAGGAGATGTCAGGAATTGGAGAGGTGAGAAGAACCTCTCACTAGAGTCTCCTGTTGAGGGTCTCTTGTGTTCTGCAGGAGAGAATGGATACTCTTGAGGAGTCTTAAACCCACTTGGTGAATCAGAACTGGGAGTATGGAAGGATATAGGAGACTTCGGAGTGTGGAAAGACTCTGCAATAGGCTGTGAGGCCTCAGTAGACGAGCCTGGGGTGTAAAATCTCTCAGCTACCTCAGCTATCTCTTCGCTGACAGTGCTGCCAATCTCTATAGACATCTCAGATTCAGGAGAAAGTGGCCTTCCCCAGTCAGTTGGAGGGTTGTAGTAGTCATACACCGCACCAAAAGTTACCTCCTCTTCCTCCATGGAGCCAACTGCTGCAGTGGCTCCCCCAGCTTCAGCAACTGAGGCCCTGTCTAAACTGCCTCTTTCCTGTCTCAGGGTGGAAGCATCTACAGGCAGACTGAGTGGTTTAACTCTGCCAACCACTTCTACTTTAGACTTGACAATGAGCGGTTTTGGTTCTGCCTTTATGTGCCCATCTTCACTCATGATTTGTGTATGAGGGTCAACTACATCATCAGTCACCACTCCCTCAGCCTCGGAATCTGGCATACTAAGAAAGACACCACTGTCCAAAGAGGGCTCTGGGATAGAGATCAGCTCATTCCGGACCTGTTTGATCAAAGAGGGCTGTGGCATTGAGATCAGCTCCTCGCCAGTAAGTTCCAGCTCCTCATTCACATGCTCCATCCAAGGCATACGAGTATTTCCTTCAGTGCTCCTTTCAATGTTCTGTTTTTCCACTTCTGTCAACCCTTCTGCAATGCTAACAACACCAGCTATTTCAGAACTTGCAGGTGCACCATGTCCCTCATGTTTGACAGATTCAGAAATTCTTTTAGGCTTAACAACTTCTTCAACTGTACCAGAAGGTCTAACAGAGCGTTTTACCACAGGACCTTTTTCTGACTGGAATTGAATGAAACTGCTAGTTCTGTCAAACTGTGTTGGCACAGTGTGCTCTGTTACTATCTCCCCTTCACCTGCTTCTCCTTGCACAGGTAAACAAACAGGTTTTTTTGCTTGAGGCCTGACCAGCTCTGGGGACTCCTGAACTTCCTCTTTAAATTGTTTGACATCAGCATGTAGAGCAGACATCTCACTGTCTTCCTCCTGTGTGGAGGTAAACTGGGGGGTCTTAGAAAACACAGATTTGGATCCTGTAGGTGTAGTGTGAGTGCCACCAGGTACAGCTTCTGCATGCATGAAGTCAGGTTTGGGTGCAATTGCCTCTTCCTGCTGGCCAAGTGAACTGACCACTGCAGGTATAAATTCTTCAGGAAAAAGTGCCTCTGTTCTCTGCTCCTCTGAAGATGTCGGAGTCACAAATGCAACTGGAGAGTCCGACTCAAATGCTTGTTTAATCCGAGACACTTTTATCACAGCGGCAGAAGCCTGCAAACCACAGCCAGATAAAGGAGGAGGCTCTTTAGAGAAACCAGATTTGGGTTTTGTGGCTTTAGCTGCTGGCTCTAAAGGAGCTTGTGAGCTCATCGCTTTAACTTTCACATGAGAGATGCCAGCTTTGTGGAATACATCAGCAGCAGCAGCAGCATCACCCCCCTGTGAAAACTGCAGAGGCTCTGCAACTTGAAGTGACACGTCACAGAGGCTTGAAACTTCTCCCAGCTTATTTCTAGCAATACATTTGTACACTCCAGCATCATTGTAAGTAAAACAGTGGATATACAGCCTGTACATTTTATCATCCACCTCAACTCTGTATTTTTCGTCCATAATATTAAGACAAACATCATCACAATACCATTCAACTTCTGCAGCAGGCTCCCCTGTAATGACACACTCTAAAACAGCAGTGCTGCCTTCTGGACAAGTGATATTCTCTAATTCACTGATGACACGAGGAGCTTCACCAACCACATCAAAGGAGAAAGTGAATTTATGTTTGACAATCTGAGAAGCGCCTTCATCACTTGCTACACCTGAGGTTTTCTCTGTATAAGCCTGAGGTTTGTCATCAATGCTTTCCTCTGTCACTTCCGGGACAGGTGTGGCAGCAGTAATTCTGATTTCTACAGCTGATGAGCTGAAAGAGTCATCCAACCGGTTGCGCCGATGGACCACTGCCTGAGGCACCTGTAGCGTTGCCTTCCCTGACTCCATGTAGGACTTAAGTTCCTCCTCCTCCTCCTCCTCCTCCTCCATCAGCTTCTCCTGGCTCTCTTCATCTTTCTCTAGTGCCTCTGTAACCACCACCCCCCGTGTGACACCTGACATTCTTGCCACCTTTTTGTCCAGTATCTCAAGAGTGGCACTGCAGATGGATTTGCCATGTTTACTGGTTATGACACAGTCATATGTTCCCTCATGGTCTGTGGTTGGATAGAAAATAGTGAGCACTGACCTGTTTGATTTGCTTATGATATCATAGTCAGGGTTATGAGCTAATGGATGGCCATCTTTGAGCCATGTGACTGTGGGTAGAGGATCACCATGGAACTGGCAAGTAAACTCTGTCATCTCACCAATTTTTACTTTAACTGAGGATATGTCTTTCACAAATACTGGGCGGGACCCTCCAGCACTTGTCTGTGTGTCTCCTCCTTTTACCCTCTCAGACTCTTGACTGTGGTAAACGCCTTCCTTGAAATTTGACTCCTCTTGAACTCTCTCCTCCTCCTTTATGGCTCCAACTTCACCACTTTCAACACTAATCCCACCTGCAAAACCCCTCTGATGTCTCCATTCACTGCTCTCTCTAGCAGTTCCTATTATCTCTCTCGATCCGCGGTCCTCTCTCCTGTCTGAGCGCTGAGTGCTGGGTTTATCTGCAGACATAGTGCACTCCCTGTTCCACCTCTCTGCCTCTGTTTCTAGGGCTGCTTGTGGACTGTGGCATGGGGAGCATCCCCTGACAGAAGGTTTATGAAGGCTCTCACCCTGGGATGCACTGGTAAACTGGGTTGGAGAGTATGTCTGATCACGTGATGCTTCAAGACCAATGGTGTCTTTTACAGAAGTAGTTTTCACATCGTTGGGTCTTTCCATAAGCACACCTGCATGGTGTGGCAAACCAGGATGTGTAGGAGAATACCTTGTTATTAAAGAAGGCTCATGAGGAGGAAATGGTTCATATCCAGGAGCATGTTGAGCAAGTGAAGACTTTTTTAAGGCTTCACCAGCAAGTGTATGTGGATATCGGTGGTCAGTGGGATGGGTTTCATCAGACACACCACCATGATGAGCTTCACTGGCAAATGGTGAAATGGCCTCAAATGGCAACCTAGGGCCTGATTGTTTGCCTTGACTGTCCAGAGCCCACTCAGACTCCAGTTCAGCTACTTCCTCTTGTTCAACAACATCTTGTTGCCACTTCAAGATGCGCTGAGCCAGTGCCTCCTCCTCACTTACAAAGTATTCACTGTCCCTTTGCAACCTGGTTTCACGCCCCTCTGTCAGCAGCTCATCAGCAGGAGGCCACTGCAGCGTTTCAGCCTGCTGATCTTGGAAACCAGCAGGAACTGACTCACTCATAAGGAACTTCTCTTTAGCTGTTCTTCCAGGGGAAGATTTTTTGCTGTGGCCCACTTCAGGATCTGGAACTTGTTTTGATGCAGAAGCCTCCAGGACATTTCTTCCGGCTTGTAATGGTGAGTAACTCTCTACCCAGCTCGACTCTAGTTTTACAGCTTGTTCTTGTTCCATCAGAACATCCTGTTGCCATTTCATTATTCGCTGAGTTAAGGCCTCCTCCTCACTGACAAACTTCTCACTCTCGTTCTTAAGTTCACAGATGTTTTCCCTTGACAGCTGGAGCTCACGCTCTTCTTTTGTTTTTTCAAACAACATCTTCTCTGCTCTCGCTTTTGCTCCAGGTGATGACTCAGTTTTTATTTCTGAGGCTCTAGCTTTTATTCTGGGTGATTTTTGGGCAAGCATCACTGTGGTTTCATCCTGCTCTATTCTACTTTTTGCTTTAGGAGACTTAGGGGTTGACAGGTTGGAGAGGCCTACAGTTGCTCTTTTTTCCACTGCCTCCTGCGGGGAGTAAATGTCCCCCTCTTCTGCCATATACTGACCCTCTGCCACCAGAGGCAGATCAGTTTCAGGGTGGAATGTCTCCTCTTCTGACATTTGCATGCCTTGCTGCCATTTCCTGATCCGCAGGGCAAGAAGTTTCTCCTCACACTCCATACGATCAGCCTCCAGGCTCTTCTCATACTGAGCCCTCAAGGAGTCCCCTGCACCCTCCTCTTCATACGATTCAACCGTGTCTGTTGCTATGCCGAGTGGTGATGATCTGACTGGCCGTGGTCTGGGTGACTCTCTGAGTCTGTCCTCTACCCTGGCTTTTGTCCCGGGTGACAACTCTGCTCCTACTTCTGCAGCTCTAGCTTTTATTTTGGGGGATTTCTGCGTTAATGGTATGAATGGTGCCACACCTGATTTTTCTAGTCTGGTATCCATTGTGTCTGACAATGCAGACAACGAGAGGGATGTTTCCACTTCTCCTCTGGCTTTTACTTTAGGTGACCTGGGTGTTGAAGCAACTGCCCTTTCTGGATCTACCAACCTTGCCTTCATTCTGGGTGATTTATGGAACGAGGAAGGCCTGGTCTCGGTTTCTGCAATTGCTCTTTCCTCTATTGTTTCCTCTTGTGTGTAAATGAGCCCCTCGGGCTCCATGTGCTGTTTTTCTGTGGGAATGGGTACATCAGTGTCAGGTTGAAATGTCTCCTCCTCCTCTGATGCCCTGCTCCCTTGCTGCCATTTCCTGATCCGCAGTGCAAGGAGTTTCTCCTCACACTCTATCCGATCAGCTTCCAAGCTCTTCTCATACTGAGCCCTCAAAGACTCCCCTGCACACTCCTCTTCATATGAGTCAACTGTGTCTGTTTTCGCTATATCTTCTGGTCCTGCTGCTTCTCTAAGGAACCTCTCCCTGGTTTCTGGATACATTGTTGTATCAGAGTATGTGGCTTCAGGCTTTGTAGCATCTACTTTGTGGTCAGCAACAAAACTGTGATGCTGCATCAATCTAACACCTTCCTGAGATTCATCTTTATCCTGCACTGACTGAGAATATTTCTCATTTGATTTCCTCTCTACGGGTGGCAACAGTGTATCAACCAACTCACCTCTCATAATCTGAATGGCCCTGGTTCTGGACTGAGGCTCAAATGAATGTCTCACACGAGGCTTTGAGGCATCCCTACTGGAGGATTTACCTTGAAACTCTCTATGGCTCTCCCCCGAATCTAGAGTTCGAGTGAAATGTTGGACATCAGGCAGAGAGGCTGGCTTGACCCTGAGCCTCTCAACATAATCAGCATAGCTTGACTCACTAGCAACAGATTCTAAATCAAACTCTGAGGAAGACATGGTACAGATAGAAAGTCTCTTCTTCTGTTTTACAGCTTTCTGGAGTGTGGTAAGTTTTGCTCTTACCTCATTATGAAGGCTCTCGGTGTCACTGAACCTTTCACTGTATCTGTCACTGCACCTGTCACTGAACTTGTCACTGAACCGTGCACCAGTGCGCCGGTCACAGTAGATATCACTGAATCTGTCATTGAAGCGCTCAGACCTGTCAAACATGAGGGGAGGGGACGGGGCACGCTCAGAGGCAGTTTCCAAACGTTTAGACTCTTTCTCTGACACTTTTTCTTTTGAATGGGAACCAGACCGAAAGTACACTGTACGCACCAATGAGCTCTTAGATGGAGATCTTCCCTGATGGACTTTGGACATCTTGTCAAACGGAGACCCTACACACCGGAGCTCAACCCTAATCTTCCTCTCTCTTCTCTGCTCTGCCATGGTGTCTATGCTTTCATGGACTTTGGCAGACCGTTTAACAAAGCCCAGGTAGTTAGCAGACTGCTCTTCCCTCAATGACACCAGAAGTGATGCTGTGGATTCAGCAGAACCCTCTGTGTTTAACGCCATGACCTTATAACTGCCAGAGTCCTTCTCTTTAATGCTGTCAATAACCAGTCTGGTGGTGTGCATGTGCATTTTGCTGTCAGTGCAGATCTTGCGTCTACGCTCTTTAGGAATAGATCTGTTATTATGAAACCAGAGGATAGTAGGTGGAGGGCAAGCAACTAGTTTACACTTTAACTCAACTGTATCACCCTCCATGACTGATTGGAACTTAAGTTTCTTGGTGAAAGACGGTCTGATGTTGTCCGTCCATGAGCTGATGGATGAGGTTCTGCTGGAGCAGCGATTGGCTGACACCAGGCCATGGTCCAGGAAGTCCTCAGTGTCAGAGAAGGCTCCTCTCAGCTGTCGAGTGCCAGTGACTTCGGCGCCGCCATGCCGCATTACTTGTTTGCTTTCATGATAAAACAGCTCTGTAAAAAGAAACAGACAACTGTCAGAACATCACACCCTCCAGGGGTAAAAAAGAGAAAAGGATTTGAATGAATCATTAATAGAAATATTAAATGCATGCTGGGAGTCACAATGCTATAAGAAATAATTTCACTCACCATATTTGTTCGAATAAACGCAAGACTTGATTCTTTTTATTAGAAACCTGCAGGAAGTTTTGATCCTTCGTCTGTGGAAATTTCTTCAAAACATAATTTTATTATTATTAAAAAAATGCATATTTCCAAGATGGGCTGCTAACATTCGCTTGTTTAACTTTTTGATAATTGCTTTGGGTTTTTACTAGAATATTCCTTACCTGACTTGCAGACAGGAGAATAAACGCCCTTTCTAATCCTTAAACTTAACAGGAAATGTATGATGCACAAGTATCAGTGAGAAGCAAAGCTCTCCAGAACAAATATAATAATCCAAAACTTAAACAAATGAAGCTGTAAAATTGGGTGAGAAGGCGTTTATTCGAACTAATATAGTTTACTGGTGTTATTTAGAAAGCAAACCACAGGAATCACATCCCACTATCTGCAAGCCAGGCTAAGGAATATTTTGCAGGAGGAAGGTATCAGTTCCAGATGCAGTAAACCTCCATATCTTTTAAAGGGCATTTCAAATCCGGAAGCTTTAAAAGATACATATCCTGCGCCTTTTCTGGGAAAAGATCAGAGGAACCTTCATGCCAAAATGAAACGCACTTTAGGATGCAAATCGCAACTGTCAAAAAAAACAAACAACAAAAAAAAAACAAACAAAAAAAAAAAACGGTTCAAGCAAGTTGAATCAGTGCTCGTCTGGGGGAAACCATGGAATATGATCAGAGTAAAGCAGGTAGAATAATACAGACCATAGGAACTTTCTATCAAGACACTTAAAGATCACATGCAACTGTGGAAGTTCAAAGATCATTTAAAGGGACAGTTCAACATATTGATGACATATTTACAAACTCTAAAAGTAGTCTGTGGATGCAGGCCACTGTAATCCAGATAATCCATGACACATGCGCCCACACAGCTGCTTTCCTTTTCATTGTTTTTCTCAACAGTGTCGCTACTTGAAAACCATGTTCAATGAGCCAAAGCTTGGATCAAAGTTCACTGCTGACAGACTACTTTCATGGTAAAAAGAAATCAATCAAGTGAAACAGAGGTGTGGTCAAACTGTCTCTTTTCCACTGTGTGTGTGTGTGTATGTGTGTGTGTGTGTCAACAGTCTGCTGTGCATGATAAATGAAATCTGATGTGACCTTACCTTTGACTTCTTCCTCAGTCTTGGTTTCAGTTTCTCTCACATGAGTCACTGCGGAGGAGGAAAGAGAGGACGGGTTTAGCTCGGTGTTGTTCTGTACAGGACCGGACAAGGCAAAGCTTCCACCTTTCTAACTTGTTCTTTTCTGGACTCAAATGTATTTCCCTCTGTGCTTGGAATATGATTTTCTTGCTCGTATCACAGGGCAAGGCAGCTTTATTTGTGCAGTGTATTTCATACACTACTAGGGCAATGCAATGTGGTTTACAGAGCAGTTAAATGTAAAACATAAAGAAAAAAGAGAAAACAGATAAAAAGGTCAAATTAAATACTAAATGATTAGTCAAATCAGAAATTCACTTAAAACTGTTGTTACTTGTTTTTACTTTTTTCTTATATTTAATAATTTCATCATGCATTTTCATTTATTTTATTGACTTGTTGACTTCGGTAACGAATGATGGGATCCAAATGCAAAAGGTCAACAGATCTGAGTCCATTCTGTCTGAGATATAAACTACATGAACACAGGACATCTGAATGACTCAGACAAAGAAATGTTTTCTGGAGGACAGAGGGAAAACAGAGAAGTTACATATGTCAGTCTCCCTGTGCAGGAGAAGAGAGGAGGATGAGGAGGACAAAGAGGATGGAGAAAGGTGGAGAGGTGAGTTTGTTCCTGTGGGGGGTGAGGAGGAGGAGGGTGAGGAGGGAGAGGAGGTGCCAATCCGAGGACTGGAGAAGTGGTGAAGTGGTTGTTCATCCCTGGGTTAGTCAGATCTGGAGGACGGTGGAGGGATGCCCCAGTGAAACATACATTAAAGGACCTGAGTTATGAGTTTACGTTAAAACAGAACGGTGCCAAATCACCAAACTCATAAAGACGAGGTGATCAGCTGACTGATGGTGGAAATATGACCAGTCAGTCAGTTGGTGATGTGCCAGATTAAAGGGCTAACTGCTGTTATTACTAATAAAGCTAAGAAGTGGATACTGATCTAGTCTTGACACAACATGTGTCCCAGGTGAATCTTTGAGCAAACTACTGGCACAACTTCTCTGAACTTCTGAGTGAAACGTTGCTGGTTTCTTTTGTTGTTTGTTCTCAACCACTTCCTGTCAAACTGTTTGCAGCTACACCAACAATCAAGTTAAACTGAATTCAACATCAGCTGATTGTTTCTGGTGGTGATCTGGCGCACTGGTTTGGGACATCCCCTCTCATGTTTTATCCGGACAGAGGACGAGGAGAATTAATTGGGTGGTGTCAGAGGGGATCTGGAGGCAGCAGACGGATCCAGCAGTTACCTTCTTCTTCTCCTCTGGTAACGGCGAGGGTGGCCGAGCATGAGGCCTCTCCAGCGTTATTGGCCGCCCTGCAGGTGTACTGCCCCGCATGCTCGGAGAAAGCATCGACTATGATGAGCGTGGCCGTGTTCGTCACCTCATCGAAGTGAAACACCACGTTCTTGGTGGGACGCACCGGCTGCTGGTTATGGAACCAGCTGATCTCTGGCTTCGGCATGCCGGACACACATGCATGAAAGCGGGCCACCTCCCCGTGTTGGACCATGCAGCTTGTGACTGGATGGATGAAAACAGGCTTTTGGCCAATAGAGGGTTTCTTTATGCTGGTGAGGCTGGTGGAGATGTGCCACTGAGTCTCAGCAGGACTGTCCACTGTGTGTTTTTGCCCTGAAAGGAAGCATGTTGGTTGACGTCATGTGCTTCATTAGGTTCACATCCATCGCAGTCAGCAGTCAGGTCAGTTTGAAAACACTAAAGTTTACTTTAAATGTGCTAATGAGAGACAGGTCTAATGTTTCATGTCTAATGTTTCATGTCCTAGTGTCCTCTCATGTTTTCACCTTCAGACCTGTGACTGCTGGACGAGTGCTGAGTGTCAGCGATCAGGTGTCGACACATCGACTACACAAACTAAAGGAAAAGCCAACATGAAGATGTTCTTTCATCAGATCATCAGTTTTGAGCTGGTGACCCCTCACTAACACGTCTGGACCTTAGTGGAAGCTGCAGTCGAATCATCGCTCACGTGGGTTTTTCCTTCAGTCTGCTCAGGTTTGCTTTGTTGGAGCACAACAAAACTAAACACTGCTGTTGTTTTGTTTATCTTTACAGTCTAAACTATTTTCTCTGAGGCAACACACTCACCATCAAGTGTGAGAGTGGCGGAGCAGGAGGCCGTGCCAGCATTGTTTGTGGCCACACAGGTGTACTCGCCCTCGTCCTCGGGGTAAACCCTGGAGATCTCCAGCTGACAGCTGTCATCAAACTGAGACATCTTGAAGAAGTCTGACTGCTTGATCTCCTTCTCCTTGTGGAACCAGCTGATCTTCACGTCTGGACGGAGATAAATGGAGGGAGCAGGACAACGTTTGTTGTTTGTGGCACCTCTTGTTGTCATTTCATGCATTTATTCTGAAAATGTCTCACGTTTCAATAAGACTTTTAATTTCTTACCATCTCCACGGACTCTGCACTGGAAGCGAGCCGGTTCTCCCTCCTGGGCCGAGGTGCTGGCGATGGGCAGGATGACAACAGGAGGAGCAACAGGAGCAGCTGAGTCTGGAGACACCACCTCTGACACTACAACACACACAGAGATCTATACATCACCTGTCTGAGAACCCCCCCCCCCAGCTCATGTTGCATCCACAGCTGCATCACCGGCTGTACCTTCCACATTGAGCGAAGCGGTGCTGGTGGCGGCGCCACACTCGTTCTTGGCCTCGCAGTTGTAGACAGCGGCATCCTCAGGGAAGACCTCAATCAGCAGCAGGGTGTACTCATTCCCGTCATGGAGGAACTTGCACTTGAAGCCCGGGGAAAGAGCCTGAGAGTCTTTGTACCAGGAGACCTGGGGAGGAGGGACGCCGCTCACCTGCACCGAGAAGCGAGCTGGCTTACCGGCCTCCACCGACTGAGGCTCCATGTGACGGATGATCTGAGGAGGTTCTGGGACTGAACCAGGCAGGAAATGAAAGACGGGGTGAGTCAACACAGAGGGGAAGATTTTCACAAGAAGATTGAAGGATGTTTTTTTTCTCCTCAAATAATTCAAGAACATCTAGACAAAGTGAGGCTGATGTCACCGTCCTGAACAGCTGCACCATCCAGGATCCAATGTCTAAATAACAACAGCTCAGAGCTGACAGACAAGAGCTCAGACAAACTGTGTACTTTATTCATTTTTCACCACTGATGCTGTGCTTACTGTTGACTCTCAGGTGCATGGTGCTCCTGTTCTTGCCGGCAATGAAGGTGTACTCGCCGGCATCGCTCCTGAAAGTCTCTGCGATGGTGAGGCGGTGCAGCTTCCTGATGGCCACGTAGCTGAACCTCTCCTCCACCGAGAACTGGATCTCCACGCCGTTTCTCAGCCAGCGACCCTCCACGTCGTCCTCGTTCACCTCAAACTCGAAGGTCGCTCTGTGTCTTTCCAGGACCTGAGAGACAAAGAGGTGGCATTTAACACTGCTGACATCAAAATTTGTGTTGTTATTTAATGAAAATCCTCCTCTTCTTCAGTCAAAGGAAGACGCTCAGACTATGTCCATATGATGATCTGCTGCTTTTCTCTCTTTCATCTCATTGTAACCTGAACATGATTTTGTTCTGGACAGTTAGTCAGAAATGTTTAGACTTGTTATAAACGAGGACATTAGCAGTTTATTTATATTTGATGCTAACACTAGTCTACGAGGTAAATCAACTCAACTGCAGGGTTCATAATAAACAGTGAACCTCTAAACCTTGATCACTCTGCTGACGTCCGTCTCACCGTGATTTCCCGCTCCGCAGGTTCGGAGATCCGGATGTCACGACCCTCAACATTCAGCTGAGCTTTGGAGACGCTCGATCCGGCCACCACAGAGTACTGGCCGGCGTCGGACATACGGACGGTCTGAATCATCAGACGGTGAACGTACTTCTCTGCAGTCACGGTGTATCTGTGAACACAGCACAGGAGACTCTCAGCTGGTGTTGAAACACAGAGTGTGGACAGAGCAGCAGGTCAGCGACAGGCCGACGTACCGCTCTTCAGACGTGTCCAGCTCCTGACCATCCTTCATCCACATGACCTGAATGTTTGGCTCGGACACCTCGCACTCAAAAATGGCCTTCTTCTTCTCTGTGATCTTTATATCTTTGATTTTCTTGGTGAATTCAATCACACGAGCTGAAAACAACAAGAACAATTTGTGGATTTGTGTGAATTTGCAGTTTGACTTCCCAGCATGCAGCACGTTTCAAAGCATGTTTGACATTACCTTCAACAAACAGATTAGCAGCAGTGGCAGCGGAGCCGGCCACAAACTGGTACTCCCCTCCATCTCCAAAGTGAACATTTCGGATGGTGAGTGAGTGCGTGAGCTGCCGGCTGCGGACCTGACACCTGTCCGACGACTTCACCTCCACGCCATTCTTCAGCCACTTGTAGGTGATGCCCTCGTAGTTGACGGTGACCTCGAAAGTGATGGTGTCTCTCTCCTGAGCATTCAGGTCCTTCAGCATGGAGGTGATCAGGATGGCTGCAGGGAAGCAACAGGTCAGAGAATAATTAACACTGTAAACAGTGCTGGAGGGTCGAGTTGTTTTTAACCACAGCGTTCATAAGTTTGGTTTTATCTTCACCTTGTTCTCAAATTCAAAAATACAAAATTTAACACGATTCCTTCGTGGACAATATTTCAAAATAGTGTATAATTACGAATCCCATTGTGTTAATTCTACTGGGTTTGATTGGAACGTGGTCTCACGGTTGACGGTGAGCGTGGCGGAGACTTTGTCGTTGCCACAGATGAAGGTGTACTCAGCAGAGTCGTCCCTGCTTGTGTTCATGATCTTCAGCTGGTGGAGTTTTCCTTGAACCACGATCCTGAACTTCTCACTCATCTCGATCTCCACCCCGTCCTTCAGCCAGGTGGACGGCACGTTGAAGTGAGACACTTCACACTCAAACGTGGCCACCTGAGTCTCTGGGACCTCCACGTTCTTCATGGGTTTGGTGACTCGCAGAGCTGCAGAGTTAGATGGAATTATTAGGAATAACTGAAACATATTCACTGTTTTATTGGGACCTTTTCATTGTGTAGATGTGATTGGTCTTATCAAAGTGCTACGTACCCTCCACAGTGAGCACGGCGCTGCACTGCAGGTGTCCCACCACTGCCGTGTACTCTCCTGCGTTGCTGCTGTCGACATTCTGCAGGATCAGCTTGTGAGCTTTCCTCTCCGACAGCATCTTACACTTTTCGCTCGACTTCAGCTCCACACCTTTAAACATCCATTTGACAGGGATGTTGTCGTGTGATAGGCTCATCTCAAAGGAGGCAGTGCTGTCCAACAGTGATGTCACATCCTTTATCTTCTTCACAATCTTGATTGCTGGGAAAAAAAAAATCGCAGATCAAAGACAGGTTAGATATTTTAACGACCAATGATTTCTACATTTGTAGGACTTGTGGACAGTTTTGTTGTACTTTGACCTACAGTCAGGAATCAGGTCAGTCTACAAACTGATGATCCAGGACAAGCAGCCACGCACACAAAACAAGTAGCAGAGTAGAAAGCTTTTTAAATTACACCGTGCACCGGTTATACTCACTTTCGACGTTCAGTCTGGCATTGGCAGACAGTTTTCCCAGCTTGAAGGAATAAACAGACTCGTCCTGTGTGTTGCAGTCCTTCACCTTCAGGGTGTGGACCATGCCTTCTGACGTGATCTCATACTTGTCGCTGTTCTGCAGCTCCACTCCATTCTTGATCCACTGTGATCCTTTCACGTTAGGGTGAGTGAGCTCCAGCGTAAACACCGCCTCCTGGGTTTCCGTCACGGTCTGGTTCCTGAGAGTTTTCTTGATCTTCACCGCTACAACAAGTGAACAAAGCACTCAGTATGTAAACAATGACAACATCCTTCTCTCTGATAACATGACATATCACCTGAAGTAACATGGAGAACTTACACTCCACTCTGAGGTTAGCAGTAGTTTTAGAGTTGGCCACCTGGTAGGTGTACTCTCCGACATCCTGTGGTCTGGTGATGACGATGATGAGACGCCTGACGGCTCCTTTCACCTCACTCACCACATTGTCACTGAAGTCCACAGGCTGACCTTCCTTAAGCCACTTCCCCTCAGCATTGGCATTGGCAACCTGACACTCCAGCTCAGCTGTCTGAGACTCAGCCACTGTAATGTCCTGCAGGGGTCGTGTGATGGCTCCACCTGGTGGCAGCACAAGAAGACATTTAGTTTAAGGATGTTTGCAGAGGTCCAGTGTCACTCTCCTTCTTTTGTTTAGCAGCAGCCTTGTTCTGGTGGTTTTTAACATTTACAGATTGTGTGAATGAGTTCATGTGAACATCACTGGGCACAAAGCTAAAACCGTTTTTTTTTTGGACATACCAGAGACAGTGAGGTTGGCGCTGGAAGTCTTTTCTCCAGCGTGGAACATGTACTGGCCCTCCTCGTCCTTCATGGTGTCGATGATAGTCAGAGAGTGAGCCTTGCCCTTAGACTCCATCTTGTGTTTGGGTCCAGGTTTGAGCTGGTGGGTCTTGAAGGTCCAGACTGGGTCGATACCAGGGTGAGAAACTTCAACATTAAAGGTGACGTTCTGAGATTCAGAGCACACTTTGTCCTCCATGTGCTTCACAATGTGCACCTCTGCAACAACAGCCACATGGTTAGAACAGGAAACTGGAAGTTGAACCAGGGTGACAGAAGGTCAAATCTAGTCTCACCTTCAACAGTAAGGTTGCAGCTGGTTTCGACCTTGCCAACGACCAGTTTGTAGTGACCGCCATCTGAGGCGTAGGTCCGGGAGAAGACCAGACGCTGCTTGGCTCCTTTGGTCACCATCTGGATCCGGTCACTGGGCACCAGCAGTTTATCATTGTGATACCATTTGACAGAGCTGATGTCCTGAGCGGAGATCTTGGACTCCAGGACAGCCTTGGTGCCCTCAATGGAGGACACATCCTTCAGTGGCACCACAATGTCAATAGCTGTGAGGAAATACATTAAAATGACGAGATGATCAGCCATGATGAAAGTTATTCTGACGATGGTTACAGTTTGGTGTCGATTAGATGTGACACTGATGCTGGCTCTTACTTTGAACATGGAGTTTTCCTGAGGTGGAAATGTCTTGGGCAGGAACCACAAAAGAGTAGGATGCAGCATCTTCTCTGGTGACGTTCTCCACCAGCAGCTTGTGAACCAGTTTGTCGATTACAATGTGGATGCGATCTGAGGACGAGATGGCCTGGCCGTTCTTCATCCAGGTTCCTTCAACGTTCTCCTGGGAGAACCTCACCTCCAGCTGAGCAATGTCACCCTCGCACACCGTGAGGTCGGTCAGAGGATGCATCAGCGTTACCGGGCGCACTAAAGGCAGAGAAACCTCATTATGGTGACTTTACTACATTTACCACAATGGCAACACACACCTCATTTATAAATCCCAGAGCTAAAGTAAGTGAACAAACACGCTTACATTTCATCTTCAGTGAGGCACTGGTCTTCAGATCTCCACAGACAAAGGTGTATTTCCCCTGGTCCTCTTTCCTGACATCTTTGACAGACAGGGTGTGTCGTCCACGGCGGGAGGACATGACATATTTACTGCTGGGGGAGAGCTCCTTGTCCCCAAAGAACCAGATGCCCTCAGCATCCTCACGGGACAGCTCAACTTCAAACTCCCCAGCATAGGTCTCTGGCACCTCAATGTTCTCCAAGTATTTGATGAGCTCTAGTGCAGCGCCTGGAAAGAGAGTAACACCACTCCATCAATCCACCAAAGCAATCCACCATAATATAGCAGATGGGAAGATTCTAGGTGTAAAGATTACCTTCTACGTGAAGCCTTGCGCTCGTCCTGATGCTCTCATCGTCTACAACCACACAAGTGTACTCTGCGTCATCCTTCATTTCAATCACCAGCACAGACAGGAAGTGGACCTTTCTGTCTGAGTGCATTCTGTATTTGTCTCCAGAAAAGATCTCTGTGTTGTTCTTGAGCCACTTGACTTTGACAAAGGGTTCATTGGTTTCACATTCAAAGGTCACCATTGTGTCTTTCTCGTTGGCACTGGCATCCTCCAGCTTCTGGGTAAAGCTGATCGCTGCCTTGGCTGCAACAACAAAATATGACATGAGACTCTGAAATAATTCAGGACAAAAGCAATGAGAACGTTAGTGGAGAAATAAATAGGTATAAAGTGACTGCACCTTGCACCAGCAGGAAGGCGTGGCTCGAAGCCTCTCCAGCAATATTCATGGCTTTGACCATGATGCTGGCAGAATCCTCTACTGTGACGTCTCTGATCACCAGTTCACACACATGGTCTTCAGGCCAGTACCAGTAGATACGGTCAGACTTTTCCAGCTGAACTCCATTCTTGAACCACTGACACTCAGGTTCTGGTCTGCCCACAACTCTGAGTCGGAAACGAACCTCATCCATTGGAGCAACAGTTTTGCTAGCAATGCGTTCAAGGATCTTGGGTGCTTCCATGCTCGGGGAGAGCTGGACTTTCTCTGGTTTGATTGTGGGGATGGTGACTTTGCCCTGTTCCTCCAACTTCTTCCTCTCAGCCTCTTCTTTCTCTTTCATGTGATGAAGCAGCTCCTCCTTAGTCTTCTTCAGTAGATCCTCATAAGATTCATCCCTCCTGCGAGACTTGAACTCCACAGCTGAGATGGATTCATAGAAACCTTCCTCTGTCCTACGTTTGAATTTGCTCTTCAGTTCCTCCGACTCCTCTGACGTTTTCTCATGAACAACTCTTTGTGTCTTACGAAGCTTGACAACTTCCCTGTCCTGTGCGGCCTCAGCAGCCCGCTCGACCTTTACAACATCAAATCCAACTCTGCCAGCCTCATGTGCGACCTCTGCAGCCTTGTGGTCTGGAGCGCGACGCAGGACTGATCTAAAGTCCTCTTTCTGTTGAATCTCCAGCTTCACAGTGTGCTCAGTGGTGCCCAAGGGATTGTCTGCAACCACCCTGACCTCTCCTGCATCATAGGACTTGATGTCCACAATCTCCAGGTAATAAATACCGTCATAACGAAGCCTATATCTCTTACTTTTGCGGATGAGCTGTCCGTTCAGGTACCAGTTCACCTTAGGAGCTGGATAACCGGTCACTCTGCACCGGAATCGTGCAACATCACCTTCCAGCACTCTAGCTGGCTCTGGAAGCAGGACAATTTCAGGTTTGGTCTTTTCAGATTCTTCATCAGCACTGACTCCTGCAGGTCCTCCCTCATGAGCCATGCGCTCCATCTCGTCAATCCTGTGCACTCCCTTCCTGCCCTCAGGAAGCTGGGATTCCTCAACAAGACCCTTCTCATCCTTGACAATCAAGGTGGCCGAGGTCTGGTCGACTCCAAACTTGTTTGTGGCTCTGCAGGTGATAACGCCACTGTCTCTAGCATAAGCAACTTCATAGTCAAGGCTACAGTAGCCAAACTCATTGACCATGCGCAACCTGTTAGCAGCTGCCAGGGGTTTGCCATCATGCAACCACTCAACTACCATGGTGGGGTCACCAATAGGGGTCAGTCTGCACTCAAAGTGAGCTGGACCGAAACGCTTCATTCTGATAGAGGTCAGCTTCTTCTTGAACTGAGGTTTCTGCTGCTTCTCTTTATCATAAAGGTCGCCCTCCTCCCACTGCTCTTGACCATATCGCATATGGAGCGGCTCCAGCTCTGGAGCAGCAATCTCCTTGGCCTTGTAGGTTCCTTTGGGAATAATGAGCTTCCTCTCAGCTTGAGGGGCAGCAAAGTCCACTTCAACGTTGACTCTGCAGCGTGTTGTGTCTCTACCAGCCTTGTTAATGGCTGTCGCCGTGTACCAGGCACTGTCTGAGCCAGCTGCTGAGGGAATCTGGAATTTGGCTTCTCCTTTGGTTCCTTCAATCCTGAAATAATAATCCATTCAAATATATTGATCAAAACATTTAATTAACTTCTCTACGGTTTTGCATAGGTGCTGCAAAAGATTAGAAAATAATGCATAGCTATCGTTTCAGGTACGTACTTGATGTGTGGGTGCTTCTGTGGGGTGATGATGTCACTGTTCTTCAGCCAAACAATGTCAGGCAGGGGGTTTCCAATGGCCTTCACAGCCAGTTCAACCAGAGTGCCCTGCTTTACAGTGATGTTCCTCAGCTTGTCGGTGAACTGAGGACGTGCTACACTTTCTCGAGCTGTGGATGGTGAAATTTGATTTGAAAAAACAAACAAGATCACATTTAATAACAGATCAAAAAGGTCACCTGATTCAGTCTGAACTCTGATCCAGACTTACCATCGACTGTAAGATTTACAGAAACAGAGGTCCGTCCAGCTCTGTTCTGAGCAACAACTGTCCACTCTCCAGAGTCTTGTGGCATGGCCGGAACAATGATGAGGGACTGAATACCATCCTCTTTGATCACTATCTTGTGGGTGTAGTCGTTGACCACTTGTTGTCCTGGGCAGAGAAAGGAAGGTTTTACAAGGGGCAGATAAAAGGGTATTTCTGCAATATGCTGAACCTTGTTTCTCTTACCATTGTGGAACCAGTAGGTGTCGGGCATCGGTCGGCCGACAACCTTCAGGTCGAACCTGGCAGTTTGCCCCTCTGAACATTTTATTGAGGAAGGCTTCATGACAAACACTGGTTTGTAGAGTCTTTCCAGCTGAGCCTCATCTGTTTCTTCAAGCCGACGGGCAGGAGAACGTCCAGGAGAACGGCTGGAGGAGCGACCAGGTGAGCGGCTCAGAGAACGAGGAGATGTGGACCTGAGTAAGATGCAGAGAATCAGTATGAAGGTGCTGTGGATTTGGTTGAGCTTCAGGGTGTTTCCGTCACAGAGGAGTCTGAATCAAGGCTTTGTGGCCTACATCTGAAAACTTTGGGCTCCTTTTTCTCATATGATTTGGTGCATAAACCACACGAGCTTTTAAAGCAACACTATGTAGTTTCTCGGCCTTAAAATGTTCCTAAACTTATTGAAGTGGTAGAAAAACAGTTAATAGGATGAATTGTGCTGCCGCTGCAGCCTGAGTGGGGTCGTGCTGAATTGTTGCCGTTGCCAGTACCGGTATCGCTGCAGGTACCAGGGCCACTGGCGTTGCCGGTGCTGTTGCCAAGCAAAGAGGTCTTTGTGTGTCACTGAAGCTCTGGAGCGGAGGCTGGTTGGCCGTGCAGCCGTGCAGCACAGCACAGGGAACCCACACAGGAAAGTTACAGTGCAGTTGCGGCTGGCGCGACCCTGCTCAGGCTTCAGCGGCGGCACCATTCATCCTATTAACCATTTTTCTACCACTTAAATGAGTTTAGAAACATTATTTTAAGGTCGAGAAACTACATAGTGTTGCTTTAATGAACATCGAGTCTCACCTGATTCTCTGCATTGATGGCTGTGGTGTGTATCTCTGAGGTGTTACAACTCCAGACGGCTCCACATACAGCTTCCCAGAACTGACAGCATTTCCCTTCAAGTTACTGGCAAAGGCGGTATAAACACCTTCATCCTCCGGCAGCACCACAGGCAGGCGAAGACTAGCTCGTCCGTCCTGAAGAACTTCCATCTGGTAACGACCACCAGCTCTGATGCGCTGGCCGTCTTTGTACCAAGCAATCTGAGCATAACATGAAAACATAAATTCTCAGCATCAAGTACTTCAGAGGTTCTTAAGCTTTGATTAAAAAACTTAAAAACATATTATTTGATGTCTGCTGAAGGTGGAAGACTCAAAAATGTCACTTGGAGTTCAAGCCAAAATCAGCTGACTGGTTTGGGCCCATGAGCAGGAGAAGGTACCTTGGGCAGTGGCGTTCCACTCATCTTGCAGTGGAACGTGACGCCCATTCCATCCATGATCCTGTAGTTTTTGACCGGTGTGTCAAATGCTGGTTGGACAGCCTCGTCTTCTGTTGCGGTCACCATCAGCTCTCCGTCCTCTGTCACAAGCTCTCTGTAAGTGATCCTCATGATACGGAGCTCAATCTCCTGGATGATCCTCTCTTCAAAGGCTGAAATTAGGAACTCCTGAAAAAAAAATGAATGTTTAAATATAAATCTGGGATCACTGGCATCTGTTTATCCCAGAACTGTGGATCTTTAGAAAAGAGGTACCGTTTCTGAGACAAAGCTCATGGGGGTCGTCACCCTCTTCTGTTCCAGTTCATACTGGCTCACGACCATCGTGGGCTCCTGAACCACCGTCGTCGTTACTTCGGCTTTGTATGTCACATCATGCTGCTTCATATAAGCCTCGTATTCCTCTGTTACAGACAAAAAACAGATGAAGAAACGCTGTGAGCCACTGGTCTAACAACGACACAACCTGCGCTCTGAAGTCAGGCAGTCAAGATGTGGATAAACAAGAAGATGCAGTACCTTCCTCCAGCAGGCTGGCGGAGGCTGAGGCTTCCCCATGAGGATTCTTGATAAAGATGGAGTACTCTCCAGCGTCGTCAGCAAAGGTCATGGAGATCTCCAGTCTGCATTCCCCGGTCTCTTTCTTGTAGGTGACTTTGTATCTGATGGCAAAAAGAAAACAATGGTTAAAACTGTGATCTGTAAACAGAGACCCAGGCTGTGGTTTGGCAGCGTCGTACCTGTATCCAGTAGTGAGGGGGACGCCACTCTTCTTCCAGATGATGTGAGGTTTTGGATTTCCTCCGACCTGGCATTCAAAGAAGACACTTCCTCCCTCCACCAGCTTCTGGATGGTGGGTTTCTTGATGAAGAAGGGAGCAGCAGACTCTCCTGTAGTCACCTCTGCCACCATCTGTTCTTTTGTCTCGACAGTAACCCTGGAGGAAACCAACCGCTCCATCAAACACAGCTGTGGAAACCCCTGGATCAGTGCAGTGTACATATATATTCACTTTTACTCACATTTTTTCTTGTGCGATTCCAATCGCAGTGACCGTCGTCTCCTCTCTGCTCTCAATTTCTTCAGACACTACAACAGAGGGGAGTTGAATTATCAAACTGAGGATCTGACTTTTTCTCGCAGGCAGTTGTGTAGTGTGATTCACTTGAAAGTCGTCAATTTATCTCCAACATCAACTTGAATTTTGAGAGAAAGGAAACAAGCCAAACTACTACTTGACATTTTGTCCCAGAAAGTAAATAAATGATGAAGCCTACAAGTCATGGGTTAAAGTCAGATAACAGAAACTGTCCGGCCGGCCGTACCTTTGACGAGCAGGTAGCAGGAGGTGCTGACGGTTCCTGCCTCACTGGTGGCTGTACAGGTGAAGCGTCCGCTGTCTTCAGCAAATGCCTCGCGGATCACCAGCCGGGCAAATCCGTTCTCGTAGCTGATCTGGAAGTCGATGGAGCTCTCGATCTTGTAGTCCTCTCTGAACCACATGATGACCGGAGCGGGGTGACCACTGATCTGACACTCCAGGGTCACCGACTCACCCTCCGTCACATTTGTGTTTTTCAAGGCCTGAGCGTAAAACAGTGAAACCTTCAGACACCTGCAGAGACTAAAGCTGTCGATGCCTTCAAACTGCTGTCATGACTGATGAGAGCGATGAACTCATCAGTCCCAGTATCTTTTGACGTACAGTGGTGGAAAAAGGTTTTCGGACACCCTTAAAATTTTACACCATCTCAAATATTGTCATGAAACATTTGTGGAAAAATCTTTTTTGTGTTTCAGAAGATGTGACAGACACAAACAAATACAGATGATGTTCATTTTTGTTTGTTGTTTACAAGAAAAACTAACAAAACTAAATTCTTGACAGTTTCAATATGTCAGTTCTCAACACTGTCAGTATCAAAGTCAACAAACAACAGAACATGTTCAAAACTGAACAAAGAATAAATGAACCATCACATCATTCCTGCCGTTAGCAGCAGTGGAGCTCTGATCCTGGCTGGCATGTTCCTCATGAGCCTCTCACACTGTTGAGGGGTAATCTTGTCCCATTTTTCTTGAATTACTGCTTTTAATTCTTCTAAATTCTTTGGTTCATGCTTTTAAACAGACCTTTTGATAATCCACCACAGATTTTCAATGGGGCTCATGTCCGGGGATTGAGCTGTGTTTCACAAATGCATGGGGTGTCCAAAGCTTTTTTCCACCACTGTATTTCACTGAAACCTACAAATATCAACCTCAAGGTGGCACAAGAGGAAAAGTCAGGATGAACACATGAACTCTGTGAGTAGCATTCATCCTCACAAAGTCTCATGGAGATCCCTCACAGCTGGGTCAGGACCTAGGTGATGGTTGGACCAACGCCGCCATCCACAGAGTCTTCACAAAAAAAGACTCTTACAGTGAAGGAGGGCAACAGGAAGTACTTACAGCAACGACAGTGGGAGGGACGACAGGCTCCTGGGCTCTTGTGGGCACTGCAGCCGCCTCCTGAGGAAAAACCAGAGCAGGAGTTAAACACCATCACAGAGGTGAGACAGGAAGCTGAGGCGGTCGGTGAGGATGGAGGGATGAAGCCAGTTAGAACAGATAAAACCCTGCAGAGAGAATGGAGGGATCAACAGGTGGAGACAGGAAGAGGAGGGTTCTTCATGAGGCAGGTGAAGGGCAGCATGTGATTGGCTGCTGTGAAGTGGGGGGGTGGAAGGGGGGCACAGGTGACAGTCCACACGGGGGTTAAGTTGGGGAAGTGAAAGAAGAGGGGAGGGCATCGGGTCGGACCAACCTGAGGCTCCCAGTCCTCAAACTCCTCTTCACTGTGTGTGTAAGCCCCGCCCTGCTGTAACTCAACCTGACTCTGATATCTGACGTCTCTGAACGGTGGGGGGAGGGGCTCCGGGGTCACTCGCACCTCCACCGCTGCCCTGCGAGACGGACTGGGAGACTTGACAGGCTTGATGACCTTCCTGCGGGCTACGGGGGAGGAGAGCTCTTTGTGCAGAGTGGCGATGGCGGCGCCGGCAATGGACACCTGACCGGGCCAACGAGAACAGCGTTAGCCACCAGTACAGATAACAGACTACCTCCAGTCCATGAGCGGGGGGGGGGGGGGGGTTAGTGAGAGGCGTGGAGGGTGAAGCCCATGTTGAATTTTCTTTAATTAACCTGCTCATTGTTCCCCTTTGGTCTGGGTCTGTGTGATGTCACAACATCAGAGCCAGTTCACACTGTGTCTGAACAGTCACATGAAAAAGACTGTTAGATTGGATCAAAGCTCAGATGTGACAGATTGTCTGAGCTTCACCTCAGTGGAGACCTGCTGGACTCTGCTGCTGGTGTTTACACTCAGGTGAGGATGAAAAATTCACATAGTTTGGTTTTAAATGAGATGTGATTAGGTTTAATAAATCTGGTCTGATCTGGTCTGATCTGGTCTGAGCTGGTCTGATCTACTGTCCTCAGGAGGTGAGGCTGCACAGCAGGAACCAGGGGAACGACCTCTCTGTGTTGTTTCTGCTCCAAATGGAAAAGATGATGAGTCATGTTTTAGGATGGTTTCTCTGTGAGTGAGTCACACCACATCACCACACAGTGGAGGCTGTACGTCGTTAAGATGCGTGTGTTAAAGATGACATGGAGGTTTGTGGACGGCGGTAGCCAGCCGGTCCGCTCCTTACCTCGTGGCTCGCTTCGTGTTTAGGGACAGAAACTTTAGAAACAGTGAAATGAGGGACTGAGGGCGCAGCGGCGGCGACACCAGAGTCCACCTGGGTGGAGATTTCTGTTGTTTTCTGAATCTGAAGCAACCAAGACAGTTTGATGGAGCGGTTAAGAGAGCTGAGACTGAGTATCATCAGATATCACATCATGGCTGATATGGACTGAAGAAACTCCCCCGACCTGGGAGACCTGGACTCTGCGCTGCTCGGAGGTGACGGCGATGGCAGCCGGCGGTTCAGCGGCCGTAGTCGTAGCTGCAGCAGTTTGTTTCTCTGCCGCCGCCGCCGCCGCCGCAGCCGCCGCCTGCTGCCTCATCACCACCTCCACAGCCTCCTCCTCTTCAGCTCGGCCACCCTCCACATGCACAGGCTTGCGGACACGAGCCAGGTCGACGGCCGCCACCACTGTGGCCACCGCCCCGGCTCTTTTCCCTCCCCAGCCTGGAGACACAACAAGCAGCACATAGATCTCAGCACATCCATGGCAACGAGACAGAGGAGCCTCGACCAGAAGCCCGAAGACCAAACATCAAAACAACCAACAGCTTCATGCAGCATTAGACTGAAACATGCACTTTACTCTCATCATGAGTGAAGCTCAGAGCAGATCTTCAGGAAACACCTGAGTCTGATCTACAGTCTGATGGAGGACAGAGATAAAAAGCTGTTGTCATGGAAACAAACTGAGATGGAGAACACGATGGAGAGCATGAGGGAGAAGGTGATGAAGGACAGGATGGAGGATACAGAGGAGCAAACGATGGAGAAGACAATGGAGAACATGGTGGAGATCTTGATGGAGAACTTGATGATCTGCCACAAGTTATAACATGAGGAAGGTTGAGCCTCCTCATCTTCACAGCTGACGTGCTCCTCTCTTCATCTTCTGTACGTCTCTGTACGTTTCACTCTGGTTTTTATCCACATGAAGACAAGAAGAAACTCTCCACCTGTTCAGTGATCAACCTGAAGACCTGGTGGAGCTGCTGGTAACCTGGACCATGTGGTGTCACACAGGGTTCGATTCCTGGTCCCCTTTAATTGAGGTTATATTTGCTACAGCTCAGTCCCAGCGTTGTCACAGGGTCGGACGAGTCTGATCTAACACTGTCAAACATCTGGTTGGATTTTAAAAACATCAGGAGGAGGTCTGTGAGGATTAAACCCAAACCCTGACACATTAAAAAGGATGTGATGACAGCTAACATGAAGCCACAATGTGAGGCTGTCCTGAGGGGGGGTATGGGGGGGTCAGGGGTCAGGGAGCAGGAACGTGCTCGAGGGATGAGGTGACAAAAACATCCGGTGAACCAAGAAGAAAAAGTGAAAAAAGAAAAGATGAAGGGACTGAGCAGCAGGTGGAGGGAGGATGACAGCAGACAGGTGTGTGGGGGGCGGAGTCTACCTGCTCTCCAGACACTGTAGCCTCAGACGGGCCCCGGCCACGAGCCTGATCCACGGCTGCCACCACAGTAGCCACCGCCACGCTCTTATCGTCCAGGGCAACAACATGCTCGTCCTGATGCGTCCATGACGACACATGAACACATGATCACATGATCACACAGTCACATGATCACACCACAGAGCACATCTCAGCTCAGCGCTCACTGTTAGTCACCCAGTCACACTCACACCCTCACACTTCCACCGGGCCCCGTCCTCACCTCTCTGCTGGCCGTCACCTGCTGCTCCCAGTGCTTCTCCACATGCACCTGGGCGGCGCTGCTGACGCTGCTCATACTGGTCATGCTGGTCATACTGGTCATGCTGGCGTAGCCGCCTTCAGCCACGTAGTCTCCCTGTTTCCATGGCGGCAGGACCTCGGCAACGGCCGACACCTGAGAGAAGAAGACTCAGGTCAATTGAAATGAATTGGTTTGGACTTCAGTCACCTGTGCAGTGAACCTGAGTCTCACCTGTTTCCTGGTCATCACAGGAGACTTGACGGGCCTGATGGGGGACACGGAGAGCCTGGTGGACGGAGAGACGGGTCTGCACAGCAACACAACAGAGTGAGAGTCAGTGTTTGTGGGTTGAGCTTCGGTCACATCATCATCAGTGGCAGCCGTCGTACCTGACAGGTGTGGGTGTGGGCCCTTTCACGTGTCTGACGGGTGAAGGTGACTGCTGGCGCCCTCCTGACACCTTGGAAACAAAGGAAGGCGGGGACTTGGAGGTTGGTTTGGGGGGAACCCGCGGGGGGTTTTGTGAGCCAAGTGCTGAGTCATCATTCCTCCTTCTACGTGCATCTCCATCATGGAAGAGGCCTGGAAACTGGCCTCCACCTTCTGTGGGGGGGGGTCAATGATTTTTCTTTAAGAAGTAGATTTCATGGGAACATTTCAGAGGACAGAGGACAGAGGACAGAGGACAGAGACGACATCTCCAGGTTCACCAGACCTGCAGGAACCTTGGATCAGGTTCCCCCAGCTCTCTGGAGCTCAACATGGGACCAGTGTGTTTGTCTCACCTTCTGCACTGTGGTCTGAGAAGTGGCCATCTGGGACGTGGACACGACTGTCTTGGTTTTCTTCATGGGCACAGCTTCCACACCTGCACAGGTACACAGGAGACCATTCACCAGAGCTCTTTATTACATCTGTTGATTCACAGTCATTTAGTTAACGGACATCTGAATGTCTCACCCTGAACCAGCAGCTCGGCGGTGGAGGTGGCTCTTCCACTGCTGTTGGTGGCGGTCACAGAATATGTCCCAGAATCCTCTGGGAAGGCCTCAGCGATCAGCAGACTGTACAGGTCTCCCTCCTGGAGGATCCTGAAGTCGGCGGAGCTCTGGATCTCGGCTCCCTCTCTGTAGAACTTGACCACAGGTGAGGGGATACCTGTGACTCTGACGTCCAGCCTCACCTGGCTGCCCTGTCTCACCGTGGAGCTCTGCAGTCTCTGTAGGAAGTTTGGAGGCGCCGTCTCCGCTGCACATGGACAGGGAGGTTAGACTCAAAGGTCAAGAGGTCACATGCTAATAAGTAGTTAGCTTATTGATTTGGTAATAACTGACTGTCCACCAGACGCCATGGTGATCAGTGTCAAGTAGTCCACATGAGTCTACCTGAGCCCTCACCTGTAACCAGGGGGCGGGGTCTACCTGAGCCCTCCCTGTAACCAGGGGGCGGGGTCTACCTGAGCCCTCCCTGTAACCAGGGGGCGGGGTCTACCTGAGCCCTCACCTGTAACCAGGGGGCGGGTTCTACCTGAGCCTTCACCTGTAACCAGGGGGCGGGGTCTACCTGAGCCCTCCCTGTAATCAGGGGCGGAGTCCTCACCTGTAACCAGGAGCTCGGCGGTGCTTGTGGCTTGTCCAGTGCCGTTGGTGGCTCTGACAGAAAATCTTCCGCTGTGTGCGGCGGTCACAGCGGGGATCCTCAGAACAGCGCGGCCGTCGCTGAACGAGATCTGAACGCCGGGCAGAGCGGCGGCGGAAAGAACCTGGCCATCACGGAACCAGCTCACCTCAGGAACTGGAGAACCTGCACAGGAAAACCACAGGACCCAAAGATCTTTACTGAGGAGTTTAGCCTAGCTTAGCTCAAAGCCAACAGCACGAACACATCACTTTATTTTGGAAATCTCTCAGACAGGAAGTGAGCGGACAGGAAGTTTCTTACCACTAACTTGAGCCTCGAACGTCGCAGCACTACCCTCAAGTGCTACGACGCTCTGCAGCGGCTGCGTGAACGTTGGCGCCTGTGTTGACATGATGGTCGGCACCCTGCAGACACACAGAGACAGATAAATGACATCACACTCACTCCACACAACAGAAACACACTTTAGATTTGTCTCCATCAGGAAGCAGCTGATTGGTCCACGCTCTGTAGCAGGACAAGTCCAAACACCTTCAGAGACCAGAAGAACCGTATGTGGTCCTGTCACTGAGACTGACGAGCTGAACAATAGGGGGTCACAGCAAATCCTGATCTGACTCAGTTTGGATGAAGTTTATCATCAAAAATAAAAACTATTCATGGGTTTTATTTTGAAGGTCCGGCAGCGTCAATCACCTGCTGCTCATCAAGAACGGTTATTTGGTTAATCATCTGTCAAAAGTGACGCTCACCACACTAACCACAGAGGAGACGCTAACATTAGCCAATTAGCTGTAAACGCTGTTTTAAAGTGCGAGGACATTGTGTCCCCCACAGACCTGAAGTCTTCATGGACCTGAACCAGGTCCAGACACAAATCCACTCAACAACGATCCGGTAATGTGGATATAAAAACCTCATCTGACACCCGACCTGCTGACAGCCAGACTCCACTGTGATGAAGTCCTGGCCCTGGGTCTGACTCTGCCCCCCCCCTGCAGGGCCTATATTTAGCAGCCGTGTCCCTGAGGGGGGTCCAGGCTCCGTGGGGTCTGGCTGATAAACCACCAGCTGATCCAGTGCAGAGCTGAGGGTGGATTAAAACACCTGTTTAACAGCAGAGGACCTGGGCTCAGGTTTCAGTCTCCGTCCAGTTTAGGTCTTAAAGAGGATTAAAAATTAACTGGTGACATTTAAATAAAACATTATCAACAAAACACTGAGATTTAAAAACAAATAAATCTGAACATCTGGCTCAGACTGTCAGAACAAAACGCCATCAGACAGCAGCAGGTGTCACCCTCAACCGTCACACGTTAACACAGGTCCACAGGCCGGCTCATCACGCCACTGTGACTCACTGACACGGCTCGCACAACGCACACAGTGTAAACATGATGTCAGACATGATGTCACCGAGATCAACTTCACTGAAGAGCAGCTGTACGTTCTGTTCAATGATTAATGAGGTCAAAGGTCAAAGGTCAAATAACCCAAAGAGATTCACTCCATTATCGTCACATCACAAAAGCAACAACGGTCCAACACCAGATGATGCAATGAGATCCGATTGGATATAATCTGATCACATGATCTGTAATCAAAGATCTCAGCACCGTCAATACTTGAATGATTTTTACAAACGTTTGTTTCCTGACTGAATTTCACAAAGTTCAGGAACGTGATCTAAATGATTGGCCCCGCCCCTTTCATCAGTCTAACACAGTCTGATTGGTTTGTCACTGGCTCCGCCCCCATTTCAACACCTGTTCTCATCAGGTCAGTTCAGTACTTTTTGTGTAATCCAGCAAACAAACAAACAAACAAACAAACAAACAAACAAACAAACACCACTGACTTTCAGCACCTCACATTAGGAGATTCATCAATTATCATTTTCCTGATTAATTGATTGAGCACCTGATCAGTTCTGTTTGAAAACATCAAACGTTTTTCTAAAGAGAAACTCGTCAACAACACGAACTGATCCGTGGACTCACAACTTCAATTATCGACCAATTACACAGCAGCTGGTCTGTGAAGGTTGCTGACATCAGAAGAGTGATGTGACTGTGATGTAGTGACCTCAGAGGTTAAAGGTCACCGGTTCCTGACGAAGCTGCTCTGGGATCAGACCTCACTGGACCCGGTTTCTGTTTTCTCCTGATTGGACAGTGTCGAGGTGAAACTGCACCCTACTGGTCCATTCAGGACATGTGACTCCAGCTGGAGCCTGACTCACTGCACCTGGTCTACATCCACCTGGACTACCACCCCTGCTGTCTCTGTGCTGCCTGGCCCTGGACCTGGACCTGGACCTGGACCTGCAGCAGCTTCTGGTCCTGGTTCTTATTGATCTCTTGCTGCTGTTTCAGATGCAGCTCACCTTCTTCCTGTCAGTTCATCAGTTCTCACACCTGTTACATGATCTTTAAAAAACCTTCAGCTGAATCTCTGGATTTTAACCTCGTACATTTTTCCACATTAAAAGTGTTTCTCCATGAAATAACTCCATATTACGTCCGTGTCAAACACACACACACACCCCTGACGTTTACATGACCACTGATCACAGGTTTGTCAATGATGCACATGATTGATGAGGTAACGGGCTGCGAGCTGAGTCGGGTTTCGGTGAATCCCTGAACCGACTCAGAGCAGATCTGGTGTCGGCTAAATTCATCTGATGACTCAATCACATGCTGAAGAAGTGACTGGATGAACTGGACGGCGGGGTCACGTCCAGTCACCGTGGAGACGGAGACGAGCCGATGTCTTTGTAACAGGGTTAAAGAGTAAATTCATTTACTCACATTTATTCTACTTCCTGTTTCACTGACAGCAGAGAGACACTGAACGTCACTAACACCTGATCAGCTCATCGGTGATCGATTAAATCTTTGTTTCATGATCTGAAGCCGTTTTTTCTTCAACTCGTCTGTTTCTCATGTTGTTTTCACTTTTCAGGGCTTTTATTTTGTAAAGTTTTATTATTTCACATCTCATCAGCTTTTTAACAGCGTTTCAGTGCATTCACTGTTATTTAAGTCACTTCAACTTCTGTAACACACACACACACACACACATACACACACACACACACACACACACACACACACACACACTTAATGAATTAATGTTAAATTGCATTATGATCCCACACAGCTCAGGTACGAACCCTTTGTGCTGTGAAACCGCTCCACTGTCTTTGCTTCAGACTGAACTGAACATGTGACGGATGAGTCTCACACCTTTAAACTCACTTTGCTCTCTCTCACACACACACACACACACACACACACACACACACACACACACACACAGCTCTGAAACAGCAAGTCTTCACCAAACCAATGATCTGGAAACAGCTTCCTCCTTCAAAATAAAGTTACTGCCACAGGACCAGATTATACACTGATATTATAAACTGCCCCCCCCCCCACACACACACACACACACACACACCTCTCTCTCTACACTCTCATTTTTTAAATCTGAACCCTAACAACACACCAGCAGCTGTTCACACTCCTCCACAATAAAAGCCCCACTGAGGTGTCCCTGCTCTATCAGACACTTCCCCACAGAGCGGGGGTGGGCAGGTGGGGGTGGGGGGGGGGGGGGGGGGGGGTTATCTAAGACAGGACACCAAGCACTAAAATTAACATCACCCCCTGCCCCCCTTCACCACACCTTCATTTGATTGACAGGCACCATGTGGCACATAGCTGGAGGAGCAACTGATAGCCCTGCTGCTGATTCCCTTAAAAAGCCATCAGCCGCCCAGCTGAGTCCACTGTGATGCTCTCAGCAGCTATTCTGGGATGTCCCATTATAACCTTCACCACGGAAACCAGCAGAAAGCCTCCAACATCACAGAGCACCTACTTTATTAAAAGTGAGTAAAAAGTGAGTGTAGGGTGACTGGAGAGGCGGAGTCAAGTGTGTGTGTGTGTGTGTGTGTGTGTGTGTGTGTGTGTGTGTTAGAGGCGTCAGTCAGCTGCAGCTCGTCAATCACATCACTCTGGAAAACTTTAAAGACACTTACTTGTGTGCACAAGGATGCCTGGGCTGCCCAGAGGAGGGCTGACTGCAGAAGGTCAGAAACTCTTTATCCAGAAAATTCGGTCAAAATCCCAAAGGAAACAGCTGATCCTCGAAGGAACCCCACGCCAAAAACAAAACTACAGGCCGTCAGCGCCGTGTAGTTCTGTTTCCCTCCTGACAGCAGTCCCTCCAGCCGAGGCGTCCAGGCCGGGAACGCTGACTCTGCTCAGAGCAGGCAGCTGGGCAGTGGGGGGCTTTATACCGCTGTGACATCACAGAGCATGGGCCGCGCCATTGGCCAGCCCACCCGCCCCCCCACCCCCAGGGTGCTGCAGGGAATCATGGGAGGGCCAGGGAGCCATTTTATGCAAGTTGTCACACCTGTCAGCTGGTTCACCTAACGAAGAGACAGACGAGAGACGTTTCTAGACTTACTCAAACACAGAGACACATCGTCATCATCATCATCATCGTCATCATCATCATCACTGTTATTAACAGTTAATCCAGCAGTAACTGAGCTCTTTATAAAATATGAGTTAAAAAAAGAATTTTATCAAACGTCTTGTGAAACAACGTGACGATAAACAAACAGCAACGAAACTCACTTCATCAATCAATAATGTCTTTGTTTGACTTTGTCTTTATGTTGTTTTATTACAAACAATCAGATAAAGTGAGAAACACGTCAAGTAATAAGAACGAGTGCTGTCCTCAGGTTGTCAACACACACACACACACACACACACACACCCTTTATTCTGCCTACAGATTCAGTGTCCTCAGTGAAGTTCATGTTCAGAATATCTTATTGATCATTATCTCATGATCAGAGCAACAGTGGATATTTTCCTGCTACAGCCACACGTTGTGAATTATAAAATGATGTCGTCTTCTTCGCGTCATCAGCTCAGTGTTTCTTTATCTAATGATTTTCAGTTAAACAGCAACGAGTCTGATCAACAGTAACTTTAAACATTTTTAAAAACAACAATGAACATGTGTTGCAGCCCTGATGGTCTCGTCAGCAGTGAATCATCATGTTCACACTGACACTGACACTTAAAAGTCCTGGAGTTTTATTGTGGAGGGCCAACAGGAAGTGGCCCTGGATCACATCAGCAGCTCTGACTCCGTTTGTCCTCCCTCGGCTGAATGGACTCCATTTCCCAGGATGCATACACGAGTGCGATGACGTCAGACTAGCCAATCAGATCATTGCTGGGTTTATGACGCGTCTGTCAACCAAAGTGAACCAATCAGCAGCTCAGACTCACACGCCAGAGACACAACTACTGACCAATCACGTGTCAGATCGATGTATTGATTGTGCCATTGATCTGACAGCTACAGTGAAACGTTATGTCACCAGATACAAGTCCACATGAAAACTGTGGAGAACACAGGAGCTGCTTGTTAACATCAAACCACCTGCTGCACTTTAAAAACACCTGACTGTTGTTTGTTTACTTTGAATGAAACTCTTTTCCACTGATACTTTAAATAAAATAACAGATACACTGATGTACTACTACCTGATTTAACTGTGATACTGTAGATGAACTCTGCCGCCGGGTCACAGTAGGTTGCACACAGGTAACCTCTCACTCACCTGGTTTGTTGGCTAACTGTAGCTCGACGTTAAAGCCAGCTCCAGCGTCGACTCAACTTCCTCTGATAATTGGTCAGATACTTGATTAATCCACAGTTTTCCTGTGTGGAGCTGAGTGTCCACCACAGTCTCAGTCATCCCACCGATGCCCCCTGTCCGTCCGGGGCGATACACCGGTTCCCCGGGACGAAAACGTCCGTTAGCTTCACCCAGGACTTGGTGGCGCTAGCTAGCTGAGGCAGCGGCGAACAGAGCAGACTGTCGGTTACACGTCGGTGTTGGTTCAGTCAAACATTTCATCAGCTCGGACAGAGAGTGGACTCGTGTGGGTTCAGGTTCACACCACCAGAGACTCAACCTGGAGCTGGTTTACAGATGAAATTCCGTTTTTACTGTTCTCAGTAGCTGTTAGCTAACAGAGAGCTAACAGCTACTGAGCGTGAAGAGCCACCGACCGTAAACCACCGACACGGATCATCACTGTCAACTTAACGTTTTCCAGTCATAGATATTATGTTTGCAGGATAAACGTGGACATTGTATTTAGACTGGGGGCCAACAGTGTGAGACCCGCCGCTGCAGGGATCTATTATAAGAACATATAATACACCCATGTGCTGCTGCGGCCCGAGGGCTTTCACCTTGGAACTGAAGGGACCGGAAGTGTGTGGGCGGCGGCCATGATGGAGCCAGGTCATCTCCTACCTGTTGTCTCAAACGTTTAAAACCTTAGGGGGAAAAAGGCCGAAAACCTACTTCTACTTGAGTATAAATCATTCTCACCTTTTCTCCAGTTGCTGTTTTTAAACTAAATTAATATTTTAACGTTAGTCAGCATTTTAATTTAAAAAAATAATCCATATAAGAGGAATTTGCATAATCTCATCATAATTCGGCCCTAACAACATAACGTTACATAACCACACGATATAACACAACACAATACAGTTTATTTGATAAGAACATTAAAGTGAGGTTGTGATTTCTAAAATTTACATTGATGAATGCAAAGCTTTTCCCTCTCATGTTTGTGTTTGTGTTCAGTTACAGTATGACCACATGTAACAATCAAATCAATGGGTGGGTATCACCACTGAGTGATTTTAAATGAAACCATCATCTGCTTATTGACCAAACATAGTTTCTGTGGGAGAGTCCAGACTTTTTTCAAGCATGAATTATATAAAGATGGTTAAAACAAACAAACAAACAAAAAAGATACACTGTGTGCTTTTATTTTGAAATATTTATCATGTTTTCCTGTTTTCTTGATGGATTCATTGTCATCTGTCTTTTTCAACTCAAACATATTGATCACTCATTAGAATAGATCACCATAACACAGTGATGTATATGTCTCAAATAAATAAACATATATCAGTCCTACACATCATATCTAAGGTTGAGCACTGCAAGAAATGAACCACCAGTGGACTCCTCTCTGTTTGTGGGTTAAAGGGATACTTCACACAAAATCATTAATTCACCCATTTTCTACTCACCGTCAGGCCAACAAAGGGTTGGGAGAACTTTTGCAGGGGGGGGGTCGGCTAGCAACGGGTTTTCATATAATGGCGGCGGACGGTGCTCACTTTTGAATTGTCCAAAAAGACACACTGACCAATTAATGACCAAATTAATTTGATCTCTGTTTTCAGCCTTGTTGCAGCAGTAGCTCCCAGTGGCTCTGTTGATGCTTGTGCACATGTGCAAGATTTGCGGCAGGATGTTCGTTGTAAACACGGAACACCCCGCAGAAAATCTCAGGCATGCACACAAACATCAACAGAGCCACCGGACCCCCCCCCATAACTCCAGGAGTTCTCCCAACCCTTCGTTGGCATGACGGTGAGTAGAAAATGGGTGAATTATTGATTTTGGGTGAAGTATCCCTTTAATGCAAAAACTGCTCTGATGTAGGTTTTTATTCTTGGATGCATTTGAGATGAAGTTTACTGAGAAATAAAGAAACACAATAAATTCAGAGCTCAGCTACAAGATTCAGGTTGTGGAGATGCAGGTCAGAGGTCATTCAGTTCCTGCAGTGGGAGGGGTCATTAAAGTAGGATCAGGTAGAGCAGCCACAGTAGAACACACAGTGTACCAAACCAGGTCTGCCAGTCTGCACTGATGACGTCCAACGCTTCGGCCACCAGCCACTTTTCACCGCCGCTGCCTTTACCAGCCGTCCGCTGAGAGTCATCATGGTTGGAAACATGCGCCTCGTTTTTCCCGCCGTGTGAGCTGGACATCTTTGTGATAAACAGGAAGTGTTTCCCATCCTCGCAGACTGCCGCTGGGCCCGGGCTGGTGGCTGACACATCTCCATCTTTAAACCTGGAGCGACCACGATTACAGGAGGTCAGACAGCGCACAGCCTCACTCAGAGCCAGGGAGGCCTCTGATACAACACACACACATACCCCTCACCAGACAGCCGAACACAACACCTGTGAGCAAAGGTGTGATTAGCCTTCAGTGTGAAGCAGTGTTGGTTTGTGTGTCAGTGCTCAGCGTAAGCATCACTGTGTTTGACTTGTTACTGCATCACAAGCAGAATATAAACACACTGTTAGCAAACTCATGTTCATTCATTAACTAAAGTGAAAGTCAGAAAACAAACAACCAGTGTCTGAGAGTAATGAAATGTTATTATCAAACTGTCATATAGTGTCAACACACATTAAAATGTCACATCACCTCTAAGCCTCATATAGATACCTGCATAAAACTACAGAGGACCAGAACAGGGGGGTTTACACCAGCTCCCTGGTGCTGAAGGTCTGAGCTCAGCTGGGCTTTCATGTGATAAAAGTAAGAAACAACACAACAGTGGTGTGTAATGCTGACCTGACAGATGGCTCCGAGCATCGAATGCAAAACAGAAAAAAAGTGACCAGACTTGCATAGATCCCTTTTATAGTTCTCTTTAGTGATGGAAAACCACAGAGATGTTTAGGTCATAACGTTTCCATCTGAGCTAATGAAAGCTAATCTAATCAAACGTATGGAGTTGGTCTACAGGATGGTCAGATGTTGAGGAGATCATTAATTCTGCTAACTTTGCATTTTCCACCTCTGAGATTGAAGGAAAAAGAACTGGCGAATCAAATCAAGCATTTGTTCCTGAATCTGACTCAAAGGAAACTCAAACACAGCTCACTGCACAGGGACATATATCCAGGCAAAGTTGGAGGTTGATCCAGCCACCCTGAGCATTCACCTCCAAGTTTAGAAAAGCTGTAGGAGGCCTGTGTTGCATCCTGATGGACTTCATTTTCCTCAATGGCTTGCTTTGCTCAATATAAAATGGAGGTGGCGAAGGTAAAGTTAACATGACCTGTGATTTCAGAGTGGTCAGAATATCCTTTAAGTTTTACCATGTGGATGTATTAGGGATAAACCTGTATAAACAAGGGTCCTTACTGAAACACAGCTAAAAGTCAATTTGGATCAAAATGTAGGTTTACATCACCGATGCACAGCAGGCAACAGGAAAGTGTCACAAAATTTAAAAAACAAAACTGGTCTACAACTCTACCAAAGACTGTTATTGAATTAGCTGGTGTTATTGTGGAGCTGGTTGTATGCTACCCACCAGGTGAGTGTGGGCTCAGGGCGTCCCGTCACCTCCACCTCTAGCGTCACTGGAGAGCCCTCCATGACAGTGGCTCTAGAAATGGGCCGGGTGAAGCAGGGAGGGCCGGGTTTAGAGGCTTTTCCCTGGGGAAGAGACTCTGCCTGGGCCTGGGGAGGAGGAGCAGGAAGGGGAGGCCCTTGGATCTGAGGAATAAGTCTGATCTCCTCACGGATGGCCACGGGCTGACAAATGTCTGGGTCTTGGTCTGAAGTTAGTAGATGCGATGGAGAGGAAGGGGGTATAACATGCGGGTTAGCCTGCTGAGCCAAAGCTTGGGTCTGAGCCTCAGGCTGAGGAGGACTAGCGGGCTTGCCAGAGTTGTTGGGGGTCATGCCAGGGTCATGCACACACTGCTGGGTAAGAGTGGAGGACAAGGACTCATGGAGGGAGTAGACTGTCTGATGACTCTGCTTGCTGCTGAATCTATCACTGCTGGTGATGGTACTGCTGGATATGCTGATGTTGTTGACACCGGTTGGCTCTGGTGGACTGGGGTCATCACCACTACCCTGAGTGAGGGGGCATTTTTGCTTTGACCTGAAAGTGCTGCTCCCCTGTGGCACATTGCAACAACTGTCTGTGGGGGAGGACTTGCAGTGGACAGGTTTTTGGGTGACAGTAGTGGTTGGGGTAAGGTTGCTGATTTGGTGCTTGTTCACTGATGGTGATTCCTCCGAGGAAGGTACATCCTGATCAAGGCCACTCATGGATTCTCCTTGGTGGGTGTGCTGTAGATGGTTGCTGTGGACCGCAGAACCTGGGAAAGCAGGGTTTTGAGTGAACCCTTTACCCCATGGGACCAGATTAATCTGTGTCAAGGTCTTACTCTGTGGTAAGAGGCCTCCATGTGGTGAACTGCTGGTAGCCTGTGTCAAAGTGCAACAAGTGTCTGAAAGGGAAGATTGGAGGGAAATGGTTTGGTGGGTAACTGTAGGGTTGCTGGTGAGACTGTCCTTCTGAGGTCTGGAGACAGGCGGTGTTTCCTCTCTGATATGGGAAGAATTCATGTGTGGATTGAGGCCAGTTTCTGAGTCAGAGATGGACTGTTTCAAAGTCTTGTCTTTACCAGGGACAGGTATGTTATGAGTAAAAGTATTTCCGCATGTTAGGATTTTATTTTTTTCAGGAGGGGTCTTGTGGTCCATGTGTAGGTCAGAGTCTGGACCATGAGAGCAAACATTTGTCTTGGGGAGGGTGGGGCACTCCCTGATCTCTGTAGGATGGGCAAAGAGATCAGTCTTTGGTAGAGTTTCACTTCTGGATGGGAGATCTGGGGAGCTTTTAGCCTTGGCATCTGTTCTCCTCTGAGACTGGAGACTGTTCTCCTCCTGACGGTTCTGATCATTTATGGACTCAGGTTTTGAGGGGGTCCTCTTATCAGGTATGTCAGTGTCCTTGTCTGTTGTGTTACTCTCGTGGGCTGGGTAAGGTCTGGAGGATATATTTAGTTTAGGGCTGTCCAGACAGAGGTCAGCTGACAGGGAGATGTTAGCTCTGCTGGTTCCTTCAGTCTTCATGATGGTGCACACGGTGCTGGTGAGGAGGCTTGGAGCAGGAGCTGCCAGTGGACTCTGGACAAACAATGTGGACTCTGATCTGAACCTGTGAAACAAACAAGGGAAAAACATCTTAAATCTGGATACTCGGGGGAATCAGTGGACTATCACACTGTAGCTTGTTACAGTGTGGACTGGACTGTTGCTGTTTTCTGAGATTGGTCCTCAAACAGACCTGGTGGTGCTGCTGTGGTGCGTGGTGGAAGGAGATGGATCAGCCTCTGCCCGACCGGACTCTTTCTGCACTGCACCAGAAGCAGTACCAGTCCTGCTGTGATCAGACTGGACATGAGACTGTCGGCTGTACTGGTTGATGTGGACGCTGTGGGAACTGAAACAAAAGCCCTCTTCAATGTCCGACTGGAGCATACTGGACTCTGGGGTCTCTGCCAGCGGTGGCAAGGATATGTCATCAGGTGACACACACTCATATTCATCATTCGACAGCGAGTCCTCTGTCATTGCATCTTCTTGTTGCAGTTCTGCCTCCGACAGGCCTCCAGCCGATATATCCTGGGTACAAAGGACTCAGGATTAGTCTATAAAGAGTAAGGAGGTTTGTACACGTAAACTTTCTTGTGCATCTTTACCTTTATAGCCTTAATTGTTTCATTGATAGAATTTTAATAATTTGTGGTGGATTCCCCTTTCAAAGCCAATCAGATAACAGCATGTCCCAAACAAAGCAGCAGATTGTTGGTTTGACTCCTGACTGAGATGATCCCTTGTTGCATGTCTGTCCCCATTCATTCCCCGTTTCCTGTTTATCTCAACTGTTATATCGCCATTAAGGCAAAATGCCCCATAAAACTACTTTATTAAAGGAAAGTTACACTGAAGACGTGATTTAAGAGATGTTTCAGGTTTCATCTCAGAAGTTCAGACAGGAACTACACTAGGATTATCAGGAAGTTGTACATATAGAAGGACTTCAGTGTTTCAGTCATCATCAACCCAAAGCCTGTGAAGTTCTGTATCATCAGCTAGAGTGTATGTAACACAGTAGAAATATGTGAATAATAAACAAGAGACAGTCTATAATAATAATAAGTCTGTAATTGATTGTTAGGAACACCACATGATGTATAACCTCCACCTGCTGTCCTGTTTCCTGCGTCTCCTTCTTCTGCATCTCCCTCTGCACGTCAGATGACATCAGGCCAACGACAGAAGCAGGAGGCGTGGCCTGAGGCTCAGTGGACACAGACTCCAGTCGGCTGTGGATGGCATGGATCTGTCGGCCAGGCTCCACCACTGAGCAGGAGAGGCTGACGGTGTGGGTGGAGCAGTAGGAGGAGCTCTCACTGTTTGACTGCTGCCGGTAGCTGGAGGAGATTTGGATTGAAATCAAGTTTCCACAGAATAAATCCTAATAACTGTGACCACACAATACTTCATCTAACATCAGCTTCATCTTACTCTGTCAATCTGTCACATGGATTGTGTATCATTTACTAAACATCATCATTGTCCCCAGAGGATGAATCAACTTGTCTTTTAGAATCCACTGACTTTTTTCCAGTGCCACAATGACAATGAGAAAGTGTTTGGTTCAAACATTCATGTTTACCAGAGAATGAATCTTAAAGTTTTTAAGGTCATGATTGAGGGTATAGTTGGTTCATCCTCTGGGGAACAGGAGTACCAGCACCTTCACTCAGTGTACCTGCTCTCTGAGGTGACACCTGTCTGTCAGCCTCCTGACTCCGGCTCTTCTGTAGCGGAGGTTTCCCATTGACCACAGCCTGCCTCTTCACCGGAACCTCCTTCCCATCATGCTCGGCAGTCAGCTCAGGGGTGTGGCCTGTCTCCTTCAGCTCACACTGGAAGCACAAGACACACTTTTTAGTTTAGTTACTTCAGTTTTTACTTCTTTAAAGAAACAAAAACAAAATGAAAACTCTTCTTATTATGTAATTATTGATTATTGTTACCATGTCAGCAGCCTCCTGTGATCTGCGATTATCCATCCGCTCCTTCTTTTTCTTCTGTCTGTTTTCCTTCAGCTTCTTTTCTTTCTCTTCATCCTTCTCTTCTGTCTCACTCTCTCTCTGATCCATCTCTTCCTTTCCTTTCTCTTTCCCTCCATCATTCTGCTGCTGTTTGAGACTCTCCAGCTGGAAACAACAGTGACGTCACTCATCATTCACACACTGTTTAAGATGCCTAGAAAACTTTAACTGGTTCGTTCTCTTCTAACTGAATCAACGTCGACTGTGTATGATTTCAGATCAAAGTGAAAAAAACGATCTCTATAAAGTCAAGTGAAAGAAAACCCTTCAAAATGTACAAAGTCACAGATTTCTGAATAAACAGCATTAATAAATAGTTTTTACCTGTCGATCACCACGACACATGATAATCAGGTGTGTGCACGTTTTGTGTGGTTACCTTCAGTTTGGCCTCCAGCTCCATCAGCCCGTCACTCAGCTCTCTGATGGACGCCACCATCTCAGAGTGTTTACTGACCGTCCTCTCTGTGTACCGCCGCCCCTCCTCCACACCTGACACACACAAACATGAGCGTCAGGTCGTCTGAAGACACGTTGACTGTCTGATATTCATGTGTGTGGACATGTCTGTGGTTCACATTGATGTGACACCTTTATCACAGCTGAGGAGTCAGTAGCTGCAGTGGTATGGGAGTCTTACTGTAAATGTTAAGTGCTGTGTCTATTTATAAGTGTAGGGAGATTATATTAAGGAGGTCCACCTAAAGTGCAGAGTGAGGGTCACTGGACATGTTAGGGTTTTAGGGGAGGAGGTGCTGCTCTGAGAAGGTCCAGTGGTTCATTTCACCACCAAAGAACCACAGATGAGAACAGTCTGAGACGTGACCACACATCGGTCCATCACAAACAACCAGCTGAAGGCTGAATGAAGTGGGTGGTGCAGACCTCCAAGTGTCTCTGAAGGCAGCAGCAGTGACTGAACAGTGAGAACAAACAGTCGAGGTTTGATAATAGCTAAGACAGATGATGTTGTGAAGTGAAAGCATCCTCACCGTGCAGTCTGACAGCGAGCTCAGTGATCTGACTGATCCTCTCCTCCTGTTGAGGAACCGTCGGCCACACAAACTTCTCAAACTGCCGGTAGAGGACGCCGACGGCCTCAGTGCTGCGACACTCTGAAGAAAACTTCCCCACGCGAGCAATGGTGGCACTGGCCTCTTCACACCAGAACTGATACTGGTGACACAGAACGACACACAAACAGACGTGTTACAGTTTTTATACTTGCGGCTGTTGAGTCACTTTCACCTGTCACGTCTCTGAGTCACCTCCTCCATGGCTTGCTGCAGCCGGGAGGTCATGTCCAGTGTTTTTTGGTGTTCACAGATGCTCCGCTCAAACTCTCCCATCTGTCTCTGCAGCTCATTGACGGCGTCCTCCACCTCTCGGGTCACGGCCCCGTCCTTCACCTCTGACCCCAGCCGGGCCGTCACACCCTGCAAGCGCTTCCTGAGCCCCTGCAGGATCAGATGGACCCACCTCTTTTCTTAGCTGCTGCATTGATTATTTAATGTTGTAAATAAGGTACACATAAGGCTGATTATCATTTGAAACATTTAGGGCAAACATTTATGATTGAGATGCACAGGAAACACGGACAGAGAGCATGATGTGCAACAAAGGCCAGGAAGTTGATGTGTGTCTTCCTACTGGAGGTGGACATACCAGCAGCTTGTCCTCGTACAGTTTCACCTGCTGCAGCTGGTTCCTGACGGCCTTCGTGTTCCTGGTCCTGTCATTTCTCTTCAGGTAATTAAACTTAAGGTTGTTGAAGCGTTTCTTCAGGTCCTTAAAGGAGTCGCGAAGCTGAGAAATGACACGTCAAAAGATCAGTTGGCCTGTTTTACAAACAAGAGGGTCTGTCCTGAAACATGACACCCCCCACCGTCAGCTCATCGCTGCCTGTAGTTTGAATTGGTGGGTTTCCCTTGTTAACATTAAGATACGTGGTTTGATGAGAGCAAACAACAACATAATATTTCACAGTATATTGACCAGAGACCAAAACATCACAATGAGCATTGGATTACCATGAAGGACAAATCCTATTGACTTTGTTGTTTCTCTGAAAATAATGAATACAGAAATACATTCTTTTTGCTCAGATGCATGAATAAATAAATAAGTAAATTCATTTTAGATAAATATATAAAATTAATCATCAAGATCTGTGCCCATTGTCAATAAGGTGTCACCATGTCAGTAGCCCATCGGGGTCAGTGCAAGGTCAGCGTGACTGCGCAGCACATCGTTTATCATTTAACCGCAAAAATACATTTGATTTCACAAAGGACAAGGAACAAGCAACAGCATCACGGATCGTTTCTCTCCCATTGATGGTGAGCCACACCCCCTCCTCTCTCTCTCCCTCTCTCTCTCCCTCTCTCTCTCAATTGCAGCTTGTTTGTGTGAGTGTGAGCGCGTGCCTGCGATTTCTTCCTCTCTCATTGCAGATTATTGTTTGTTTGTGTGGGTATATGTGTGAGTGTGTGTGAGGCTACAGAGGCACGGATGGAAACAAGCACTACGGATGGAAAGAAACATTCCTGCTTATCTCTGGTGCATTTACAGTTCATATTGTGCTCTGTTCATCAATACTGTCCCGTCTAAATAAACAGGACATTTGCATTTACATTTAGGCTATGCAGTGTCATTTTTAATCATATTTCACACTGGGGTGCCATGAGACTTTATGGACTTTTGAAAGGTGCCATGACTGAAAAAAGTTTGAGAAACTTTGAAAAGCTTTATATCATATCTTTGTTGAGGGCTGCACTAGCTGGGTCTGAGCTCGGTCTGGTTGTAATTCCATGTAGAAGGAGCTTTGGTAAGATTATTTTTAGAGCAGAGAGTCTAAATGCAGCGGGACATTCATGCTTCTGACCAGAGGAGCGTCGGTGTCAGATGACTGATCTGTCAGCTAAAGACAGCTGAGAGGGAGCGCAGCAGACAGACACAGAGTGGTCCATCTGTTAGACGGCCGGAGAAGTTGACATTAGAGACTGAGGAGCTTGAACTGTTTTTCTAACAAGGGAGTGGGGTTGTTGCTTCAGAGTCCTCGGTCGACAGGGAAACCTGGGCTGATGGGCAACTAGAGCTGTTGTTCCCAACCTTTTCCTTGAAGCCCCCCCTGCTTGTGTCCAAAACAAGCCAATAACCGCCCCCCGTCCACAGCCCCAGACTGTGTAGTTGTAGGGTTTTGTTCCTATTCTCTTTGTTTATACATCATTGTGATCATTCAACTGAGATTTTTGAATTTTAATCTTCACAAAGGTTGGGAACCACCGTGTACCGTGTGCAGCTCACCTATGGCCAGGTGCAAGTTGTTCGTGGACTCACTTGGATCTTGGATCAAGAGATGAAAGCAACACAGTCCTGTTGCCCAGGTAACTGGTAACAGGCCACAGTGAAGGTCTGATTCACACACTGAGCTGCTCCTGCAGGTTTCAATGTGCTGGTGACACACAGCACCAGGTGCATGATGGGAAATGCCCGCTCACTGACTCACCCTGTATTTAGCCTCCCTTACCCCCCCCCGTCATTGCTCTTGCAGCTGCTGCTCAATGACACAGCAGACTGAACCAGTGTAACCAGTGAAACCAGTGCAAGTTTACTTTTATATTTGAACAGATTGACCAGAAGAGGGCGCCAACTCGTCTGTCGTTCTCCACCACATGTAACAGCAGCCTGAGTACTGCTGAGGCCAGACATGCAAACAGAAACCCAGATAACCGACTGTGGCTGCAGTTCTTTTGCAGCAGCATCTAGTGGACATTAGAGGAACTGCAACTGGAGACACTCGAGCTGCTGAAACAAGCTAGAGACATGAAGGACCTGAGCTCTGCTTCTTCTACTCTTTGCTGTGACGGCAGTAAAGAAGCAGAGGGATCAGCTCCTGCAGTGAGACACTTTATGGGCTCCAATAAAATCTAAATGTGGGGGGGGGGGGCAGCTGACTTCAGTTTATTTTTAGACTTAGTGATAAAAGTGAGTGAGTGGCTGCTTCAGACCACAGCTGTCCAAAGTGAGACGGGAAGAAAAGTTTCAGCTGAAAATGTTTAATTAAAATCAGAAGTCAGTCAGTGAAATGTCACCTTTTCCTTTATCTACATCTGGTGAAATGAAAGTGAATGATCTGATCTGAGTGTGGACAGACCTCGACTGAGACTCAGACCAGTTCTGAGCAGAGCCTGGTAATTTATAGTATCGTGGACACACAACTGGCTGCAGCCCCCTCTGCTGGTCACACTGGTGAACAGCACCAATACCTCAACAGCCTGTAGCTGCAGCAGACTGTAGCTCTGGTCATAGAGATCCTTCAATCCAGAGCAGAAACTCAGTCCTCCAACATGTGTTATTAGAGACATCACTTCACAGATTGAATCTGACTCCAACACCAGCAGAACTGATGAGGATCCTTCTCATACCTCTGACCTCTGAACTGTGGCCTCACCAGGTGGATGTCCTCGTTGAGCAGACGGGTCAGCAGCTCTCTGTGGTGTTTCTCCTCTCGTCGAGCTGCTTCCTTCAGCCACGACACACAGAGCGAGTCCAGAGAGAGAAGACGGCCGTCCAGCTGCTGCAGCCTGAACTGGGCCCAGGCCTGAGAGAGGAGGAGCATCAGGTCCACCACTGAACGTTAATGTACTGGACAGTTATGTAAGTGTGTGTGTGTGTGTGTGTGTTCCTACAGAGTGAGTGACAGCGCTGCAGATGTCCGTCTTCAGAGCTGACACAGTTTTAAACAGACCCTGGATCTTCTGCTGGTCCTCCCTGCACCGGTTCAGCTCAGCCTCACCAGAACCTGCTGACCCAGAGGAACCGGTTGAAGGGTCTGAGCGGAGCAGCGCCTCTAGCTGGACACAGAGAAGAAACACACACCGCTGAGGCCGACTGTCTGGACCAGTCACTTTGTTACTGAAACAGATCTGATGATGAAGGTTTGTTGGTTCACCTCAGGAGAACACTGACCTGTTGGACTGTGAGGTGAAAGCTGCTGGTCAGGTCCAGGACAGACTCACTCTGCTGGATCTTGTCCTTCACTTTCCTCTGGAGGTTCAGTAGGTCTGACAGATCCTCCTCCTTCACTGCTCCTCCTTTAACCTCCTCCTCCAGTCGCTCCTGGACTCCTCTCAGAGTCTCCCAGCTCTTCATCACATGCTCCACCTCAGCATCAAGTTTCTGGGCAAAACAAAGGAGTTCATACACCAGGGGAACATGAATGTCCGGATCCTCACCGTCCAACAGTCCCAGTGGTTGAGTCACTCACAGTGAAATGTGGTCTGGCCTGGCTGAAGTGCTCCAGCAGCTTGCAGGTCTGCAGGTCTGAGCCCAGATCCAACAGAGTGCAGGAGTCCAGCAGCTCAGAGACCGAGTTCAGGTCCTGCACAGTCTGAAAACATGTACATTTATCAAAGAGCTGCATTCAAGTACATGTGTGGGACGTGGTCACTCTGCAGCTGCTGTGACTCGTCACCTCACAGTGTGGTTTTCACCTTCAGCAGCTGCTCTCTGAACTTCCTGCACGACTCCTGGTCGTCACGCTGCTGCTGCTCCTTGATCTGATGCCGTCTCTGCAGCTCGTTCACTTCCTCTTTGGTTCTGTCCAGTTCATCAATCGTCTGCTGGACGACTGAGACCACTGAGTGCAGGTTTAACCCCGCCCCTGACCCCTGACATCACACACACACACACACACACACACACACTCTTGTAATTTGATGTTACCTCATTTAATATCAAACATGTGTTGATGTCAAACTAAACACTCCATGGTCTGGTTACCGTGGTAACAGTACGGATGTAGTTGTGTCCCAGTTCCTGAGCAGACAGGAGTCTCTGCAGCGTCACCTTCCAGCTGGTCTGGACCTGCTCCTTCTTCTTCAGTGGTGACCTGGAGCTGCTGTTGGCCTCCCCCTCCTCCTCTGGTCTCCCCCTGCAGATCTCCTTCAGTTCCTCCATCTTCTCCTTCACCTGGAAAACATCTCCATCCTCAGTATCATCACTGACAGAGTCTAAATGTTACTGCAGAGCTCTCAGCTGGTCAGGTCACCCTGCCACGCCCCCCTAGAGGCTGCAGAGGTCATTACACTGAGGATTATGGGTACTCTACTACATACTTGATACAGTCTGATGATGGGTGTAGCTAATCAACCATTTAATAAATCAAAGAGTGACATGAACTGACCACAGAGCCTCTGACCTGCTGAGCTGCCTGGAGGAAGGTGACGTAGGGTTTCAGTAGCTGCAGGTTTGACTCGATCCTCCTCTTCAGACTCTGCAGTTCTTTCAGGACCAGATCCACTTGACCAGTGAGCTCAGGACTCAGTGAACCAGCAGCAGGTGGAGCACTGCCTATGGTGGTGGGGTCTCGTCCTGAGTCACCTCTCTTCAGCTGCTCAGTCAGGGCCCTCAGGGGGGACAGGTGTCTGCTGGTCCGGTCAGGGTGTAGAGCCTGGATCTGACCCAGGATCTGTTTCAGGTTCTCTGCATCGCGACCTGCAGACTAGAGACAAGAGAAATGACCAGCTGCCTCCTTCAGCTGTGTGTGTGTGTGTGTGTGTGTGTGTGTGTGTTACCTCAGCCTGTGTGTGTAGCTGCAGGTGTGTCTTCAGAGTGTCCTCAGCTTCATGCAGCTGACGTCCTGCTTCAGAGCTGTTAGACAACACGCTGCTGCCCTGCTGCACCCAGCTCCACACCTGCAACACACACACACACACACAGATGTACACACAAGTAGTAGCTTCTTTCATATTGTGACAACGGCTTTGGAAGAAACTGTCACCTTGTCCAGTAGGTGTTCACATGACGACAGCAGCTCTTGCCTCTGATTGGTCAGATGGACTTGGTGGGTGTGGTTGTCTGTACTCTGAGTCTGGGCTCTCTCTGGGTTTCTGGTCTCCTCTGATCTGGATCCAGGTGGCAGGTGTCCAGTCGTCTCGTTCCTGTCCAATAATGTGGATCTGGACTGAATGTCTCCGGTCTCCACTGACTTGAATTCAATCTTGAGGTCTGATCTGGATCCAGGCTGCAGTTTTCTGGGCTCTTCTGATCCAGGCTTCAGATATAACTTGAATTCATGCTTTATATCTGACACTGATCCCAACTGGTGCTCCACAATCTTCTCTGATCTGGATTCAGGCTGCATGTCTTTGTTTTTCTCTGATCCAGACCCAGGTTTCAGATCTGATCTTGATTCAGGTTTTGCATCTGTCCTGCATCCTGGCTGCTGTTCTCTGGTCTCCTCTGATCTGGAATCTGATTTTAGGCTTGATGTTGATTCAGATTTCAATTTTATCCTGAATCCAGGGTGCAGGTTTTTGATTTCTTCTAGTCTTGATCCAGGCTTTAGCTTTAATCTGAATTCAGGCTTTGGATCGGACATAGATCCAGTTTGAGCATCTGATGTGGATTCAGGCTGCGGGTTTTTGTTCTCCTCTGTTACAGATCCAGGTTCCAGGTCTGATCTAGATTCAGGTTTCACATCTGATCTGGATCCTGGCTGGTGGTCTCTGGTTTCTTCTGACTTGGACCCTGACTTCAGGTCTGATGTGGATTCAACCTTTAGGTTTAACCTGAATTCAGATTGCAGGCCTCTGTTTTCCTCTGATCCCGATCCAGACTTTGGCTCTAATTTGAATCCAGGCTGCAGATCCAACTTGGATCTAGGTTGAACGTCCGATCTGGATTCAGACTGCAGGTCTTTGTTTCTCCCCTGTATAAGACCCTGCTTTACATCTGGTCTGGATTGTGGTTCTAAGTTTGTGTTCTGTTCTGACCAGTATCCAGACTCCACATCTTTGGTTTGCTGTGATCTAGATCCAAGCTGCACATCTGTTATGGATCCAGGCTTCAGATCTGATCTAGAGCCTGACTCAAAGTTTCTGGTCTCCTCTGATGTGGAATCAGGGGATTGGTGGTGTGCCCTGGATCCAGGCTGCAGTTTTGTGGTCTCTTCTGATCCAGATTTCAGATCTGACTTGGAGTCATGCTTTATATCTGATGCAGATCTTACATGTATGTCCACAGTCTTCTCTGGTCTGTGTTGTGGCCGTAGGCCTTTATTTGGCTGGAGGTTTCTGGTCTCCTCTGATGTGGAATCAGTCTTCAGGACTAACGTGGGTCCAGTCTTTGGGTTTAACCTGAATCCAAGCTGGTTTTTGATTTCCTGTAGTCTAGATCCAGGCTTGGAGTCTAATCTGAATTCAGGTTTTGAATCTGACATAGATCCAGTTTGAGTGTCTGATCTGGATTCATGTTCTATATCTGATCTCAAGCCTGGCAGAAGGTTTGCAGTCTCTGATCTCAATTCAGATTTCTCATCACATACAGATCCAGGTTTCAGGTCTTTGTTGTCCTCTGATTTAGAGTCTGATATCTGGCCTGATGTGGATCTGGCTTTTAGGTTTAATCTGAATCCAGACTGCAGATTTCTGACTACTTCTGGTCTTGATCCAGGCTTTGGCTCTAAACTGAATCCAAGTTGCAGTCCAGTTTGACTGTCTAACCCGGAGTCAGCCTGCAGGTCCTTGTTATTTTCCTGTATGAGGCCAGGCTTCATATCTGGTCTGGATTCAGGTTCTATATCTGATCCCAACTCAGAGTTTATGGTTTTGGATCTAGATCCAGGCTTTACATCTAATTTGGATCCTAACTTCAGATCACACTTGGATTCAGGATCTAGATCTGATGGGGATCCTGAGTTTGTGGTCTCGTCTGAGCTGGAACTGGTTTTATTTGTCGCGGAATCTGGCTGCAGGTCCAGGGTCAGGATTTCATAACCCATCAGAGTCCAGTCCTGTAGTGAAGAGAGAGTGGAGGTGGTTCTGAGTTCTGAGTGGACCTGTGTGCAGAGTTTTTAATGATCCACTCTCAATAACTCAGTGAGTGGGATCGGTGTCTGACCTCAGAGCCAGCTGGTCTGGACTCAGGTTCCTCCTCATGGACCACGATGCCGTTCTCTGCCTGTTTGAGCTGTACCCTGACAGCTTGGTCTGCCCTCCTCCTCCTGTCCTGCAGTGCCTCCACCAGCTCCTCCAGCCTTATCACTGCCCCCCTGCTGCACTGGGAACTCTGGGAAGAGAGGTAGCTACCAGTTATTCCACAGGAGACACTGAGGTTCTGCAGCCACTGCTCAAAAACTGCTGCGGTTTCACAACCAAAACTTTGACTTGCCGTCTCCTCTCCGTCCTCCCTCTCCTGGTCCTGCAGTACCCCCCCTCTCCTCTGGAGGGCCTCGGTCCTCTGCAGCTCTTTAAGGTTCTGCGCCAGGACGTTGCTGCTGGTTAGAACCTGCAGGGACTTTACCAGCAGATCTGAAATTACAACAGAGAGAACGCCCACCTCCAGTTTACACCAGCTGATGATGAAATCGCTCAGTTTAAACCAGTTTGACTGATGGAACTGGTTTAGAACCAGGTGATGTCAGGACACTGTTACCTCTCCTCATGGACTCGTATCTGAGCTGCACCTCAGTCAGTCTGTCGCCTGGCTCCATCTGTAGATCCTCAACCCTGTCGATACTGACAGCAAACTACAGACAGACAGACAGGATCAATGGAGAGGAGTCACCACAGTTGCCCTGCTCAGCTCATTAACACAACAAGTCATGACACTGTTCAGCCTGGTGCTCGTTCAGATCCGGGTTCAGGATCAGGAGCTCCAGGATCTGGGTCAGGATCTGGATCTGGGTCAAGTAGTTTATATGACCCTGTTTAAAGCATGTTTTGAAAACTTAACAACAGACTGAAGCTTCACTGGAAGATCAAAGTGAGTCCAAACTGAACCAGATCAAAAACAGCAGTCTGTCACAGTTTGATTGACAGTTCACTGTCCTCTGTGTCTCTGTGTGAGGACGGAAATAGAAGCAGGAAGTCCTCTGTTGGACACTTTTAGACGACAGCAGCAGCAGGTGACCGAGCTCACGCAGCAGATGTTGCAAATAAAATGTCTCAACACAACAGCCGTACAGTAAATATACCGCAACGCCCAAGGAGTGTCAGAGCTGAACCAAACGTCCTTCATGGACATCACATGCAGAGGATGGACAGGGTCAGAGGTCACGGCGGCCTGACAATAGATCACATGTATTCTAGCCAGTGTCACATGACACTGAGCCTTGAAACACGTGTTTGTTTACATTTCAGACGTGAGGTGAAGTCTGACCTGCTGCAGATTCTCACTGAGGACAATTAGAAATGACAGAACAGTCGACACGTGACATCACTTCCTGTTGTGCAGCGTCCTACCTCTTGAGCCCGGTGATAAAAGTCTGAGGCTAGCATCAAGACTTCCTGTCGTTTGTCAAGCAGGTTGAGGAGCAGCAACCATCCCTCTCTCAGAGATGCCCCCATGGCCTTGTACACTTCCTCTTCATCCTTCTTCTTCTTCCTTCTCTGCTCCATCATCCCTTCATCCCACCTCCTCCTCTGCTCTGTCTGTTGGCCATTTTCCACCCCAGACAGCACCTCGCTCTCATGACGCTGGGATGATGAAAAAGATGAATCATTTTAAAACTGCGCTCATTTGAAGCTAGTGTTGAACTAACAATATGTAGCTAATGGATCACAGTTAGCGTTAGCATCAGTACACAGAGATTAGCAGCAATGACTGAAAATCACAAACATATGAAATATGTCAAGATGGCTGCCTCTGTGTTTTGGTCCACTGCTTGTCTCGGTGTGTTTGTACAGTGTGTTGTGTGATGACGCTCTTTTTGTCCTTTTACATATTTAACTATTGTTTTTGATGGTTTAGATGTTTGTACCTTGAGTTTCTCTATCAGTTGCTGCTGCTCCTGGATCAGTCTGTGGTTTTCTTCCTGGTTTGACCCGATCTCACAGAGGCCTGGGTGGACCTGGACCAGCTGGAGGTGGACCAGGAGCCCGCTCTGGAAAAACAAACACAGGTAAGTCACTGTGGAAACAGGTACCTTACATCAAACTTCTGGATGGTTGTTGTTAGAACAAAAAGTCAGTGACTGATCAGACAACATTGATCAGTTTAAATATGGTTCATATTTGATTTGATACCTGTCACAGGTGTGTTGGTTTACAGTCTCTAAGGTTTGTTAGATAGGTGTTAACACACTGATCACTGATCAGATGTGATGATGGTCTGTTCAAGTGAAAATCTTCTCTCACTTTGTTCTGGTCAGTTTTTGTTCACCACAGTGACACGGTGACGGCTGGAGGTCAACATGAGCTGCATGTATCTCTACACACGTGTGTGTGTGTGTGTGTTGCAGCATTCCTCAGGATGATACAGTATCTCTGGTATGTCGACTAAAAAGGACACAACATGATGCGTGTCAAAACACACACACACACACACACACATCAGTAAATAGTCTGTGCTATAACAGGAAACGGCACATGGACAGAACAGTGTCTGAAGAAGCTCAGAGCTAAAAACCAGCTCAGTCAAAGCTAACAGGCTACAAGCTCAATAAATACCAATGAAACTAATGGAAGAACTGTAAGCTAACACTGAAACAGAAGCTAAAGTCAAAGCTAACAGTCTGAAAAAGAAAGAGTTCAGGATAACACTACACCATGAAACTAATATCTCACTTACACCAGGGGTAATGACCTCCAAAGTCTGTAACAAAATGCTAACAAAAACAAAGCTAGCTAAGTAGTGAGGTGAGCTATACTTCACCTCTACATTAATGTTAATGGTTTGGATTGGAGAAACAGGGCTGCGCCTGTTGAAACAACCAGTGGACAGAATGACTGATTAATAGATAAATATAAATATGGAATCTGTTCAAGATTTATTTTTAAATTAGACTCTGGTGATCTGATACCAAGCAGTTGGCTTGTTCAAAAAAGGCCTGAATCGGACATTGTCGAGGCTGAACGCATTCCTGAAGTCTCCTTTAGGTATTTAAACATAGCTATTTCATACACACTACTTTCATATCCTCACAGCTTTAAAGTTACAGTTTGACTGGCTAATGTTAGCCAGCGTTTTAGTAGCGTTTTTACTTTAGTATTCAGTCAGAGTTTAGCTAACTGTTTCCTATTTTGCAGCTTTAGCCAACTAATGTTAGCAGAAAAATGTTTTCTGATTAACATTGTTAAGTTTATTGTTGTTGAAGTTGTAGCTGATCTGGACACAGACCGAACCGGACTGTTCTGTTCTGGATCCACTGGCTTTCAGGTGGTTCTTGTACTGTGTTCAAGATGGAGGACTCGTTACTGATCACGTACCCTAAGGACAGAGACGACGATCTGTGATTGGCCGGCTTGGATGGCAATAGTGCTGAGGGTGGTGAAAGACAGAGGAAGCTTCATCTTCCCACCTCCTCCCATCATCCTCCCTGTCTTGACTTGTCGTCCACATGTCCCTGTCTCATCTGTCTCTCCAATCGTCATGAACGGATCTGGGTAGAAGCTCAGAAATGGAGACCACTGGTGTCTCTTAGTTTCTACAGCTCTTTTTCTTTATTCAGTCACTCGTCCACCAGTTTCCCCTCTTTTTCTTCTTCTTCTTCTTCTTGTCTGTTGTCGTGGTCTGGTCAGTTGACGGGGTCTGTTGATGTGGACCCAGCTGTGAACCAGATGCTGGAGTTTTGGCTTCTTCAAACACTGACCCTCCTGATGGACACACAGAAACCTCTGGACTCAGTTAACACTGTGAACAACGGATTCAAGTCACGTAATGAAACTATCATCAGTCGCCTGTACCCAGGTCTCTGACAACAACATGATCATTTTTCATATGCCAGAGCAGCTGCAGGCCATTTATTGTGATGATATTGTTTTATTGTTGTTTATCATTTGTTTCTACAGGAGTTATTCATAAACACATTATTAACGCATTATATACACTTACATCTGATTACAGCTGATTTCAATGATAAATGGGTTCAAAGTTTTTAAAATACAAACTTCTCCACAGTTAAAAGTGAATGTTCATCACTCGTCAGTAAAGAGCAGAGACAGAGACACAGAGAGACACACAGACAGAGAGACAGAGACATACAGACAGAGAGACAGACGGAGACACAGAGAGACACACAGACAGAGAGACAGAGAGACAGACATACAGACGGAGACACAGAGAGACACACAGACAGTACCTGAGCTTGGTCTCTCCCTGCTGCTCTGACTCGTTGACTCGTCCCTGAGGACTGAGAGGAGACACAGCTGACTGAGGTAAAAATATCACACAGCTGAGTGAGACAGAGACACCAGCTCTCTACAGACTCTCTCTCTCTCTGACACACTGTGTAAATATATCAGCACGTGAACAAGAACCAAATGAAGACATGAAAACCAAACTGTTAATCACACACTAACGACCACAACCACTGAGGTAAACAGACACTTCTTTCAGTCACACTTGTAACTGTGCTTCGTAAAGTCCTGTTTGAATAAATCCTATCATATCACAACAATACTTTTACAAGTCAGGATGCAGCTATAGTATACAAATCATAACCTATGTGACCAGGTCGATGAGGGTAGCCTACTCTTAATGTACCATATCAATAAGAGTACCATTTCCTGTCTCTCTCATACTATGCAATCAAATAAAGGCGAAAAAGCCCAAAAATATGGATGGCCAGGAATGACCAGATAGATAAGAGCACTGGAACAATAAGAGGACCGTTCAAGCTACAGATCTATAAGAGTACTTCACAGTAACAGTTCCAAATCAAGTGGAGCAATATTAAACTTGAGCATCAACCAGAGCACGGTGACAGTACCAGATCAATAAGAGTACCCTTAAAGTATCAGATCAGTGAAAGTACCCTTAAAATATCGGATCAATAAATGTACCTTTAAAGTTCTGGATTGATAACAGCGCAGTTACAGCACTGAATCTGTGAGAGTACCAGGTCAAAGTACCATGAAAATCTGTGTTGCTCTATTCTCACATGAACACAGTCCAGAGGTCTTCTACCTGCACACATGTAACATTAAGTTTAGTCCAAGAACAAAGAGAAGGTCTCTGAGTCTCTACAGGACGTTGGCGTCACAGGATCCGGGCTGCAGGATCTGAAGAGTCACAATGAGTCTCACAGCTTTTCTGAACCAGGGGTAGAACAGGGCGTAGAGGAGTGGGTTCAGACAGGAGTTAAAATACATCACAAAGCTTATGAAAGCCTCGGTGGAAGAACCCACCAGGATGTTTCCACCTGACATGGACAGACAGTAGTACGGAGAGTAACAGATCAGAAACACAGCTACCAGAACCCCCAGGGTCCGGGCCGCCTTCAGCTCAGACCTCCTCACTGTCACAGTCATCGAATACCCGACGGTGACGGTGCGCACGGCTCGAGCCTGAGACACCGCCACCGCAAACACTCTGACATACAGAACTGTGATGATGGCGATGGGGATGACGAAGGCCACAGCGAGGTCCACGTCTCCCGCCACGCTCACCACACACTCTCCGTGACAGGGATTATACCTGCCCGGTTGTTTCAGGTGATGATACAGAATGGCAACGCTGTAGACCACAGAGCAGAGCCAGCACAGACACACAGCAGCAGTCACCACCCTCACAGTGACCCTGGTGGGGTAACGCAAGGGGTCACAGATCGCCACGTATCGGTCCACTGATATCAGCACCATGCTCCCAACAGAGGCAGAGATGAGGGTGTAAGGCAGGAGAAAGTACAGAGCACACATGAGGTCTCCCAGGACCCAGCAAGTCCCCGTCATGAGGATTTCAACCGGGATCACCAGGAGGCCCACAAAGAAGTCCGAGACCGCCAGAGAGAGGAGGATGAGGTTGGTGGGGGAGTGGAGCTGCCTGAAACCACAGAACAGCAACAAGGTCATAACAAAACCAACAGCAGGGAATCATCCAAACACAATTCAACAGAGTGAAAGGCCACTGGATCAGGTTCATCACACCGAGGCAGAATCAATCTGCACCCTGTGGTCTTCAAAATAAAGGTCTGATGTGACACAAGAGAAAACAGCGAGTTCTTCACACAACATGTGAGCGTGAAGAAGAAAACTGTGAAACTCAAAGTTCCCACGCTGTGACAGACCCTGAAGTTACAGAACAGATGCTGTAAAAACAGGGAGACAGTTGTAAGTTAAACGTTTTGTTCTCTCGTTCTCTGTGGGACATTTGAACATTTTCAACAATAATGTCAGAAACTGAACGACTCAGGCTGTGATTTAGACAACAAGGTTCAACAGTGAGTCTGCACAGAGTCTGCACCTGAAGTGGGAGATGGAGATGATGAGCAGCAGGTTGAGAGCAGCAGTGAGCACAGAGATAAAGAAGAGCAGGAAGTAAACAAGCAGAGCCTCAGAGTGAGGAGGTGGTGGCCTCCTGCAGGAGGTGTTGAGGAGCTGTGGGAAACAGAGCTCAGCTTCTTCCATCATGAGAGGAGCTGAGTGACCACAGCTCTGTCTGACTGCTCCTTTATCTCCTCTCCCTCCTCCTTCAATCTGTGAATCAAACTCTTCATTCGTCCAAAGTTTGATCCTCTCATGTATTCACCCCCTCCCCATCCTGACTGAGACTTCCACATCAGATCACTTCGATCTCTTCTTTTCTCTGAGACCGACCGTTTACAACACTGTGTAAAACTTAAAGCTCCGTGTGGTATAAAGGTAAACGTAAAGTAAAATAAACTTCCTTGAAGCTCAATATAACAGTCCCACTGCTAGAGTGCTACTTAGCTTATACCAGCTAATGTTGACAAAGGACACACTGACGTATGTTTTCATGCTAACTAGCCTAACATGGTAGCATGTTAGCATAATAAGCAAGCAAGCAATATTACTGCTGACTTAAGGGTTAAATAAAACAAATATACTGTCGAGTTTCACTGAACCTTTTGTTGACGTTATGGAGTTTGTAATTTTATATTTTATTGATTTTAATGTCACATTATAAATCACAACTAACGCTCTGAAGAAAACAGCTGTAAAACATCCTCACACAAATACACTTCTACAGGCCCTTACACGCCGGGGACATATTTTCCGTGAGCGTAATTTGCACATCAATATGTTTTTTTCAAACTCTGGTTTTCATCATGAGTCCTTTCACACAGACCAATTTCCCTGAGCTTTCGCCTGGCCACTTGGCCCATCAACCAATCACGTTGCATGGTAAGGGGGTACATCACAACCCTACTCACAACATAGGTTGTTGACAACAATGTCAACAAACACAAACTTTACAAAGACAATGAAATGACGGCCGATGTGTGGAGAAGGCCGTCATGACAGCGAGCAGACAATGAGCTGCTGTGTTGGAGGCTGAACAGTTAGTGACAAGACGACAGTGACACAGCAGGTTTGGTTGACGTAAACAAACCACTGTTGAATATGTGAGGGACAATCAACGAGTAGGTGTGTGTGATAATGTGGACGCAAAGAACCACTGGATGTGAAGCAAAACTTTGGTTTATAATTTCCCCGCCTGTCACATATTTGCACCGCCGCTGGAATCAATGGATTTGATGCGAAATATCAACTGGCAAGTATTTAGCTCTTTCTTGTCTTTCATTTGTCACGTCCCCGGTGTGTAAAGGCCTTAAATGACTGCAATCTGTCCTGTGGGTGGAACTCTGTGCTGAAAACATCGGTGGCCATTTTGGATATTCAAGTGTCTCATTGGACTTTTCAGCTTAATGGCCCCAGAGACATCAAACTACCAGTTTTGGTGCTTGTATCCACGGGTGAAAGATTATTATTTCTATTGTGCACTATAAACATCAGGCCACCTGAATGATCATCACTAGATTTGTATTAGACTGAATGATATGCAAAAAATACAGAAATTCTTGTTGTTATTATTTTGGTATTTTCTGACAGGAGTCAGGGCCTTAGTCTGATAGTAATGATTCATTTTGACTTCAAACATGTCATCTTTGCTGAGTGTTCCTTTGTTTCATCGGCCGGTGTCTTCATGTACTTTATGACTCATGTTTTACTTCTACAAAAACACTGAAGCTCCAGTGATTTGAATATTTCACGTGGCCAAACTGAGACATCAACATTAATTGTTCAGCCTTAATTCATGTGTATACAGAACCATATTATACACAGGATAAGGGCCAGCTGCTAGCATAAACACTCCATGTGGTTGTTGAGGGCCACAGCCACTGGGGGGGGGGGGTTCAATTCAATTCATCTAACACAAACAGAGGTCTGATTGTCTGTTCATTGGGGGCCACAAACTAAATCTTGTTCAGGGCTACTAAAATCCTAGGGCCGGCCCTGCATGGGATGTAGAGTCATGGTTTGACTACATGTATTTTTTAGGGCTTATTTATATTTCACTGTTTAATCTGGTCCCTGCTCTCACAGTAACTGAGGCTCCACTCAGGTCAAACTGTTTCAACATGATACACAAACAACATTTAATCCAAAGAAAAAACATCTTTGCTGCACACAAACATTATTTGAAAAAGACACAGCTGCTGAAGTCTGAGCTCAGCTCACACAAGCAGCAGGTTCTGAAACAGACTTCAGACACTTTGAGAAGCTGTGATGTAGAAAACACCCGATGACCTCTGAGCATCAATCGTTCTGTTTCATCTTCTGTGGATTTTTCAGTCATGAATCTGCCTCCACACACAGACCTCATATTCTCACATGTGCAGCTGACTCAGGTTGAATTACTGCAAGTTTCAGATGTTTAAGAGAACAGTTACAGGACCACATTGACAAGAAGAGTGTAGTAACAGCAATAGACTGATAACATACCATTAAAGTTCTGGATCGATTACTGTGCCAAACATGGATTGCAGTTAGAGCACTGGGTCAATAAGACTACCAGATTCAGCTGCATGTGAACACAGTCCAGAGGTCTTCTACCTGCACACATCATGTAACATTAAGTTTAGTCCAAGAACAAAGAGAAGGTCTCTGAGTCTCTACAGGATGTTGGCGTCACAGGATCCGGGCTGCAGGATCTGAAGAGTCACAATGAGTCTCACAGCTTTTCTGAACCAGGGGTAGAACAGGGCGTAGAGGAGTGGGTTCAGACAGGAGTTAAAATACATCAGGCAGCTCATGAAAGTCTCGGTGGAAGAACCCACCAGGATGTTTCCACCTGACATGGACAGACAGTAGTACGGAGAGTAACAGATCAGAAACACAGCTACCAGAACCCCCAGGGTCCGGGCCGCCTTCAGCTCAGACCTCTTTGGAGTCACAGTCATCGAATACCCAACGGTGACGGTGCGCACGGCTCGAGCCTGAGACACCGCCACCGCAAACACTCTGACATACAGAACTGTGATGATGGCGATGGGGATGACGAAGGCCACAGCCAGGTCCGCGTCTCCCGCCACGCTCACCACACACTCTCCGTGACAGGGATTATACCTGCCCGGTTGTTTCAGGGCATCATACATAATGGCAACGCTGTAGACCACAGAGCAGAGCCAGCACAGACACACAGCAGCAGTCACCACCCTCACAGTGACCCTGGTGGGGTAACGCAAGGGGTCACAGATCGCCACGTATCGGTCCACTGATATCAGCACCATGCTCCCAACAGAGGCAGAGATGAGGGTGTAAGGCAGGAGAAAGTACAGAGCACACATGAGGTCTCCCAGGACCCAGCAAGTCCCCGTCATGAGGGTCTCAACCGGGATCACCAGGAGGCCCACAAAGAAGTCCGAGACCGCCAGAGAGAGGAGGATGAGGTTGGTGGGGGAGTGGAGCTGCCTGAAACCACAGAACAGCAACAAGGTCATAACAAAACCAACAGCAGGGAATCATCCAAACACAATTCAACAGAGTGAAAGGCCACTGGATCAGGTTCATCACACCGAGGCAGAATCAACCTGCACCCTGTGGTCTTCAAAATAAAGGTCTGATGTGACACAAGAGAAAACAGCGAGTTCTTCACACAACATGTGAGCGTGAAGAAGAAAACTGTGAAACTCAAAGTTCCCACGCTGTGACAGACCCTGAAGTTACAGAACAGATGCTGGAAAAACAGGGAGACAGTTGTAAGTTAAACGTTTTGTTCTCTCGTTCTCTGTGGGACATTTGAACATTTTCAACAATAATGTCAGAAACTGAACGACTCAGGCTGTGATTTAGACAACAAGGTTCAACAGTGAGTCTGCACAGAGTCTGCACCTGAAGTGGGAGATGGAGATGATGAGCAGCAGGTTGAGAGCAGCAGTGAGCACAGAGATAAAGAAGAGCAGGAAGTAAACAAGCAGAGCCTCAGAGTGAGGAGGTGGTGGCCTCCTGCAGGAGGTGTTGAGGAGCTGTGGGAAACAGAGCTCAGCTTCTTCCATCATGAGAGGAGCTGAGTGACCACAGCTCTGTCTGACTGCTCCTTTATCTCCTCTCCCTCCTCCTTCAATCTGTGAATCAAACTCTTCATTCGTCCAAAGTTTGATCCTCTCATGTATTCACCCCCTCCCCATCCTGACTGAGACTTCCACATCAGTGTATTCACCCCCTCCCCATCCTGACTGAGACTTCCACATCAGTGTATTCACCCCCTTCTGAGACCAACCGTTTACAACCGTTTACACTGTGTAAAACTTAAAGCTCCGTGTGGTATAAAGGTAAACGTAAAGTAAAATAAACTTCCTTGAAGCTCAATATAACAGTCCCACTGCTAGAGTGCTACTTAGCTTATACCAGCTAATGTTGACAAAGGACACACTGACCTATGTTTTCATGCTAACTAGCCTAACATGGTAGCATGTTAGCATAATAAGCAAGCCAATATTACTGCTGACTTAAGGGTTAAATAAAACAAATATACTGTCGAGTTTCACTGAACCTTTTGTTGACGTTATGGAGTTTGTAATTTTATATTTTATTGATTTTAATGTCACATTATAAATCACAACTAACGCTCTGAAGAAAACAGCTGTAAAACATCCTCACACAAATACACTTCTACAGGCCCTTACACGCCGGGGACATATTTTCCGTGAGCGTAATTTGCACATCAATATGTTTTTTTCAAACTCTGGTTTTCATCATGAGTCCTTTCACACAGACCAATTTTCCTGAGCTTTCGCCTGGCCACTTGGCCCATCAACCAATCACGTTGCATGGTAAGGGGGTACATCACAACCCTACTCACAACATAGGTTGTTGACAACAATGTCAACAAACACAAACTTTACAAAGACAATGAAATGACGGCCGATGTGTGGAGAAGGCCGTCATGACAGCAAGCAGACAATGAGCTGCTGTGTTGGAGGCTGAACAGTTAGTGACAAGACGACAGTGACACAGCAGGTTTGGTTGACGTAAACAAACCACTGTTGAATATGTGAGGGACAATCAACGAGTAGGTGTGTGTGATAATGTGGACGCAAAGAACCACTGGATGTGAAGCAAAACTTTGGTTTATAATTTCCCCGCCTGTCACATATTTGCACCGCCGCTGGAATCAATGGATTTGATGCGAAATATCAACTGGCAAGTATTTAGCTCTTTCTTGTCTTTCATTTGTCACGTCCCCGGTGTGTAAAGGCCTTAAATGACTGCAATCTGTCCTGTGGGTGGAACTCTGTGCTGAAAACATCGGTGGCCATTTTGGATATTCAAGTGTCTCATTGGACTTTTCAGCTTAATGGCCCCAGAGACATCAAACTACCAGTTTTGGTGCTTGTATCCATGGTGAAAGATTATTATTTCTATTGTGCACTATAAACATCAGGCCACCTGAATGATCATCACTAGATTTGTATTAGACTGAATGATATGCAAAAAATACAGAAATTCTTGTTGTTATTATTTTGGTATTTTCTGACAGGAGTCAGGGCCTTAGTCTGATAGTAATGATTCATTTTGACTTCAAACATGTCATCTTTGCTGAGTGTTCCTTTGTTTCATCGGCCGGTGTCTTCATGTACTTTATGACTCATGTTTTACTTCTACAAAAACACTGAAGCTCCAGTGATTTGAATATTTCACGTGGCCAAACTGAGACATCAACATTAATTGTTCAGCCTTAATTCATGTGTATACAGAACCATATTATACACAGGATAAGGGCCAGCTGCTAGCATAAACACTCCATGTGGTTGTTGAGGGCCACAACCACTGGGGGGGGGGGGTTCAATTCAATTCATCTAACACAAACAGAGGTCTGTTTGTCTGTTCATTGGGGGCCACAAACTAAATCTTGTTCAGGGCTACTAAAATCCTAGGGCCGGCCCTGCATGGGATGTAGAGTCATGGTTTGACTACATGTATTTTTTAGGGCTTATTTATATTTGACTGTTTAATCTGGTCCCTGCTCTCACAGTAACTGAGGCTCCACTCAGGTCAAACTGTTTCAACATGATACACAAACAACATTTAATCCAAAGAAAAAACATCTTTGCTGCACACAAACATTATTTGAAAAAGACACAGCTGCTGAAGTCTGAGCTCAGCTCACACAAGCAGCAGGTTCTGAAACAGACTTCAGACACTTTGAGAAGCTGTGATGTAGAAAACACCCGATGACCTCTGAGCATCAATCGTTCTGTTTCATCTTCTGTGGATTTTTCAGTCATGAATCTGCCTCCACACACAGACCTCATATTCTCACATGTGCAGCTGACTCAGGTTGAATTACTGCAAGTTTCAGATGTTTAAGAGAACAGTTACAGGACCACATTGACAAGAAGAGTGTAGTAACAGCAATAGACTGATAACATACCATTAAAGTTCTGGATCGATTACTGTGCCAAACATGGATTGCAGTTAGAGCACTGGGTCAATAAGACTACCAGATTCAGCTGCATGTGAACACAGTCCAGAGGTCTTCTACCTGCACACATCATGTAACATTAAGTTTAGTCCAAGAACAAAGAGAAGGTCTCTGAGTCTCTACAGGACGTTGGCGTCACAGGATCCGGGCTGCAGGATCTGAAGAGTCACAATGAGTCTCACAGCTTTTCTGAACCAGGGGTAGAACAGGGCGTAGAGGAGTGGGTTCAGACAGGAGTTAAAATACATCAGGCAGCTCATGAAGACCTCGGTGGAAGAACCCACCAGGATGTTTCCGCCTGACATAGTCAGACAGTAGTACGGAGAGTAACAGATCAGAAACACAGCTACCAGAACCCCCAGGGTCCGGGCCGCCTTCAGCTCAGACCTCTTTGGAGTCACAGTCATCGAATACCCAACGGTGACGGTGCGCACGGCTCGAGCCTGAGACACCGCCACCGCAAACACTCTGACATACAGAACTGTGATGATGGCGATGGGGATGACGAAGGCCACAGCGAGGTCCACGTCTCCCGCCACGCTCACCACACACTCTCCGTGACAGGGATTATACCTGCCCGGTTGTTTTAGGTGATCATACATAATGGCAACGCTGTAGACCACAGAGCAGAGCCAGCACAGACACACAGCAGCAGTCACCACCCTCACAGTGACCCTGGTGGGGTAACGCAAGGGGTCACAGATCGCCACGTATCGGTCCACTGATATCAGCACCATGCTCCCAACAGAGGCAGAGATGAGGGTGTAAGGCAGGAGAAAGTACAGAGCACACATGAGGTCTCCCAGGACCCAGCAAGTCCCCGTCATGAGGGTCTCAACCGGAATCACCAGGAGGCCCACAAAGAAGTCCGAGACCGCCAGAGAGAGGAGGATGAGGTTGGTGGGGGAGTGGAGCTGCCTGAAACCACAGAACAGCAACAAGGTCATAACAAAACCAACAGCAGGGAATCATCCAAACACAATTCAACAGAGTGAAAGGCCACTGGATCAGGTTCATCACACCGAGGCAGAATCAATCTGCACCCTGTGGTCTTCCGTCAGCCTCACTGAACATGTGTCAAAATAAAGGTCTGATGTGACACAAGAGAAAACAGCGAGTTCTTCACACATGTGAGCGTTAAGAAGAAAACTGTGAAACTCAAAGTTCCCACGCTGTGACAGACCCTGAAGTTACAGAACAGATGCTGGAAAAACAGGGAGACAGTTGTAAGTTAAACGTTTTGTTCTCTCGTTCTATGTGGGACATTTGAACATTTTCAACAATAATGTCAGAAACTGAACGACTCAGGCTGTGATTTAGACAACAAGGTTCAACAGTGAGTCTGCACAGAGTCTGCACCTGAAGTGGGAGATGGAGATGATGAGCAGCAGGTTGAGAGCAGCAGTGAGCACAGAGATAAAGAAGAGCAGGAAGTAAACAAGCAGAGCCTCAGAGTGAGGAGGTGGTGGCCTCCTGCAGGAGGTGTTGAGGAGCTGTGGGAAACAGAGCTCAGCTTCTTCCATCATGAGAGGAGCTGAGTGACCACAGCTCTGTCTGACTGCTCCTTTATCTCCTCTCCCTCCTCCTTCAATCTGTGAATCAAACTCTTCATTCGTCCAAAGTTTGATCCTCTCATGTATTCACCCCCTCCCCATCCTGACTGAGACTTCCACATCAGATCACTTCAGTCTCTTCTTTTTCTCTGCGTGTCCTTCATCCAGCGAGACAACTGTGTCCCTTTCCTGTTTCCCCAGGATATTCAGGAAAACTCAATTTCCTTCCACAACTCACTGCCCGTCTCTCGTCTTGGTCTCAGAAGTATCTAACTGCCTGATCATGTACCTTTTTGATGCCCCTGATGGACCCAAAGCAAAGGGGTACTGTACTGGTCCACCTGGAGGGTCTAGAGGCTTCACACTGGCATAAACTTATTTGGTACTAAATCTTTAGGAGCTATCACCCTGATTAAAAGCATACCTCCACCTACTCAGTTACTGCAGGGGCCTTGGATACTTTCATAACTACTCTGATAGTGTCTCCCCAGGCAGACATGCAAATATAGGATCACTGATGATGTCCTTAGAAAGATCATTGATTCAGCAGCTCAAATATGACATTTCAAAAATTCCCTCTCCCACCATGTCCTGGTGGTGTCACAGGGTGCAGGATTAGATGCCTCAAGTTACACAAAGGTAAAATAAAGCTTCACTCCAGGCATTGGCCAGAGAGTTTAGTAGACCTTGGACGTTGGCTCAGAGCCAAGTGTTGTTCGCTGGTATCTGATGGGTGCATGAAGGCCCAAAAGGCCTTACAAAGTCTGATTCTTGTCAGACACCTTTACAAGCTCCTGTCAGACGGCAGGGATTAGGGTATCACCATCCCACCAGGTGTCCCAAAGGTCAGCGGGGTGTCAGGCCTACCTTCCAAAGTCTGGACACCAGCCATTTCTCTATGCAGCATCTCAGGACTCTTGGGTGTTGTCAGTCGTTTCCAGGGTAAGAATTATTTGCCAGTGTCCATCTTTGGCTTGGATGCTTTTAAGGTAAATTTTGAGTTGTTAATTGTCGTGTTAATCTGTGTTGCTGTGGTTCAGTCACAATCAAAGGTTCCTTTGATTGCTTCCTAGGAGCCTTTATGGCACCTTTCATTTAGGCCTTTGGAACAGGGTGATCACTGGTGACTGTCCAGTAACACTGTCTCTCTCCTCTCTGTTGTATCTCCAAAACATGTTGGTGACCTTCATGCCCTGTCTGTTACCAGGGACTGTTTGAAGTTTGGGTTTACCACATGGTCCAGTTCAAGATTAGTTTGGAGGAGCTACACCCTGATGTCACAGTACTTTGTCCTGTTTGGGCTTTGAGATGGTACAGGGTGTGTCAGAAGGCTTTGGTGAGTCAATGTGCTGTTTGTCTGTTATGGTGGGAACAAGAAGGGTTTTGCCTTCTCCAAGCAGACACTCTCAAACTGGGTTGTTGATATGACCTTTGTCCTTTATCAGGTTGCTTGCATCATCCAGCTCTCACCTGACTTCACCCAGAATTTATAGAACCTCAAGCGGGGCACACACGACAGGATAAGTGGGCCGATTTTTGTCCCGATCTCCCCCTTCCAATCAAAGCCAGCAAAGGCCTGATTGTCTGATGTTTGAACAACATCGTGTCTGATTTTCCTGTGGTGTGGGTGTGTTAAGAGCGATTTTGTCCGGTCCAATCTGCTTGGAAGGCCTCAGGAGGAGAGATTGTAAATAATGAACATGTTTAACATTTGCGAGTAGAAATCCTCTAATGCGTGGGGTGTTCCGAGGGAAGCCGAGCACGCACAGCGTTTAATGTCACGTGTACCAGACCAACAGCCAATCAAGATGCCAGCTGAGTCAGCTGACTGACGGAAGAGGAATTATTTACCTGTTGCCATGGTGACTCGCAGTATTGGGGCCAGAGCACACAGCGTTGCTCTTCAAGCTATCTGTAATACTTGTGACAGTGTTTACTCCCCTCCAACTTGCGCCAACAGCCCACATTCCCGCCGTCTCCATGACCTTTTCCATTGTCGTTTTGTTTTTTGGTGTGTTTTTTCACACAGTAATAGGCCAAAAACAACCAGCACTGCATCTTCCTGATCGTCCGCCATGTGTATTTACCCGAGACCCCTAAGAACCTGAGACTCTGCTGTAGAACCGGTTAGTGTGTGGTGTGATCCGTAGTGCACACCTTCACAGGGAAACACCACCAACACCAACAGGACCGGACACTGACAACAAAACCACTGGAACAAGTGCAGCCACAGCAGACTAAGTTACTGCTGGAGAGGTCAGAGGTCAGAGGGACTACAAGTGGAAAGTTCAGATAGCAGCTGCTTCTGCTGCAGGATGACAACAACATTAAATCAAATCACAAGTTTCTGAACGGTTTAAGCACAGAGGGGATATGTTCAGTGTGAACTTACATCTTCACAACTGTGACAAAGAGGAAAACATTAATGATGACTTGTATCTAACAACCTGGTTGCATCATGTTGTTTATGCTGAGACTTGTTAACACCTCTGATTGCAGCCATGGGCTCATGTGACTCAGGTGTGAAAGGTTCAGACGCCGCAGCAGCAGCTAATGGGCCGATTCAGCTCCCAGAGGAACACTGCATGTGTATGTGTGTGACCTTGGTTGTTGTGTTGTCACAACACACAGGTGAGACTCGGAGCACATTCACAAGTTTCTAGAAAACATTCCAGTAAGACATTAAAACTTTGGGACAGTCAGGACGAAAAAACGGAAAATAACTTGTTTCTTATATTTACTTTCAAAATCATAAAATGAGAAACTGAAAACAACTCAAACCAATTGTAGGTGCTGCTCATGAATGGAAAATGGTGTGATTTTTCATTCCAGATTTTTTAACGGTCCAGAAAACGCTGTAAAATATAACTAACCCTCAAATATAAAGACATTAAATCGACGCTGGGCAGTCGTGTCCCCTCACAAAAGTATACAGTCTAAACCAAAAAACAGGATACGAGTCCTTTTAGTTTTGTTGTTTTCTGATTTTGAAGCAAAATAAAGGAAACAAGCCTTTTTCCGTTTTCCGCATTCAAAACAAAAAACAAATGACTGCAAAGTACACGGACCCTCAGGTCTGTCAGAGTCCAGTCCGGTCTGGACCAAGCCACCATCAGTGTCACTGCACAAAAGACTCTACAAGTTCCTACTATACGAGTTCTGCAGCTCCCATAAGCCTCAGGCACTGTTGCCATGGAGAAGAGAGGTCTGTCAGAACTGATCCAGATTTGAACTGAAGTTGTTTTCAGTTTTCTGCTGGTCAATCATGTGACCGAATTTCTAGTCCTATAAAGACCAGTGAGTCGTACTCAGAGAATAAAAACGCACAATACAAATTTACCTGCTCACATCTGGGAAACAGCTGCAGACGGGGGGACAGCCAGCTGTCACCCCCCCCTGCAGGCTGCAGACGGGAGGACAGCCAGCTGTCAGGCCCCCTGCAGGCTGCAGACGGGAGGACAGCCAGCTGTCACCCCCCCCTGCAGGCTGCAGACGGTGTTACAACAACAGGAAAAACCAACTTGTGATATAAAAACTTTATTTAACGTTACATAAACACACAGCTGACCTCTGACCTCCACCTGTGCCAGACTCAGCTCAGACTGTGGGATCATGGGTATTGTAGTGTGTCACGGCACAGAGGTCAGACTGACAAACAAAGGCAAAGTACAACAGAATAAATAACTGACCAGGAACTGTCACATGACCTTATTAGGTCAAACAGCCTTTAACTCCACAGGGAGTCATTACTGTGACTCGACCGCTGCAATCAGCCAATCAGAGTGCAGCTTTTTTCGCTAAAACATGGCTCTGAATAATCAAGCCGTTTCCATAGTAACAGTACAGGAGATTGTCTTAAAGCCTGTTGAGATTTTAAGTCTTTGGTCAAAAGAGTTTTCATTAATCAGATGTTATGATTGGCTGAGGGACATTCTAAGCTCCTCCTCCCTCAGGCTTCTGTCCAATCGCTGTGTCTCAGACTCCAGGACGGAGGGGATTGGACGGCGTGTGACGGTGGCCAATGAATCACTAAGGTCGTGTCTCAGAGAGAGCAGCCATTGGCTGTTTCTGGAAGACTGCTCGATAAACTCCGCCCTCTGCTGCTGATCCACAGCCAATGAGATTTGGAGCTGACTCACCTGAGGGGAGAACATAGTGACATCATCAGCATCATCATCGTCCACCTGACGGCTCATAACACCTGGAACTCGTCTGCACCGCCCTCACCTGGTCCTCCAGCTCCCTCACCCTGCTCCTCAGGCGCTCTTCTTCTATGGTGTCTGTGGACTGTGCACACGCACACACGCACACAGATAAACACCTGCATCAGGTACTCAGGACATCCTGTAGTGTTTGCAGCTGAACTGACTGATGCCTGTGTGTGTGTCTCACCTGAGATCTGCTGTCAGTCAGCTGTCTGAGCTTTGAACGCTCCACCTCCACCTGAAATGACACAGACTCAAAATCTGACAAAAAACTGAGTGTGTGTGTGTGTGTGTGAGAGTGTGTGTGTGAGAGTGTGTGTGTGTGTGTGTGTACCTGTCTCAGTGAGTCTCTCAGTCTGTTTCTGTCTCTCTTCAGTTTCTCCTTCTGATTTTCCAGGTGAGAGTTTTTCTTGTTGAGTCGTTTCTGTTCCAGCTCCAGTTCAGCCACCAGATGCTGCAGGACCACCAGCCGCTCCCTGAGAGCCTGCCACGCACACACACACACGCACACACGCACACACGCACACACGCACACACTCAGGACATCCTGTGGTGTTTGAGACTACACTGACAGATGTATTGACCGATCAGAGACTCACTGACCTCGTCTGGGTTTGGTCCCGCCCCCGAGCTCTGCTCCTGTTGGTGGGCTCTCTCCCTGTAGCCAATCAGAGATGCCTCAGTTTGCTCCAGAGCCAATCGGACTCGGCCCCGGTCTCTCTCCAGCTCCTGGTTCCTCTGAGTCAGAGTGTAGACCTGGACCACAACGACGACAACATGTCAGACCAGGTCAGACCAGTACAGACCAGTACAGACCAGTACAGACCAGGTCAGACCAGGTCAGACCAGGTCAGACCAGTACAGACCAGGTCAGACCAGTACAGACCAGGTCAGACCAGGTCAGACCAGGTCAGACCTAATGAGAGATTTGTCTTTACCTCGGCCTCTCTCTGCCTCAGCAGCCTCCTAATCTCCCGTTTCTCCTTCAGCACAGAGACCAGCTTCTGTTCCTTCTTCTCCTCCTCCTCTCCCTCTTCCTCCTCCTCTTCCTTCTCCTCCACCTGCTCAAGAAATCATAAAAAATTACATCATGTTTTCTCGACAGTATCTTCTCAGTTTCTTGTCTCATACTCACCTCTCCTCCTCTCTTCCTCTCCTCCATCTCATCATCTGTCCTCCTCCTCCTCCTCTGTTCTCTGACCACCTCCTCCCCCTCTCCTGCTCCCTCAGCAGTCAGTGAGGAGATCTGTTTTTTCTGCTCCTCCAACATGGCCACCGTGGCTCTGACCCGGATCAGCACAGCACGGCTCTCCTCCACCTCCCTCTTCGCCTCTTGCACCTCCATTTCTCCCTGCTCCACCCTCGACCTCCACTCCTTCTCAGCCTCCTCCTGTCTCTCCTTCTGGTCCTGAATATGCTTCTCCACCTCTTCCACTCTGCTCCTCCACCGCTCCTCAGCCTCCCTCCTCTCCTTCTCCACTCTCTCCTTTGCCTGTCGAGTCTCCTCCATTTCCTCCTTCATCTCCCTCTTCCTCCTCTCCAGAGCCTTAGCTCTCGCTCTCAGCTCCTCCACCTCTGCTCTGTCACTCTCCACCTCCCCTCTGTGTCTCTGCACCTCCTCCCTGACCGTCCTCAGGTTCTCCGCTCTGATCTTCTCCACTTCCACCTTCTTCTCCTGCAGAGCGCTCTTCAGTCGCTCCCCCTCTGCATGGCTCTCCTGAACAGCACAAAGTGGGAATAATTAGCCTAGCTTAGCATAAAGACTGGAAACAGAGGGAAATGGTTAGCCTAGCTTAGCATAAAGACTGGAAGCAGAGGGAAATGGTTAGCCTAGCTTAGCATAAAGACTGGAAGCAGAGGGAAATAGTTAGCCTAGCTTAGCATAAAGACTGGAAGCAGAGGGAAATGGTTAGCCTAGCTTAGCATAAAGACTGGAAGCAGAGGGAAATAGTTAGCCTAGCTTAGCATGAATACAAGAAACAGTTAGGTCAATGTGACGACTGGAAATTATTCAACTTAGCATCAAGACTGTGGTCTTTGCTGCGCTGTGCTCAGGAGGAGGTGCTGTACCTGCAGGAGGAGCTTCAGGTTGGTCATCTCCTCCAGCGCCTCCTTCAGTCCCTCCTTCATCTGCTGCCTCTCCTCCTCTTTCAGCTTCACCTCCTGCCTGGCTCGCTCCCTGCTCTCTGTCAGAGAACACACCTGAAACCCAGAGGAAAGAACACCTGTCGACCTCGGAGCGGACAACGCCGCCACCTGCAGGAGAAGCTGTGACATCATCACCACAGTGTTGGATTGATAACCTGAAGATATTGATCAGTGGATGACTGTTTGAATCAGATGCTCAGATGAAGCTTTAATTGATCTGATTGATTGATTCAGTTTGACAATGATCAATATCACTGATGACTTCACTGTTCTGACTGGTCAGTGGTTTAGATCCGAACTGGGGCTGCAGGTGAGTTCAGCAGCTGTTACCATGGTGATTTACCACGGTAACCACTGAAGCACGATCGTAACCCTGACAACCAGAGACAGACCTGTGGTTACCGTGGTAACCTGAGGTCAGCTCAGAGCTCAGGTGAGACTTACCTGAGTCTGCAGGAAGTTCAGGTCGGCTGACGTCACCTCCACACTCTGCTGCACTCCCCTCAGCTCCTCCTGCACCTCCTCCCTCCTCCTCCTCTGCTGCTGCGCCTCCTTCTCCACCTTCACCAGCTTCTCCTCTGTGATGGCCGACAGCTCCTTGGTCCTCCTCAGCTCCTCCTGCACCTCCTCCCTCCTCTTTCTCTGCTGCTGCGCCTCCTTCTCCACCTTCACCAGCTTCTCCTCTGTGATGGCCGACAGCTCCTTGGTCCTCCTCAGCTCCTCCTGCACCTCCTCCCTCCTCTTTCTCTGCTGCTGCGCCTCCTTCTCCACCTTCACCAGCTTCTCCTCTGTGATGGCCAACAGCTCCTTGGTCATCCTCAGCTCCGCCTGCACCTCCTCCCTCCTCCTCCTCTGCTGCCGCGCCTCCTTCTCCACCTTCACCAGCTTCTCCTCTGCGATGGCCGTCAGCTCCTTGGTCCTCCTCAGCTCTTCGGTCCTCCTCAGCTCCTCCTGCACCTCCCCCATCTGCCTCCTCTGCTGCTGCGCCTCCTTCTCCACCTTCACCAGCTTTTCCTCTGTGATGGCCGACAGCTCCTTGGTCCTCCTCAGCTCCTCCTGCACCTCCCCCATCTGCCTCCTCTGCTGCTGCGCCTCCTTCTCCACCTTCACCAGCTTCTCCTCTGTGATGGCCGACAGCGCCTTGGTCCTCCTCAGCTCCTCCTGCACCTCCTCCCTCCTCCTCCTCTGCTGCCGCACCTCCTTCTCCACCTTCACCAGCTTCTCCTCTGTGATGGCCGACAGCTCTTCGGTCCTCCTCAGCTCCTCCTCCACCTCCTCCCTCTGCCTCCTCTGCTGGTGCGCCTCCTTCTCCACCTTCACCAGCTTTTCCTCTGTGATGGCCGACAGCTCCTTGGTCCTCCTCAGCTCCTCCTGCACCTCCCCTATCTGCCTCCTCTGCTGCTGCGCTTCCTTCTCCACCTTCACCAGCTTCTCCTCTGTGATGGCCGACAGCTCCTTGGTCCTCCTCAGCTCCTCCTCCACCTCTTCCGTCCTCATCCTCTGCTGCTGCACCTCCTTCTCCACCTTCACCATCTTCTCCTCTGTGATGGCCGACAGCTCCTTGGTCCTCCTCAGCTCCTCCTCCACCTCCTCCCTCTGCTGCTGCGCCTCCTTCTCCACCTTCACCAGCTTCTCCTCTGTGATGGCCAACAGCTCCTTGGTCCTCCTCAGCTCCGCCTGCACCTCCCCTATCTGCCTCCTCTGCTGCTGCGCCTCCTTCTCCACCTTCACCAGCTTCTCCTCTGTGATGGCCGACAGCTCCTTGGTCCTCCTCAGCTCCTCCTCCACCTCTTCCGTCCTCATCATCTGCTGCTGCACCTCCTTCTCCACCTTCACCATCTTCTCCTCTGTGATGGCCGACAGCTCCTTGGTCCTCCTCAGCTCCTCCTCCACCTCCTCCCTCTGCTGCTGCGCCTCCTTCTCCACCTTCACCAGCTTCTCCTCTGTGATGGCTGACAGCTCCTTGGTCCTCCTCAGCTCCTCCTCCACCTCCTCCCTCTGCTGCTGCGCCTCCTTCTCCACCTTCACCAGCTTCTCCTCTGTGATGGCTGACAGCTCCTTGGTCTTCCTCAGCTCCTCCTCCACCTCCTCCCTCTGCCTCCTCTGCTGCTGCGCCTCCTTCTCCACCTTCACCAGCTTCTCCTCTGTGATGGCCGACAGTTCCTTGGTCCTCCTCAGCTCCTCCTCCACCTCCTTCTGTCTCCACTCCCCCTGCACATCCTCTTTAAGAGCAGTCACCTCCTCTGTCCTCTTCATGAGCTCCTGCTGCAACTCCTTCTTCTGTCTATGCTCCTCTTGTACCTCATACCTGAGAGCAGACAGTCTCCTCTCACTCCTCTGGAGCTCCTCCTTTATCTCCTCCTTTATCTCCTCACTCTGGCTCCATTTCTGCTGGGTCTCCTCCCTCCTCTCTTGCTCCTTCTGGACCACCTCCTTGAGGGCTCTTATCTCCTCCTGTGCCTCCTCCTTCTCCCTTTGTTCCCATATGACCTCTTCTCCCCTCCTCCTCAGCTCCTCCTGTGCCCTGTCTTTCTCCCTCTGCACCTCCTCTCGTAGAGCTGTCACCTCCCCCTCCCTCCTCCTCAGCTCCACTGACAGTTCCTCCTTCTCCTGCTCCAGCTTTCTCACCCTGGACCTCCCTCTCTCCTCCACCAGGAGGAGCTGAACCTTCTCAGTCTCTAACAATCTTCTTCGCTCCTCCTTGACCTCCCTCAGTTCATCTTCTACCCTCCTCTTCTCCTCCTCTTTACTCCTCAGACTCTCCCTTTGACCCTCTGTTTCCTTCTCCCTTTCTTTCAGCATCTCCTCCAGCTTCCTCTTATCCTCCTTAACCCTCCTCTGCTCCTCCTCCTCTCCCTCTCTCCCCTCATTTATCACCTTCAATCTGTCATCCAGCCTCCTGCTCTCCTCTCTGACTCTCCTCAACGCCTCCCTCTCCTCCTCCTCCTTCTCCTCCACCTCCTTCACTTTCTCCTCCACCCTCCTCTTCTCCTCCTCTGTCCTCCTTAGCTCCTCTCGTTGCTCCTTCAATTGGTTTTTCATCTCCTCCCATCTCTCCTCCAGCCTCCTGTTCTCCTCCTTGGTTGTCCTAACTGCCTCCCTCTCCTCCTCCCCCTCCTCCTCCAACTCTCTCACCTTCTCCTCCAGTCTCCTCTTCTCCTCCTCCACCACCAACAGCTTTTTGTCCAGCCTCCTCCTCCGCTCCTCTTCTGTTCTCCTCATTGTTTCTCTCCCTCTCCCCTCCTCCTCCCTCTCCTCCAGCTTGACTTTGAGCTGCTGCGCCTCCTCCTCTCGTTCCTTCAGGAGGTGGCCAAGCTTCTCTGACTCCCTCTTGCTCCTCTCTGACTTCTCCTGCCACTCCTTCACCTCCCCCTCCAGTCTGTTAACGGTCTCCTCCCTCTCTCTGGCTCTCCTCCTCGCTCCCTCGCTCTCTGCCTGCGCCTCCTGCAGCTGCCTGGCCTGAGAGGAGATCCTGTCGTCTTTTTCTCCTCCCTCCCTCATCTCTCTCTCCAGGAGAGCACGGGCCTCTCTCAGCAGCTCTTCCAACTGCTCCTCCTTCACCTCCTTCTGCTTCAGTCTCTCAGTCACCACCTCCTGCTCCCTCGCTGCCTCCTCCTCCTGCTCCACCACCAGTCTCAGTTGCTGCCTCAGCTTCTCCACCTCCTCCTCCCTCTCCCTCACAGTGCTCATCTGATGCTCCAAGCTGTGCTCCCTCCTCTGCACCTCCTCCTTCACCTCCTCACACTCCTCCTTGGCCACGTTCAGCTTCACCCTGAGCAGCTCCACCTCCCCCACCGTGTCCTTCAGCTTCTCTGTCAGCCCCCCACCACCTCCTCTTTCTCCTCCTGGAGTCTCTCCTTCTTTTTCCTCTCCTCCTCTCTCTCCCACTCCACCTCCTCCACCCTTCCTCTCAACCTCTTCACCTCTTCCTCTGCCGCCCACACTTCACTCCTAAGTCTCTCCATTTCCTCCTCCTCCTCTCCCCTCCTCCTCTTTTCCTCTCCTTCCTCCTGCAGCCTCTCCTTCTTTCTCCTCTCCTCTATTCTCTTTGCCTCCTCCTCCACCTCATCCACTCTTGTCCTCCATCTCTCCACCTCCTCCTCCTTTTCCTCCCTCTGTCTTTCTAATCTCTCCAGCCGGTTGCAGAGCGCCTCCACCTCTCTGTCCCTCTGCTTCTCCTCCTCCATCCTCCTCTCCTCCCACTTCACCTCCTCCTCTTTTAACCTCATCCTTGTCTTCTTCACCTCCTCCTCCAGTTTCTCCCTCTCTCCCTCTGCCTGCAGTACTCTCTCCATCATGTGGCTCATTTTCACCTCCCGCTCTGTCACCTCCTCCCTCAGCCTCTCCACCTCCCTCTGTCGCTCCTCCCTCTCCTCTGTCAGTCCCTCTATGCGCCTCCTCAGCGCCTCCACCTCCCCATCCCTCGTTCCCAGCTCCTTATTCAGAGCCTCCCTCTCTCTCTGCCAGGCCTCTTTCTCCTTCCTGCTCTCCTCTTCCTCCTCCTCCCTCCTCCTCCTCAGCTCCCCCACTTCCACAGTCAGTCTCTCCACCTCTTCTTTCAGTGCCTCCTTCTCCTCCTCGCTCCTCTCTCTCCGGGCCATCTCCTGCTCCACCTCTCCCCTCAGACACTCGATCTCTCCTTCACAACAACAGGAAGATATTTGTGAGACACACACACACACACACACACACACAGACACACACACACAGACACACACACAGACATACACAGACAGACACACACACACACACACACACAGACACACACACACACACACACACACAGACCTTGTAAGGTGTGTTTCGCCTGCTGCACAGTCTGGATGTGTGTGTTCAGTTGACATCTGTCGACCTCGGCCTGAGACAACTGATGCTGCTGCTGAGAGAGCTGCTGGTGGAGAGACACTGACAGAGACCTGAGACAAAGAGACACCGGGTGGGTGGGGGTTAGGGGACACGATAAAGAGAGGGACCAGTCTGGGGACACAATAAAGACAGGGACCAGTCCGGGGGCACAGTAAAGCCAGGGACCAGTCCAGGGACACAGTAAAGCCAGGGACCAGTCCGGGGACACAGTAAAAAGAGGGACCAGTCTGGGGACACAGTAAAGTGATGGACCAGTTTGGGGACACGATAAAGAGAGGGACCAGTCTGGGGACACAGTAAAGAGAGGGACCAGTCTGGGGACACAATAAAGACAGGGACCAGTCCGGGGGCACAGTAAAGCCAGGGACCAGTCCAGGGACACAGTAAAGCCAGGGACCAGTCCGGGGACACAGTAAAAAGAGGGACCAGTCTGGGGACACAGTAAAGTGATGGACCAGTTTGGGGACACAGTAAAGCCAGGGACCAGTCCGGGGACACAGTAAAAAGAGGGACCAGTCTGGGGACACAGTAAAGTGATGGACCAGTTTGGGGACACAGTAAAGCCAGGGACCAGTCCGGGGACACAGTAAAGCGAGGGACCAGTCCGGGGACACAGTAAAGCGAGGGACCAGTCTGGGGACACAGTAAAGCGAGGGACCAGTCTGGGGACACAGTAAAGCGAGGGACCAGTCTGGGGACACAGTAAAGCGAGGGACCAGTCCGGGGACACAGTAAAGCGAGGGACCAGTCTGCGGCCTTCAGCTGTTCTTCTTCTTGCTGCCTGTTAGTGGGGTTTGACAAGAAGCTGAACGTCAGTATCACATGATTCACATGCTGTTGATCACATGGACTGTTAGCTTAGCATTAGCCTTTAGCCTGGTCCCTCACTTTATCGTGTCCCCAGAAACACTTCCTGTTGTGTTGGGAGTCGTTTTCTGATGAGTTACTGACTCTATCTGCAGCTCACGTTGTAACTGAGCAACAGTTTAGTTTCCATGGTAACTGCATATTATTGAACAACACCTGTGCACCAATCATGTGGCAGCAGCAGGCTGGGGGCAGGGCCTCAGGTGAGTGGCATACCTGAGCTCCTGCAGCTCCTCCTGCAGCTGCTCCCTGTGTGTGTGCAGAGCTTCCCTCTCCTCCTGCAGCCTCCTGCTCTCCCTCTGCTGCTCCTCCTGCTGCCTCTCTCTCCTCCTCACCTCCTCCTCTGCCCGACTCAGCTGCTCCTGCACCTCCTTCAGCTCACCACACACAGACGTATGCTGGGAGGCCAGCTGTGGATGGAGCACAGGGATCAGACAGGTCCACAGGTGTGTCACATGACAACCATTCACTCCTCCTCCTCCTCCTCTCTACCTCCTCCAGCTGACGTCCATCCTTCTCTCTCTCCTCCATCAGGGAGATCAGCTCTCTTTCCTTCTCTTCCATCCTTCTCTCCTCCTCCTCCATCCTTCTCTCCTTCTCTTCCATCCTTCTCTCCTCCTCCTCCATCCTTCTCTCCTTCTCCTCCTCTCTGTCTCGGAGCTGATGGATGACCTCGGCCTCCTCCTCCCTCTGAGCTCTGAACACAGACACACAGTCAGTTTGAATCAGGGATCGAACCTGCTCCTGTGGACCAGTGGAAGGTCCAAACTGAACCAGACCCACCTGAGCCGAGTGCAGTCCAGCCTCAGGGCGCTGACCTCTGACCTCAGAGCCTGCAGCTGTGATTGGCTGTCAGACAGATCACATTCCAGCTGCACACACAAAATGATTTAAAGGATTTAAAACCACAAACAGTGAGCGTGTCTCCACCGCGTGTCTCCACCGCATGTCTCCACCGCGTGTCTCCACCGCGTGTCTCCACCGCGTGTCTCCACCGCGTGTCTCCACCGTGTGTCTCCACCACGTGTCTCCACCGCGTGTCTCCACCGCGTGTCTCCACTGCGTGTCTCCACCACGTGTCTCCACCGCCTCCAACAGGCCGTGTGCTGCAGAATGGACTGCAACTCTGGGTCTGAACTTCCCGCGCAGTTCTGCGGACGTGACGTCGGATGACGCTGAGTGCGCGTTCTCGACGGCTTTTGATACGGGAAGAAGACGAGCGCGGCGGTAATGGACTCTGCTACAGTAAACTACGGTGTGTGTGTGTGTGTGTGTGTGTGTGTGTGTGTGTGACCTGCAGCAGTTGTTTGTTCAGCTCCCTCTTGTCCGATGCCAGAGCTGAGTTGAGGGCAGCCATCTTGTCCAGAGCGTCTCGTCCCTCATCCACCTCCCTCTTCAACACACGCTCAGAGGAGGAGAGACGCAACACACACTCCCTGGACTGGAGGACACACATCACACAGGTGTGTGTGTGTTAGAAACACTGACTGGTTCATACAGATGATGCCAGATGTTTCTGTGTGTGTGTGTGAGTGTGTGTGTGTGTGAACCTGCTGCAGAGCGTCTCTGACTTCAGCTGCTTCTTCTTCTGCTCTACATCTGTCCAGCTGCTCTTTCTCCAACTCCCCCTGCAGGAGGACAGAGGAGGAGATAGAAGGACAGAGGAGGAGATAGAAGGACAGAGGAGGAGACAGAAGGACAGAGGAGGACAGAGGAGGAGGAGACAGTGTGGTGAGACCTGGTTCAGGACCCAGCAGTGAGACAGACAGCAGTGTCCTGTCTCCACCTTCAGAGTCTGGACCTCCAGCTGTTGACGTGTCTCTCTCTCCGTCTGCTGGACGTTTTCCAGGAGCTCCGCCTCCACCCTGAAACACACCACAGTCAGCACCTGGACACACCTGGCCACACCTGGACACACCTGGACACATCACGTTACTGCTTCTGTGCTGCATCTGCATCAGCTTCTCAGAACCAGTGGAACCAGTGGAACCAGTGGAACCAGTGTAGTACCGTCTGTGTGTCTCTGCCTCCAGCTGTCTGTTCCTCTCCTCCTGTCTGTCTCTCTCCCTCCTCAGTCTGTCGTTTTCTCTCTTCACCTCCTCCTCCCTCCTCTGCACCTCCTCCAGCTGCAGACGCAGAGAGGAAGACACCTCCTGCTCCCTGCACACACACACACACACACACACACACACACAGATCTTAAAGGTCAGAGGTTGTTCACTCCCATTAATGCTGACTCAGGTGTGTGTGCTCAGGTGTGTACCTGTGGAGCAGCTCCAGAGTGTGTGTGAGCTCGTGCTGTGTGTGCTGTGTGTGTGTGTGCAGCTGCTGCTGGTCGTCCTCCAGATGTTTCAGTCTCTGCTCCACAGCTGTCTTCTCCTCACCGAGCCGCCGCACACTTAGCTCCGCCCCCTGAGACACACAGCAGAGTGAGTGACAGCTCTGTCACCTGTGACCTGTGACCTTTGACCTGTGACCCACCTGCAGCTCCTCCTGTCTCCTGAGGAGGGCGCTCTCGGCCTGGGAGAGGACGGACAGCAGGGAAGACAGGTCCAGACTGAAGACAGTGTCCCAGGAGACGGAGGGGGGCGGAGCCGGACCCCTCAGCGCTCTGGACTGACACACAACACAGCCCTTCACAATAAAAGCCTCCTTCACTCACCGTCAGTCATCAATGACTGATATAGACGTGTTGATCAGAGGCGATCAGGTCGACTCACCAGTCTGATCACAGCCTCACTGACCGACTGCAGCCTCCTCACTGACTCCCTGTGTCTCTCCACCTCCTTCTCTCTCTCCTCCCTCTCCCTCTGCTCCACCTGCAGTGAGCGAGAGAGCTCCGCTATCCTGAGAGAGAGAGAGAGAGAGAGAGAGAGAGAGAGAGGGAGGTGTCAGTCTGAGGCACCACAGGAGGAGGAGGAGGAGGAGGAGGAGAGGGAGGAGGACAGGAAGGAGGAGGAGGTGTCAGTCACTCACCGCTCCTTCAGCTGAGAAACCTCCACCTCATGGAGGAGCTGCTCCTCCTCTTTGTGCTCCAGCTCTGCCAGGGAGAAGGTGCCCAGGGTGGAGGCGGAGACCGGAGGAGCCTCAGTGGAGGAGGAGTCGGCAGGGGGGAGGACCAGAGTGGAGGAGAGAGGGGGAGGAGAGGAGGAAGGGGGAGGCAGATCAGAAAGGAGAACAGGAGGAGGAACAGAGGAGGAGAAAGAGGGGGAGGGGAGTTTGATGTGAGGAGCACTGAGGCGCAGGGAGGAGGAGACGGAGTCACAGCTGGAGAGGAGGGAGGAGGAGAGACGAGAGAACTCCGCCCTGAGCTGCCACAGATCCCTGCAGGAGGAGACGGGAGGGTCAGTGAACTCATCACGTGCAAGGTGCGTACCTGTGGTCAGTGGGAGGAGCCAACAGGTCACCTGTCACTCACCTGTCAGCTGCCGTCCTCACAGTGTGACACTGTCTCCTCAGAGCGACCACACACCTCCACACTGACAACAACCGAGCCTGCTGCTGACCCACATGACCTGAGTGACTCTACACACACACACACGCGCGCGCACACACACACACACACACACACACACACACACACACACACACACACACACACACACACACACAGATAAAATTAGTCAGATTTTCAGAAGTTGCTCAGTCCGACGTGAACGAAGTAAACACCTTCACACCTCCTTCTCTCTCAGCCAATCAGACTCTCTGGTTTCCACCTCCTCCACAGCTCTCGTCCAATCAGCTGTCAGCTTCTGCAGGTCCTCCCTCAGTGCCTGGTTGGTCTGCTCTGATTGGCTGAGCTGCTCCCGCAGGAGAGCATTGGTCTCCACCAGACCGACCGATCTGGAGATGCACACACACAGGTGAGCGTGACACACACACACACACACACAGGTGAGCGTGACACACACACACACACACACACACACACACCTCTGCTGTTCCTCCTCCAGCCTGATGAGGGCGCTCTCCAGAGAGTCACTGTGTTCATCTCTGATCATCCGCTACACAAAACACACAAACACATCAACACCTGGATGACTGCACCATGTAGTACCATGTAGTACTAGTGTACTGCAGCACCTGTACTACAGTACTCCAGTACTACTGTAGTGCTGCAGTACTGTAGTATTAGTATTAGAGCAGTGTCTGACCTCTGTGTGCAGCAGCTGTGTGTGTTCGTCCTGCAGCTGCAGCTCCAGATGTTGACATCGCTGTCTGTACTCCACCACCTGCAGGGACAGTACACAGTACACACAGTACTACACACAGTACTACACACAGTACTACACACAGTACTGCCCCCTCTGTCAGCAGTACTACAGCAGTACTACAGTAATACTGCAGTAGTCCTCACCTTGCTCTGCAGTCTGTGGATGAGCAGGGCCTGCCTGGCCTCCCTCTCTCTCCCCTCCCTCACCCTCCTCCTCCACTCCCTCTGCTCCCCCTCCGCACGCAGGGAGAGGGCGAGCGAGGGACACACTGACTGGCACAGCTGGAGAGAGAGAGACAGAGAGAGAGGGGTAAAGCTTTGATTCACCCTGATGACCCCCCCCCCTCCTCCTCCCCCTCCTCCTCCCCCCTCCTCACCCTGTCGTTCAGCGCTCTGCTCCTCGACTCCAGCTCCTCCCTCTCCGCTCGACTCTCTGCCAGCTCCTCCTGCAGACGACTCACCTCCTGTTGAAGTTCCACCCTCTCCTGCTGCCAGCCAATCAGCAGCTCGGGCTCCATGACGACAGGTGAGGACTGATCACACCTGAGCAGGTAAATCTGAAAACCTTTGGAAATTAAACTTTTATTCAAGCTGTGTTTTATTTTATACTTTTATTTAACTGTAAACACACACACACACACACACACACACACACACAATAACACACAATAACACACACACACACACACACACAATAACACAATAACGCACACACACACACACACACACACACAATAACACACACACACACACAATAACACACACACACACACACACAATAACACACAATAACACACACACACACACACACAATAACACACACATACACACACACACACACACACACACACAATAACACACACACACACAATAACACACAATAACACACACACACACACAATAACACAATAACGCACACACACACACACACACACACACACACACACACACACACACCTGACAGATGATGTTAACTCACTCCTCCACCTGATTGGTCACTTTCTGTTGGTTACTCTGTCTTGTTTTCCTTCCTGTGACCTTTGACCTTGCTCTTTGAGTTGCAGCCTCTCGTGCTCATGCTACCTGACGGTCTGTGAGCAGGTGTGTCCTCCACAGGTGACCCACCTGACTCTGCCGTTAAACTGCGGCCACAGCACAGGCCCGGAACACAGGGACTGATCCGGTCTGATCCGGTTCTAACCGGCCTCTGTTTGTCCCAGTCAGTCGTTCCGACCCCTGATAATTAACGGTAACGTTTCTGATCAACGGTAACGGTCGATGCGACTGTAAACACCGGCTAACCTGTTAGCATGCTAACACAGGAAACCGACATGAATGGAGATTTTACCGGAAGCCGCGGAGGAGCTCTGATCTCAGTGTGACCGGGAAACACGTCCAGACACGTCCGGGACCGACGCGCCGCCGGTCCGATCCGTTCACACCGAAAAACACCACCGGAGACCTGCGAAGATTCAAACTGCGACCCGGGACCTTTCACCCCGGAAGTTATAACCGCAAACACCGCGAGAACTACAGACGGTGAATCCGCACAGCGACACCTGGCGGTTAGAGCTGAAACATCCGCATCAAATGAACAGAGAAGGAAACAAACACCTGTAATAAAATATATTAATGTGATACAGAGAATAAAAACAATTATGATCAGCAACATGTGATTAGTTTGTTTGACTTGTTCATGTGTGAACTCACAACACATCAATAAAAATAAACCATGTGAAGCGTTCAGCTGCTCAGAGTCCGACTGTTTATCATTTACACAGGAAACAGACAAAACAACAACAAAATAAAAGCCCCAAAGCAAAAACCCTCCTGTAACTCTTCTCTACACATCGTTTATACAGAAACTATACAACAATAAAGAAATGAATAAATATTCAAATGTTTTTATTCCTGACAAAGACTCAACAGACAACAGGACGACACACACACACACACACACACACACACACACACACACACACAGAGGCAGTCAACCCGTCGCTGCCACTTTTGGGTGGTTTGGCAGATAAAAGGTGAATTCAATGTTAATTCACTCTGTTTCAGAAGCTGTTTCTCCTCAGAGCTTATTCACATCTGTAAACATCTGTAAACATTTCTTCAGATGTCAAAGCTGTAGGCTCCAACTCCAGAAAGAGCTGTTGGTCCAACAGGTGACCTCCACCTGGGCCTCCAGTCAGAGACTGACCTGCTGATCAGGCAGGAGTCCACTTCCTGGAGCACCTGTCTCATCTGTTGACCTATGTAGACCTCGTAGACACTGAATGCCTTCAAGACCTGGACAGATACAACTTCACTTACACCACACCAGACTTTGAGGATGTCTGGACGTAAACCTGAATGTGAGATTTTGTGCTGAACTCTGTCCAGTTGTTGGCGATGACTAGGCCAGTCTGGAGGTGGAGCTCTGTGCTCAGAGTCTGATGTGTCCTCAGCACAATCTAGTGGATCCAGCTCAGTAGGTCTTGAGTTTGAAGACCTTGCTGAGCCTGGAGGTGGCGCTGGAGTAGACAAGGAAGGAGCCTTCATCGGTGCTGAAGTGTTCCCAGTCTCTGCAACCGAACGTGGGCAGACTGTGGACAGGGACGAAGCCCTCGTAGCCCTGCCACCTGAGACACAGAGAAGAGGCCCGTCAGACCTCATGGCAAGGACATGAAGTGGACAGAGGTGGACAGGAAGTGGACAGGAGGTGGGCGGGATGGACTGACCTGTAGATAACACTGTTCAGAGAGTACGAGCTGCCGTCGTACGAGTTGGCAACAACCAGGAACTTTTGATCTCCGACTGTGAAGAACTCCCAGTCCACCGCACTGAACAACAACAACACTGTGGACATCAGGTTCTGTCTCATACTTAGTTAACACAATGAAGTCTTTCTAGCCCCGCCCCCTCACCTGTGTGTGAGGATGTCTTGGAAGCGCATGAACGTGTGCGTGAGCGCGCTCAGTTCGTACACGGTGGAGTTGATGCTGTAAGGGTTTGGGCCGCGCTCTGGTACCCTCTGACTGTTGGCCACAACCAGGAAGAACCGGCCGTCGATCTCGAATGCCTCCCAGTCGGTTGCACCCACTGTCTGCGGAGAGAGAGGTCATGACCCCCTGTTACCATGGTAACATAACCTTTTAAGAATCACTTAAATCACAGTCAATCACAGTCCAACAAAATTTAATCGTAAGTTGACGCCTTCTCTGGAGAGTCTGAACGAAAGTCACAAACTGCGATGTGTTCACTGACAGGTGAACTGACAGGACTGACAGGTGAACTGACAGGACTGACAGGTGTACTGACAGGACTGACAGGTGTACTGACAGATGTACTGACTGGACTGACAGGTGAACTGACAGGTGTACTGACAGGACTGACAGGTGTACTGACAGGACTGACAGGTGTACTGACAGGTGTACTGACAGGTGTACTGACAGGACTGACAGGTGTACTGACAGGTGTACTGACAGGTGAACTGACAGGTGTACTGACAGGTGTACTGACAGGACTGACAGGTGTACTGACAGGTGTACTGACAGGTGTACTGACAGGACTGACAGGTGTACTGACAGGACTGACAGGTGTACTGACAAGTGAACTGACAGGTGTACTGACAGGTGTACTGACAGGACTGACAGGTGTACTGACAGGTGTACTGACAGATGCAGTACCAGGTGAGGCCTCCAGGGGCAGCAGGAGGTTTCAGTCTGAGCTGTTTGTGTTTTTCTGTGGTTTAAAATCTAATAAAGTTTTTCAGTCAGATGATCTGCCCTGAGGGACGAGTTCCTGCAGCTGTCGGCAGCTGGAAACCCCCTCACACACACACACACACACACACTAATTGCACTCCTCTGGTTTCCTGCCTTTTAATTGGAGGCTTCTTTCATGTGTCTCATCACATTAATGTTTTTACTCTTTGACCTTTTTCCTGTTGGTTAATTACAGTTGACGACTGAGCTGCTGCGACACCAGCTCTCTGTGAACTTGATCCGGGCTGAAGTCCAGACCAGAACCTCGGTCTGAAGATGTAACATGACTGTTTGGTTTGTTGTGTTCATGTATGTGTTTTTGTTGCAGCTGAGTCAGCAGCTTCATTTACTGTGTGAGCCACGTGTGCTTCGATGTCATCGTGGTGATCTGCTGTCATCGTCTGATTCATTGTGATTACATCATCATGTCTGTCTCACCTTAGCAGGTAAACATTAAACACCAGAAGATGGTTTATCACATTTGTCCTGCAGGTGGCACCACAGAGACAAAGAGTTCTCGTCCAGACGTTTTTATGTTTGTATGTTTTTCTGATTTTTGTTGTTTTGAAAGCTGCCACCAGAGGTCTGAGCCTGGACCAGGTCACACCTGGTCTCCAGGTGAGGGCCACACTGACCGAGATGTCTTGGAAGGTCTGGAAACGTCCGTCCACCCAGACGTAGACGGTGGAGTTGATGGAGGTCGTCTGGCCGTCGAAGGTGTTGGCCACAACCAGGAAGTGGAACGGGCCCACCGAGAAGAACTCCCAGTCATAGGCTCCAGATGTGGACAGAGTCTGGTTCACCTCGAACATCTGGAGAGAGAGGCATCATGGGAGAGGAAGGGGATGTTACACAGGGACAGACAGATTGGGGGGCGTGTCTTCACACAGACAGTGGGCATGTCCTCTGGTTACCTGTGTGTCCTGGTTCCACCTGTAGATCACACTCTGGATGTTGTGGTTGGAGTCTCGGGCTGAGAGACACAGAGAAAACAAACCGTGACAAAACAGCAGCAGAAGAAGAAGACAACAGTAACCTAGGCAACGGTCAAAGGTCGAAGGTCAGTGTGACCTCACAGAACTCTGGATAAACAGGATGTGACTGAGACTGGTGGAGGAGAAACAGAGATAAAACCTGGATATAAAACACTCAGTCTGTGTGTGTGTGTGAGTGTGAGTGTGTGTGTGTGAATGTGTGTGTGTGTGTGTGTGTGTGTGTGTGTGTTATCTAACCACAGTAAACCTGCATCAGCTGCCTCTCTCTTTCCTTCTTTTCAGTTTAGATTAATGTGTGTGTTTTATCTTCACAGGAAACACACACACACACACACACACACACACCAGAGCAGGTGGAGGTGTGTTTGATGTTCACAGCTCCATAAACCTTGTTTTCACAGAAGACGAGGAGATAAGAGTTCTCCCCACTGTAAATCTGTTAGTCCTCATCCAGACCCTTTAGATCCAGGGACCAGACCCTGATCTGCCATCTTACTCTGGTGATCTGGTGATGTTTCCATGTTACTTCCTGTTTCCCGTTACCTCGTCTGTGATTGGCTACGACCAAGAAGCTGTGGTTGTGGATGTGGAAGGCCTCCCAGTCCAGAGCGCCGTGAGTCTCCAGGGTCTGACAACGCAGGAAACGCTGCCACTGAGGGCTCCAGCGATAGATGACGGACAGCTCAGGCTCCGCCTCCCTGGAGTTCGCCACCACCAGGAAAATCTGAGACAGGAAACACAAGACAAACACACCTGACAGGTAAAGATCATGTGACTGTACAAGGACACCTGTGACTGGTCTGTTTCTACAGGTGAGCTGATGGTGGTTCAGTCAGGAGGAGCTCTCACCTGGAGCAGGAGGAGCTCTCACCTGGAGGAGAAGGAGCTCTCACCTGGAGCAGGAGGAGCTCTCACCTGGAGGATGTGGAGGTCTCACCTGGAGGAGAAGGAGCTCTCACCTGGAGGAGAAGGAGCTCTCACCTGGAGCAGGAGGAGCTCTCACCTGGAGGATGTGGAGGTCTCACCTGGTCGTTGATGGTGAAATGTTTCCAGGCTCGGGCCTCCTGAGTGTTGATGTACTGGTAGAGCTGGAACGAGCCGTTCCTCCATTTGAAGATACCGGAGCCGGACACAGAGTCCCTGCAGGAGGAGACGTGAACATTACCATGGAGCACAGAGGACAGTGACCTCACACAGAGAGAGACAGGTGTTTCTCTACCTGTTGGCTGCTGCCATGAACAGTCCTTCAGATGGGATGGAGAAGAGCTCCACATCAAATGTCTCTGAGCTGGTGTACAGATCCTGGTAGTTCTCCACGTAGTCCAGACGCTGCTCACCTGTCAGCAGGTGCACGACCAGACAGGTGAACACACAGAGGCTCCGCCCCCTCACACTATAGGTCATTTATGTCTTGATCTGATTTAATGAACTAAATCACATTCAATCAAATGATGCTTCTGTAAAATAACGACTTCATCCTGTAGCTGCTTCTTCTTCTTCCTCTTCTTTTAATTAAATCTCTCTGATCGTCGTCATTGACTTGATTCTTATTAACTGGTTTTATATTTTGACCTTTTCCATGAAAACACATCAGATTTCTGACGAACTCACTCTGCAGCAGCTTCTTCCACCTGAGGCCGTCACACATGAACAGGCTCCTCCTTTCAGGCTCCAGCCACATCTGGCCCAGTGCCAGCCTCCAGCATGGAGGAGGGTTTCCCACCGTCACCCTGACCTCGGCCTCTGAGACACAAACACAGAGCAGCAGCTGTAACTACAGACACAGGGCTGCGTACCTGTCAGGTGTGTTGAACACAGCTGAGGTTCATTGTGTAGAACACACTTCAGACTGGGTGGAGGGGGCGTGGCCAAGATTAGGGGGGGGCGAGTACACAAACACACCTGTATGTTTTTAAAACTGACACTCAGGACCTGTCTACCATCACGCTGTTGTCATGGAGACACACATCAAACAGCAGGAAAACTGCTGGTTACACACACACACACACACACACACACACACACACACAGGAACATTAGACCAGTATCTGTGAAGACCTGTCAATCACAACCAGCAGCAGGAAGCAGCTCTCAGGTCATTTTCCAGCTCATGTTACTGAATCAGTGAAACCATCACAAGCTGAAGTTTACAGTCTAAACACACACACACACACACACACCATATGGGTAAAGTGGTCCCCCATGCTCTGGTTGGAGGGGGGTGGACTTCAGGACCTGGGGGACAGAGAGCTCGGCCAGTCTGGGCTCAGAGGAGGGGCACAGTCTGGGCGTGGCGTCAGATCCAGGAAGTAGAACCAGTTGCCGGAGTAAACCCTGAACACAGACAGACCAGTAAGCAGATCGGGTTCACTGGGAGGTCAGAGGTCAACAGGACCTGGACCTGATCCAGATCAGACTCACAGAGAAACGGCCCCTCCACCTCCTCCGACTACCTATGAAGAACACGGACCCTCTGGTGCTCAGGGTGCTGGGGAAGGACTGGGCCTGTTTACTGGGAGACAGGAAACCAGTTACTGCACAAGTCTGAGCCTGTAGTGCTGAAGCTCCTTTCACTGGTCTCAGCTTGACCCCTGATCCTGATTCACTACAGACCAGATCATACCAGGGCAGACTGAACCCAAACAGGTATTCAAACAACCACTGGTCTGAACTGGTTTGAACTGGACTAAATTAATCTGAACTGGTCTGAGGTGACTCACAACTCCAGGGGCAGTCCACAGTCGATGGTCAGTGTGGCGTATGGGCCGGTGATGGCCAGCACCACAGTGTGCCAACGGTTATCGTCCAAACTAACGTCCTTAAAGCTCAGACGGCTCCGCCCACTAGGACCTGGGGACATGGTCAGGAAGTGGAGGCGGTTCTCAGAGACCCGTAACCCCAGCAGCAGTGAATCAGTGCGGTCCTCCAGCACAGAGAAGATGTACTCATTTCTCTGGAACAGAGAAGAACAGGTTAGACCAGACCAGACCAGTCCAGACCAGGTTCTGCTCAGTCCTCCTGGTTCACCTTCTGTCTCAGCCTTGGGATCTTGACGGTGGCCACCAAAGAGAACTCGGCAGGGAAGTGATCACAGTTGGTGAAGATCTGAGAGGCGGGGAAACTCATTGCTGTCGTCGTGGCACCAGCCAATCGGAGACCTCTGGACCCTCTGGACTGAACCATCTGCACCTGCTCAGACAAATCATCTCTTTATCTACCAGACTCAGGCTTCTCATCCCTCCCTCCTTCCCGACCTGTGTGTTAGCTACCTGTGTGGGTGGAGCTTGTCCTGGTCGTGGCAGGGCTCTGGACAGCAGGTCCAGAGGGAGCAGATCTGAGGAGGAAACACAGTGTGGAGCAGATGAGAGAAATGTGTTTTACTGCTGCAATAAAGGACGAAAAGCCCGATGTGACAGTAAAAGTTCAGGGACATGACGGTGCAACATTAAGAGCAGGAACAGGTACAGTATTTAAAAACAGTGTGAATCAGCTGACAGCCACAGGTCGACATAAGCTTTTCGCTGGAATTCCCCTTTAAGCTCCTGTGAGGCTCCGTCTGTTTTGTTGGATCAATGGAAGATGAATGGAGGATGAATAGAGGGAGGGGACGACAGGTACAGAAACAGAGCTCATGTTTCAAAGACTCAGAAAACAACGACGCAACAAAGCAGCAGAGAAAAGTCTGAACACACTCCACAGACAGACGCTCATACCTGAGCACAGGTGTGAAATCCATGAGGTGGTTCAGTCCGATGGACCTCACACTGACCACCTGCAGTCTGCAAGTAGCTCCAATGCTAAATGCTTCATTTTTACATGGGTTTCTACACCTGCTCAGTAAACACCATGCATCATGTTAGCACGTTAAGCTAAGAGTTTCCACATTGTTTTTATTTTTTGATCACATCTGGTGAAGAATTCGCCTGTTAAAGTGTAAATCGCCTACAAAGTCCTTGGATTTTAAAATTAGCTCAATTATCCTGACGTTAAAGCTTATATGGCCAGTCCTTGCAATTAAGATTGGAAAAAGTTAGCTTTACCTTTTGCTTCTGGATTCAGCACAGTTAGCTTAGCATTAGGCTCTAAAGCCGGTTAGTTTAGGATTAACATAAACATTATATTGGACAGGCTAACAGCAGCACTTTTCCTTCCTTGGTGGAACTATGTAGCTAAACAGTTTCTACCTGGTTCCAGTCAAAGTGCTAAGCTAGCTAAACATTTCATTGACTAGATATAGAGAACAAGGGTCCAGTGTTTTAGCTTGAATAAGCAGACAGAGTTTCAGAGTTAGCTTCTGGGTCTAAGTTAACTTATTGATCAACATTTAGCTAACTCAGATAATATCATTACCTTCTACAGGAGTTAGCTGCTAGGTCTAAAATTAGCTGCTAGGTCTAAAGTTAGCTGCTAGGTTTAAAGTTAGCTGCTAGGTCTAAAATTAGCTGCTAGGTCTAAAGTTAGCTGCTAGGTCTAAAGTTAGCTCTAGCTGACTACAGGATGATTGGGGACCAGCTTGTTTCCTAATGCAACAGACTGTCGTTGTTTTCTCTCATTCAATTGACAGCTGTCCCCTGCTTCCAGTCATTATGCTAAGCTAGGCTAACACATTTTGGACTTGAGAAGAGAAGAGAGAAGATGCCAATAACAGGTGGAGTATGACACCTGTGTGCTCCCACCTGTGCAGGGTCTCCAGTTCTGGCTCTGGATGGTGGTGGCAAGCAGCCCCCAGGTGAGGAACAGGGAGCGACCCACCAACATGATGGCAGTGTACCGTCCACAACGTGGGTTCGATTCCCCCTTAGTGCTCTGCTTCTTGAACTTGGCAGCTGACTGTCATTTTCCCACTGGTCCAAGGAAGATGAGCCTCTGGTACCTCCAACCTTCTTCTTCTTCTGTGGTGGCAGAAGAAAGACAAAGCTTCAATGAAATGCCGACAGAAACTGTTGGTGTGAACATCAGGGTAGAGCTGCTGTTGTTTCTGATTGGACTGAGGAGGAGCAGGTGATCCAGGTGTCACCTCAGGACCCACACCGAACCTACAGAAACACTCCTACAAAAGTTTCTCTCTCTGCCATTTGGCTGCAGGCACAGGTGGTGTCGCTGCGTCAGTATCTGACCTTTAAAACAGCCACACATATAAAATGTTATGGCGCAGTTTCTACAGAGGAGAAAAAAAATCTAATTAGATAGTTATTGCTTCAAAGACGAGATGACTGGGCCCTGAGCACTGTCTGCAGGCGACATGTTGGACATCCCTGAGCTAAAACGTCCAAGTTTTATCTATCTGGTTCAATGTGAAGATGATTGACTCAGTTTTTGTTAAAAATGTAAAATCAAACCTGAGTCAGAGGTCAAAGGTCAGTCCGGTCTGCCAGATCTGGTCCTGCATCTGGTCCTGGATCAGTCTGTGGTCCTGAGCGTGTCTCAGGTCGTCTCAGCCTTTGAACCTCTGTCACCTCCGTTTGTCTGTGTTTCGTGAATTTTGTTTTTCCTGATACTTCCTGTAAGATCCTCCTCACTTCTCTTTTCCTGGGACATTTGTCTTTCTTCAAAATGTTTCAGATTTTCAGTCTAAAAACCAAAGTGAGAAGTTCTTTGTCTCCTCTTCCTCCTGGACCTTCGGTCTTCTGTCTTCAGATCTCAATGATTGGAACAAAAAGTTAGTCCATGTTTCCTTGGAGATGAATCATTAGTGAGGTGTTTGTGTCAATCGTCCATCGTTTTTCAGTTTCAGTCTGGATGAATAAGAAAACGTCCATCTGTCCTCCACCTGTCCACCTCCTGTCCTCCACTCGTCCTCCCTTCTCCGCAGATGTTTCCTCCTCTGCTGACGGAGCTGCTGTGATCCTCAGACTCAGGTAAGACTGAGAGAGCTTACCTGCAGGTGAGACTGGCTCACTGTCAACATTTAAATATAAAAGACTGGGAGGAGTTGGAGAGAGAGAGAGAGAGAGAGAGAGAGAGAGAGAAAGAGAGAGAGAGAGAGAGACAGAGAGACAGAGAGAGAGAGAGACAGAGAGGGGGAGAGACAGAGAGACAGAGACAGAGAGAGAGAGAGAGAGAGAGAGAGACAGAGAGGGGGAGAGACAGAGAGACAGAGACAGAGAGAGAGAGAGAGAGAGAGAGAGACAGAGAGGGGGAGAGACAGAGAGACAGTGAGAGAAAGAGAAAGAGAGAGAGAGACAGAGAGAAAGAGAGAGAGAGAGACAGAGAGAGAAAGAGAGAGAGAGAGAGAGAGACAGAGAGAGAAAGAGAGAGAGAGAGAGACAGAGAGAGAGAGAGACAGAGAGAGAAAGAGAGAGAGAGAGAGAGACAGAGAGACAGACAGACAGAGAGAGAGAGAGAGAAAAAAAAAACACTTTTCCGGCTGCAGAACAGAACTTGTTGTTTGTGATTATTCCCAGCAGAACCAGAACCAGAACCAGAACCAGAACCACAGACAACCACAGCTACAAGCTCTGCCTCCAACAGACTGAGACCGGACTGTGATCGGATTGAGACCGGACTGAGACCGGACTGAGATCGGACTGAGACTAGACTGAGACCGGACTGAGACCGGACTGTGACCGGACTGAGACTAGACTGAGACCGGACTGTGATCGGACTGAGACCGGACTTTTATTTCAGCAGCATCAGTGTCACATTAATACTAATAAGATATTTCCTGCGATGGGGATGTGTTGTCCATATTTGGTGTTCAGTGGGCGTGTCTTATGCTGATGAGGATGCTGTAGCAGCTGAGGGTTAATATTTGGTGCGTGCAGATGTTTGATGAACAGAGTGTTCCTGCTTTGATGAGGCCCGGACTCTGATCTGAGAGATGAGACAGAAGAAGAAAGATGAAGAGAGATAAAGAGCAGAAGAAGTCACTGATCTCTGCTCTCATGTGTGCTGATGATCAGAACAGAGGAATTCCCCAGGTGAACCAGAGCCCCCCCTCCCCCGTCTGCCCTGTCTGCCCCGCCCTCCTCACATGGTACCACACCTGAGGCTTTACACGCTGCACAGGTGAGTTTATGAGTGTTTCACCTGTTCATCCAGAGGAAGCTTCACACAGATGGACCTCATTACCAACCCACAGGGTCGGGCCGGTCACCATGGAAACCTGAGGGGTCAAGTCCAGTCGCCCACACTGAGAAACAGTAACTGATCCTGGTTCCACCCGAGGGCTGGACCAGACCAGTGGACCCAGATCTCATCCTAGACACAGCAGACATGATGGGTCAGATTCATCAGGTAGTTCTGGTTCTGATGGTTCTGGTTCTGGTGGTCCTAGTCCTGATGGTTCTGGTTCTGGTGGTCCCAGGTCTGATGGTTCTGGTTCTGGTGGTCCTAGTCCTGATGGTTCTGGTTCTGGTGGTCCCAGGTCTGATGGTTCTGGTTCTGGTGGTCCTAGTCCTGATGGTTCTGGTTCTGGTGGTCCCAGGTCTGATGGTTCTGGTTCTGGTGGTCCTAGTCCTGATGGTTCTGGTTCTGGTGGTCCCTGGTCTGATGGTTCTGGTATTTCTGGTTCTGTTTGACATGGAGCTGCAGAGGCGTCAGAAGAACTGAAGACATGTGATGAAGCTGGATCAGCTCTGATCTGATGATCAAACCCAAATAATCCAGGTTTCCTCTGATCCTGGTTCTGGTCCACGGTTCTGTTTAACCAGTGTCAGTCACACTCAGGTGTGTGATGAGTGGGCGGAGCCTCCAACTGTGTGTTTAAACCTGAACGTGTCCAGGTCAAGTTTCAGGCTGAGACACGACGCTGATGAGGAGATTAACATCCAAACACTGTGTGTCTGAGTGTGAGAGAGAGGGAGTGTGTGTGTGTGTGTGTGTGAGTGTGTGTGTGTGTGTGTGTGTGTGTGTGTGTGTGTGTAGGAATGTCAGCAGTGTGATGGTGAGAGCTGATAACATCACACTCACTGTTACAACCAGGCGTTTTCTACCACAGCCAGCAGGTGTGTGTGTGTCTCATCAACACACACACACACACACACCAACAGTAAGTTTTACTTATTGATCGCTGTGATTGGAGCCTCCCTGAAAAACTTCAAACGTTTTTAAAGCTTCTTTGTATGATCTTTATTGACACTGTGTGCATGGCAGTGAGGCCACGCCCCCCTCTGTAATACTGCAGCTAATGATGTGGTGTAACCACAGAGAGGGGGTAATAACAGTATGTGTGTAAACACACAGCCTTAGCAGCACTAATGGCCTGCGCGCACACACACACACACACACACACACTTTGATCTCAGAGTGGAGGCAGGTTCAGACAGGAAGCTGCTGCTGTTGTTCCTCTCATCTCAGTACAGTAGTGTGTAGGTGTGGGTGTGTGTGTGTGTGGGGGGGGCACCCCTGGCTGTAAGGGGCCAGTGTGATGGACGTCTGTACTACAATACCCATAATCCTCCTGACAGGTGCAGTCACATGCAGCTGCTGTCAGTCTGACTGGAGTCCTTCAGGTGTGTGTGTCAGCAGGGTCACACACACCTGAAGGACTGATGTGGACCATCATGGTGGCAGAGGTGGGTGGAGTGGGGGTGGGGGTGGGGTCAGTTAGTGTTTGTGAGCTCTCAGTGTGTTGCCACGACGACACTTTGACTCACTTGAGGTTTTAGATGGACAGGAACCAAAGGAAGAGAAGAACGAGCTGCTCTCTCTCTTTCTCTCCTGCTGCTCTTCCTCCGTTTATTTGAATGAAAGAACTTTGAAATCAACAAATTAGAACAAACATCACAACAACACACAAACGACTTCCAGCCTCGTTTCTTAAAAATTATTACAAAACCAAAACCAGACGGAGCCCCGCCCCCTTCCCTCCCCCGCCCTCCCCTCCTCCCTCAGGGTGAAAGGTCGTCGACCTCTGGGAAGAGATAAAGTGCATGAAGTCACAGAGAACGAGCCGAGCTTCAACAGTCACCTGAACATGGACCTGCCCGGCCGGCGCCAACAGGTGAGGCCACGCCCCCGTCAACACTCAGTTTTACATCATGACAGGAATTCTGGGAGATTTTCATTATTTTGACCTCGTTAACTTTGTTTCGACTGGAAAAATCATTAGGATCAGATTAAAGCTGACGGAGGAAGGAGGCGGAGCCAAACTTTACTTCCTCTGCGCTTCAGTCTGTGACATGTTTGGTGCTGTCGAGGTCAAAGGTCCAACAAAGAGCTTGTCTGAGATTCTGTGTCCACACTTCCTGTCTCTGAGGATATGCCACGCCCCTCTGGTTAAACAACGATCCAATCACAGCTCAGCTCTGTCAGCTGTCTATATGTCAACAATAGGAGTTTGTTTGTTTGTGGCTCGTTCAGCAGCTGTAAGAAGCAGCTAGCAAAGCTAACGAAGCTAACGAAGCTAACAAAGCTAACACTGCTGCGCAGCACCTGTCTGGAAAAACACAGGTTGTTGTAAATGTGATGACATCATCAGTGAAGTGGAGATGATTGAATCTGATTATTGATTTTAAACATTGACAATTATTGATGTCGATCGACAGTAAATAAATATTTTGACAAAACTGATGGTCCGATCATCCAGAGACGCGTGCAGGTGTGGTGATGATGTCATCATGAAGATGATCACATCAACTTTTAATTAAGAGTAAAACTTTGATGGAACCTCTCAAATGTCTGACCAGCTTCCATAAATTCACTGAGCTGTCCATCATCAGCACTGTGTGTGTGTGTGTGCTGTTTCCATGGTGACGAGGAGGATGCTGTGAGGGCCGTCCCAGTGAAAAGGTACCAGAGGCAGGAAAAGAGGAGTTTCTGAAACAGACAAACACAGACTGACAGAGTGCTGGGCACCGTCTCAAGGTGATGACATCATCCTCGTCTCAGGGTGATGACGTCATCCTCGTCTCAGGGTGACGACGTCTCTAGAGACCCAGCGACTTGCGTACAATCTTCTGGGCAAGTTTGTAAAACTGCTCTCTGTCCTCACGCCACATTTTAGAGGCGTCGACGTTCGCACCGCTTTCATCATTGGGCTCTGTTTGGGGGGGGGGGGGGGCATGTTTATTTATTTGTTTGGCTTAAATGCTTAAATGTGTGTGATAGTGACATCACATGTGATGTGTCAGGTGTGTGTCGTACCTGCCAACATGCTGACCACAGACAGCAGGATCTTCTCCACGCTCTGGACTGGACTCCACCGCTCGGCGCTGCTCTCGTATCCCATCGGGTCGTCGCCTGGAGCGTGAAGGATGGAGATACAGACCCGGCCATCTGGATAGACTGGGGGGGGGGGGGGCAGATGCTCGCATAAGAAAACTGAGATTCTTCAGACTCTTATTTTGAAGTGATTTGTTTTCAAAGTAAAAATGTAACGTTTGTTGTGACGGTCTCTGTGACATGTGCAATGAGGGCGTGTCCTGACGCCTTCACCTGTCAGGTGAGAGGGGGATTATCAGTACATCAGGCTCTGATAACTACTTCCTGTCTACTCCCCGTCATGGATGCTGCTGTCAGAGCAGGACTCGAACCGTCGATCTGGTTCAGGGCTGAAGCCTGCATCTGAGGCTGATGACATCACAGTACAGTGAGTCAGCCCTCGACCTGCTAAGTGTGTTTTCTTCTTGTGTGTGTGTGTGTGTGTGTGTGTGTGTGTGTGAGGTAATGATGCCTCCCAGCCCTCTAATCAGAACGGAGCGTGCCCAGACTGTCTGTGACATCACAGCTCAGACGGCTGTCCACTAATCACAGCGTTAATGACAACACACTGACAACATGCTAACAGCGTGTTGTGACATGTGAGTCAAACAGAGCGTGTCAGCAGGTTTGTATCACCTGACTCAAGTGAACATGGTCACATGACACGTCAAACGTCTCAGTGTAAAAGGTTTAAAATGACGATCATTAAGTAACGAGGAGCCTTCGAGTGTCGTCATGTGACGTCATGTTTCCTGCAGCTCAGGTGGTTGGGGGCGGAGCCTGTGAGGACTTACTGTTAGGGTGAAACATGTCGCAGGTGAACCTCATCTTGGGAGGACTGAGCGGGTAGTCGGAGGGGAAGCTGAGGACAGCAGGAAACACTCCACCTTCAAAACAGGTGTCCTGAGGACCCCTGGGACAGAGACAGACAGAACGTCCTCAACACACTCCTCAGGACATTTTACAGAACAGGTTCTACAAGGCGCTCACCTGACGAACACAGTGCAGGCTGCGGCTGTCTTTTAACCTCATTCACCCACCTGGAGATCACAGAGTCCTAAGGAGGTTCTAGTGGGGGGCGGGGCTTCCTGTGGGAGGTTCCTCTGGTCCACACAGAACAACCTCTGTTTCTATTACTGTGATTTACTGAATAGTCCTGTGGTTCTCCTGGTCACAGCGGAGGTCCTCCTGGTCCTCACAATGTCCTCAGTCAGTGTGTTTGGACTTCAGTGTCCTGTTTTTGTGTTTGAACATCATATGCTGAGTTCAGAAACCAGGACACACCTTGATTCTCACCTTCATGTGGTCTCATTTATAAATGTCAGCGAATCTTCTTTCTTTCAGCAGCTGCATCAGAGCTACGAGTTTCTCAAGTGTCCCCAAACGCCACACTGTCGCCGCCGCCTCCCTCAACCTGACAAAGCGCCTTTACATCCAGATTATAAAACTGAAACCCTGAGCAGCAGCTGCAGTTCAAGAACGTGTCTCTGTGAGACTCTGCTGTTTAAATACCTTCAATAAATGTCGTACAATAACACATGATTATATTTACATGTTTCCAGTCAGCTGTCAACATCCTGCTGGTCCACAGCGCCCTGCCCTCAGACACCGTCACTAAAACCCTCGACTACAAATAATAAACATTTCAATCTGTGAAAAAAAGTCATGCTAGAGAATCAGGATCTCAGGTCTAAGCAAATAAATCCTGATCCACATTTCCTCCAGACTGGAGCAGCTCTGGTTGAGACATGCATCAGTCACTGCTGAGGTTCTGGTGCTGAGGCCCTAAAATGTTGTCACTGGACCGGAGCGGTTCGAACAACCCTTCATTCAGGGAGCTCTGGAACGTGTAATGGACCTGGTCCTGTGGGTCCACTACGGTCAGGTCCTACAGAGGAGGGTCTGTCAGTCCTGTACAGATCAGCTGCAGGAAGGAACATGACCTGATCCGTATCAAACATCAGGACCCCGGATCAGGACCAGAGTAAAGAGCTTCATCCTGGTGGTGAGTCATCAGGGTCCAGGTGGACGTTTGAATATCTGCACGCACCATCTGATCTGGTCTTTCTGTTTCACCTGCTCCACCAGGTGAACTGACGGCTGAACGCTCACATCTCCACCGGCAATCAGCACAGAGTCTGAGCTCCGGCCACAGAGGCAGCTGCTTTATCAGCAGCGCAGCCGCCTGCAGATACAGAAGCAGAACAGAGAGTGTCTGATAAAGCCTGTGACATCCGGCTGGTCCTGGACCAGCCCCGGCACCTGGACCCAGCACCTGAGTCACACCAGGAAGAACAAACTGATGAGACATCAGTCACACCTGACGACGGCCCTGGGTAATGATGGGATGTTGTGTGGGTGATGTCAGTGGGGGGGGGGGATTAAGCAGGAATGTGAATGAGCTGCTGTTTAAATTGAAGGGCAGAGTGAAGCTGCTGCACGACAACAACAACAGGAGGCTTCAGTTACACCTAATGATGAGGCCTTCACTGACATCACTCCCACACACACACACACACACACACACACACACACACACACCTCACTCACCTCGAAGCTCCATGTTTTGTGGACTATGAGCCACAGTCTGACAGAGACACTGTTTGTTCACTAGAACCTCTTCCTTCTCCAACAACCAGACAGAGGTGCAGGGTCAGCCCCCGTCAGGACCAGGACGCTCAGGTTCCCTGTCCTCAGTGCAGCATGACACCTGGAGCCATCGGCTCACGGCCCAGGTGGGCACCGCCCAAAGCAGCGATCGCTGGATTGAATCCGGACCAGGCTGATCTTTACTGTGTGTCGCTGCCCCATCTCTTCACTGTCCTGTCAGTTAAAGGCAACAAACACTGCCTCTTACAAAGAGACTGTCAGAACCACGGTCCAGACCAGGGACATCTAGAACCTCCTACAGACCTGAACTACACCCAGGACGACTGTGAGCAATCAACCAATAAGTAATCAATATCTGTTTACCTTCTGATTCAACTTAATGGGACAGAAATAAGGAAACGGGTGCTGATGACGAGCAGCTGTGATCTGTGATGGTCAACATCTGGAGATGTGTTGATGAACACTGACACCTGCTGGTCGCCACAGCAACTGCAGCAGGTTCAACACTGTTCAGTTGTTCTATATTCAGGCTCACTGGCTCACCTGCCCTGACCCCCACATGAACTGAGGCGACGTCCCGTTCTTCATCCACAGGGTTTGATATGAGGTCGGTGGTCCACCCTCAGCAGCTGGAACAGCTTCACCTCCTCTGGACGAGGAGGCCTGGCTCTCAGCCTCCGCTCTCATTCATCCCACAGGTGTTGTTTGGGGTTGAGGTCAGGACTCTGTGCAGCCCAGGTAAGTCCATCCACACCTCGCTCTCTCATCCATGTCTTCATGGACCTTGCTTTGTGCACTGGTGCACGGTCACGTTGGAAGAGGGAGGGGCCGTCTCCAAACTGTTCCCACAAAGTTGGGAGCATCCAAAATCTCTTGGTACGCCTTTAACTGGAGGGGGCTAAGGGGCCGAGCCCAGCTCCTGACACCACGCCACACCACAACCCCCCCTCCACCAAACTTTACACTTGGCACAATGCAATCAGACAAGTGCCGTTCTCCTGGCAACCGCCAAACCCAGACCCGTCCATCAGATGCCAGATGGAGAAGTGCGATGTGGTTCATCAGCTCACAGGTTCTTAAGGTTCCTGAAGGACCTGAACGTGTGACCCTCAGGTTCCAAAACCTGCACTGGTGTTTACTTTCAGACGGAACGACGCGTAGAGACGGTTTTTCTCTTTAACTCCTCTGACGTCAGAACAGAAGCTCAGACCGAACGATGTTTCACTGCATGAGAACCAGTCATCTCTGCTGAGCACAGGAGAACCACTCTGGACCCACTCTGGTCCTGACCTGGACCTGATCTGGACCCACTCTGGTCCTGATCTGGACCTGATCTGGACCCACTGTGGTCCTGACCTCTCTGGTCATAGGTCTGGGGTCAGTTCAGGATCTGTACTCACATGATTAGCGCCTCCCACTCGAAGAAGTTCTCCTCGTTGGCCGGACCTGCAGGAGAACAGACACAGGATTCACTAAGTGGATCAGGAGCGACTGATCGGGGCTGATTGATGAAGACGTATTGATTGACTGTGATCAGCAACAGTGAAAGAACGACTGCGGAGGTTCCTTGAGCAGAAGGAACCCCACAGGACACCTCTGAGCTTACTACATCATGTGACTGCAGCTGTGGGTCACGTGACCGCTGCAGCTGTGGGTCACGTGACCGCTGCAGCTGTGGGTCCAGTTTGTTTCCATGGGAGTGATGATGATGCAGGATCATCCTGCTCACAAACACTGATACCTGATCAGTGATGTGATTCATTGTTTTATTGTTGCTGTTGTTGTTGTTGTTGTTGTTGTTGTTGTTGTTGTTGTTGTTGTTCCAATAACAAACCAAACCTCATGGAAACATATTAACTTGATTATGAAGCTGCAGCTGTGAAAATAATCTGAGGAGACGTTCGTCTGATCCCAGGTCAGTTTTATCTCCAGGGCAACACTCATGTTCATGTTCGTGTCACAGACTCACCTGCAACAATCCCCTCAGGTGGGTTCAGGGTCAGCTCTGAAACACACACACACACACACACACAGGTGAGCATACAATAAAATCAGGCCATGACCTCTGACCTTCAGTTTATTGATAGAATATCTAGAATATATCTGATCTTATTGATCCAGACCACCTCAGACCTGATCCCCCTGCAGTCGGGATCAGTCCCAGTGTAGTGGTCAGAGCCACTACACTGGGACTGATCCCACTCTCTGGTTGAAAGGAGACACCTGAGCGGACAGCTGTAGGTGATTGACTGAGCACTACAGTGTCCAAACAGTGGGTCCGGTATTAAAACCAGCCGGCTCGGCTCGGACCGGCCCGGTTCGGACCGACTCCAGACGGACAGACTGCTGAGTCCAGACCGTCCTCTTGGACTAAAGACCCGGTTTATGAACTCGTGTTGACAGGACAAAGCAGCGGGGGACACCGAGTGACTGTCATCGGTTCGATAAGCTCAGCCTGATAATAAACCATGCTGGTATTGATTAGCTGATCGGACTGCTCACGTTATGATTCGTTGTTTCTTGAGTTTGTTACCGAGTCAGAAAATGACGCAGATTTAAAGAGGCGGCTCTTGTTTTCAACATGAATCCACACACACGTTACAGTAAATTCACCTCAGCGAAGTAAAACAAAGTCATTTATTGAAATGACGTGTTTTTGAAGAAGTTTGGTGCAGTAGTCTACGGGGGGGGGGGGGGGGTGTTAGCTTAGCCTGTGTGCTACCGCTACAAGTGTCCGGGCAGCAGGCGGCCTCGGCCCGCGAGGCGGCGGTCACTCACGTTTATACTCCGCCATGAGTCTCTTGAGCGCGGTGCCGGCCATCGTGTTTCACCGGGGACCGATTAAAACCTGCGCCGGTTCAACTCTTGTTTTTCTGCTCCACCGTTAAAACTGTCGCTCCAGCAGAATCTACTGCGCATGCTCAATTCTTCTTCGTGTTGACGTTGACCGGAAACTGTGGCAGTCTCGATGCCGCCGCCTGCTGGACTCGGCTCAGTCCTGCAGCGTCAGGCACAGACGTCACAGGGCTGTTCTCCCGCCACGACCTCCTATCAAAGATCCTCCACAGAGAAGATGGCTCACTACAGAGGCACAAACTCAGGTCGAAGCAGGTTTTGCCGCACACGATAATAATGCTGAAAACATAAACACTCGGTTCATTTCAGGCCAGACCAGGCCAGGCCAGGCCAGGTTAGGTTAGATTAGGTTAGATTAGGTTGGGTTGGGTAAGCTTTATTGATCCCGCACGGGGAAACTATTTTACCACCAGGTCAAAAAAGATCATAGAGCAACAACATAAACACAACAATAGATGCACAACAAACAGTGTGAGGCCACTGAAACTTGATCCAAATGTAGGTTTGTAAACAAAAAACATGCGGTTAAACACCAGAAAAGCGCGCTAAGTGATAAACTGGCTGCACAGCCAAGGCTTAGTGATAAATTCATAGTTTCATGAATAATTCCCGCCAAACGTCGATGTTCGTTAACCAGCACGAGATCAAATAACATCTGTTAACAACATCTGTGTGACTGGTGTGTGTGTGTGTGTGTGTGTGTGTGTGTGTGTGTGTTATTTAACTTCACATTTCTCCTCAGACATGACCCATCAATACTGACATGAAGTAACAAAGACACATGATTCACTGTTTGTTTTGTGGTGACACATCTGGACAGCTGTTTATCAGTCACACTGATCGATGATCGATGATCACTGTGCTCTGCGGCAGCTCAGCAGCCTCTTCACGTGGACGCAGATCTCCTTCATCCTCAGTCCATACACCAGCGGGTTGAACAGGGTGGGGACCAGCACCAACAGGATGGAGACCACGGTGGAGGCGGCGGGCCCGACCCCGGTCTCCAGCCGCTGCAGCACCATCTCCACCGCGAGGCTGACGCTGTAGTTGATGAAGACGAGCAGGTGCGGCAGACAGGTGTTCAGCGCTTTGCTGCTGAAGGCACGAGAGCGGCGCAGGCAGACCGCCAGGACACTGCCGTAAGAGAAGAGCACGAAGGCGCCGGGCACGACCACGACGGCCGCGGCGGCCACGATGCCGTACACGTTGAGCAGCAGCGCCGCCCTGCCGCCGCAGCTCAGGCTGATGAAGCTGTAGATGTTACAGTAAAGTCTGCTGAGCCGAAAGCGGCAGAGCGGTATGCGCGCCATCAGCAGCGCCGCGACGCCCACCACACCTGCGGGCAGCAGCCAGCACGTCAGCAGCAGCGCCGCCACCGCGGCAGGCGTCAGCAGCGCGGCGTAGCGCAGCGGGTGGCAGATGGACAGGTAGCGGTCCAAGGCCATGGTGGCCAGCAGCAGGAAGCTGGAGCCGCCCAGAAAGTACACCACGAAGGCCTGCCACACACAGGTGACCTGGGACACCTCCGTGGAGCGGCGGCCGGACGCCAGGTCCAGCAGCAGCTTCGGGTAGATCGCCGCGCTGCCCGCGGCCGAGCTGAGCAGAAGCGCGGCTATGAGCACGAACATGGGCCGGTGCAGGTTCTTCTGAGAGCAGATGACGTAAATCACCACAGCGTCACTGCACAGAAGGAACAGGCAGACCAGCAGAAAGACCGTGAAGAAGAGCCACCTGTGGTCAGACAGCTGCACGAGACCGTCCAGCGTCACTGAGCCAGAGGTCACAGAGGTCAAGTTCTGCTCAGGTGAACACATCTGGACAGGACCACAGCAGAACATAAGTGTATCTACAGTTAGAACCAACAGTTAAACACCATCATCATCATCAGTGTACAGTGAGCAGGTGAACAGGTGAACAGGTGAGCAGGTGAACAGGTGAGCAGGTGAACAGGTGAGGAACCTGCTTCATGTGGTCGTCTCCGTCTCCTCTGTTGCTTTTATCAGCTGCTCTTCGTTCTCTGTGGAGCTCATTAACCCTTAGGTCACTATCATCTTCATCTCTCTGTCCTAAAGAAAAACCAGCTCCTAATGAGCTGAACACCTCCTCGTTACTGAGAAGAAGTGATGTCATCAATTAAAGTGATGAAGTGACTGAGCTCAGTTTGAAGCTAACCCTGTTAGCCTGTTGCTACTGAAGCTCTTCTCTCGGTTTCTGTCCTTCATCTTGTGTCTGAATGAAATGTGACTGCTGCTCTAATAACGAGCCGATGTTAGCTAGCTCGTAGCCTCAGCCTGGAGCTACAGCTCAGCTCAGTCATTGTATGTAGTTTGTTTACTTCAGTTACACTTGGACTAAATAACATTGTTGGTCTGATGACCAGATGTCAGCCAGCTGTTTAACTCTGACGTCATGGTTCAGGCCACCAGGTGTCACTGTGATACAAACTGTGGGGGGTTTCTACCTCATCTGAATGTTTATGGTACAGATCATATGTACACGCAATCAGAGATAATCATAGATAATCATAGATAATCATACATGTCAGAGTGGAGGTCGGCGCTGTCAGTGACCGCAGAGGTCAACATCATGAATCACAGACTGGGCTTCACATCTGGCTGAGCAGTAACCAGGGCAACAGAGACACAGCACTGACAGATGTTTAGACCCAGTGGGCGTTGTTGGGTCAAACTGTGGAGAGACAACAGGTTCATTGGACCAGTGAAGAAGAAAGGTCACATGACACACCTGTGATAACTGCTCATGATGACATCATCGTCTGTGTGGGGAAACATCTGTGAACGTCCTCCAGGTGTTTGCCCTGAGCCACCACCAGCTCCAGATGTTGTAGAAGCTGCATGCAGATGTGCTGCACATCATACAGAAGTACGGTGGCTGAGAAGGAACATCATCCTCAAACCATCCTTTGAGCCTCAGAAGGAAATGACTCTTGTCTTTCAAAATAAAATAGAAGCTCAGTGTGAACTGTTCAGGTGTGAAGTAGTGACTCTGTGATAACTGGCATCAACCAAAGCACAAGTGTGTGTTTGTCACATTCTGGATTTTATCAATACTTCATGAATTAGTCTTAATGTTTTTATGGATTAATTCCACAATATTAATAAATAGAAAATAATCAGTCAGTGACTGAACAGTTCAATGAGGAGGGGACGTTTCTACAGATGTACAGAAACATGATGACATCACTCGTCTAGAATTTAGAAATGACCTCATACTTGTCAGTCCGTTGTCATCACCTGCCACTTCCTGTTTACAAATGACACGCCCTCCGTCAGAACATCACTTATTTACTTGGTTCTTCTATTTGATGTCATTGACACGTGTCACTACGTTTATTTACAGCATCACATTCTGTATGTACAGTTTTACTGAGCAGTCAGTGAATGCCACACGCTCAGCGTGATGGTTCCCTTGTGTTGTGCCCACAGTGATAAAAGTGATGAATAAAGTTTCACCAACAACAACAACTCACATGGTGTAGAGCCTCAGATCAGCTGATTTCACCTGTCCCAGGTGTGACTGTGTTTGTTAGTGTAACCAGCAGCTGGTCAGTTAATGAGGTCACCTGAGAGCAGCTCGTTATCCAGCTCTCATTAGCAGCAGCTCCTCATTAGTCCACAGAGTCCAGCGCCCTCAGGACAAACATGGACACCATGACATCATCCCCATGTTGTTTACCTAACCTGATCCTCTGTGTGACCTCTGACCCTCACTCACCTGCACACGTCTGGTTCTGTCACAAACTGCGACAGAACCAGACTGTATGAGCTGAACCTGAAGGCAGCACAAAGATTCACCTGTTGTCACCATGACCTCAGTGACCTCTGACCTGTGACCTCAGTGATGCTGTCAGACCATAGACATATATACATAGACGCCACACTGAGCACTGAGTCGTTTGTCAACGTCGCCCCCATATTGGATGTGGCGAACGCTGTGCAAAACAATTGCTCCCAAAGGCTTTAACTGTTTTCAAAGATAATAATAATAATAATAATATTAATTATTATTATTATTACTACACACACACACACACACACACACACACACACACACACACACACACACACACACATTGGTTTAGTGATAAAAATTTATTTGGTATCAGTGAGTAACTACAGTCGTAGTGTTCTCATACATGTCGTCTCATCAAACTGATATATTTATAAAAATCAGAGAAATATAATCTACATACATCTAATACAAAAACACGGGGGGGGGGGCGGGGGGGGTAATAACTGTGACAAATGAAGTGCTGATGAGAGTCAGACTCTCACCTGAAAATATTAGAATTATGAATCTGTGCATTAAATAACTTTCAAAATAAAACATTCTGAAACATAAACAACCGTCAAACACACAAACACACACACTAAACACACACACACACACACACACACACACAGGTAAAGCTGAAGCAGATGATCACACACACGCCCAAACACCTGTGAGGTTTCAACAAGCATCTTTGGTTTCTGTTTGAAAACTTAATCGGCCTTAAATAAATGGATCAAAGCAAACAAACAACAAACGACAAACAACAAACAAACAAACAAACAAACAAACAAACAACAGCTGGAATGTGACAAAGAAACGACTTTGACTTGTTTAAATCACAGCTGTTTCTACCAAACCCGACGCGGCTGCCACAAACAGCCTCAAGATTCATATTTGAATGCATGAAGCCTGTGACATCACTTCCTGTTGTTGGTTTGAGAGCTTAGTGAAAAACACAGTGTCACTTTAAATGTATCAAATCAATAATCAATGAGACTGAATGTCATCATAACGAAGTGTAACAGTATAATTACAGAGCTTTTATTCTGAAATGTTCGAACACTCATTGACTGAATTACTTGACTTTGGACAAAGTGCTAATTATTAACTGAACCTGTTTAATTCAAAATAAAATGACTTTGATTTTCAGGAGCCACTTCCTGGTCTCGACGTCCTCTCAGGTCACTGTAGCAGGGCATTCTGGGAGTTTGACACTGTAAACAGACTGTGGTCTTAAGGCAGCTGAGGGACTGAGGCCAACGTGACAGACGTCTGGTAGAAAACTGTCATTTAAAGTGTCACCATATTGCTAAAAGGCTAATGCTAATGTTGTAAGGCAGAGGTGATGCTAGCTGTAAACGCTTCAGGGCTAAAACTCCAAAACACAAACAAGACAAAGAAAAGTGGGAGGGGCCAAGCTGACTGACCTCAGAAGTGGGGGGTGGGGGTGGTGGGCTTGGTTACACACAACAACAAAAACAAAGGCTAACGTGCTAACATTATAATTTAACATGATCACCGTCGTCGCTCTGGTTCGTTCTGAGCCTCACGTTTATTCACAGAGTCGAGTCAATGTGCAGGACTTCGTTAACCGAGGGTCGCTGTTGCTAGCTGCTAGCACGACTCGGCTCAATTCAGCTCGAATCACCATGGACTCTACACGGACCCCACCCACGCTGAGGAGGACCTATGAAGACCACTTCATAGGTCCTCCTCAGGTGTAATGGAAAAAGACCAAAGCTGAGCCGAGCAGAGCCGAGTAGAGCTGCAACCATGTTTGGAAAAGGGCCGTAATAGTAGAATATTTTTTCCCCACATAGTTCAGACTAATGCAAGCTACCGTGTATTAGCTTCAGCACTGTCAGTGAACTATAAACTAACGCCAGGTAATGCTAACATTAGCATTACACCATGTTTATAGTTCCATTACCAATTCACTGGAACAACCTGTGTCCATTCATTAGCTGAATGACGAGTTACATGTAAGGTGTATTAGCTAGAACTGGTTAGCTTAGCATTAGCTGTTTGTCACCCAGTGGTGATTTTTCATCTGTATAAATGAGATTTTCTTCTGTTTTGTTTTCACCGCTCAGTTAGCATCAGCGCTAACACAATTAGTGATTCAACTCTGCAAATCTACAACTCATCATCTTCCTCCGTCGTACCTTCCTCTTCCTCACCTGGACTCCTACAGGAAGCAGGTCTGGCAACAACTACAGCTCCCATGAGCCTTTGCTGCAGCTGAATCCAATTATTCTGCTGAGTCATGACTCACACTGTGTGTTGCACCATAGTACACTGTGAGTCATGACGAGCTGTCAGAGGAAATGTCGACGGAGGCTAGTATGGGGGCGGGGCTTCAGGTGTGTGGGCGGGGTTTGGCACAGCCTGAAGCAGGAAGATTTTTTGTTGTGAATGGTAAAAGTGTCGTGGGTGCGGAGCTACACTGGTAACCCGTGGTGATGAACACTGGCTACACGGCTGCAGGTGCTCATGGGTAAGGAGTAACTCATCACCTGGCTGCGCAGCAGTCTCTCACCTGAAGCCACGCCCAGCAGTGATGTCACAGTGTGGTGTGGAGTCACCGCAGCCAGGTGAGGAGTTACTCTTTGATCCCTGATCCTATGAACAGTCCGTCCAGGTGTGTAAACCCCGCCCCCCTGTTTCTCCAGCTCAGGTGTGAGGACCGATGAGCTCGTCTGCACCTGAGCGACTCCATGTGGCTCCTCCTCCTTCCTGTGGAGTCCAGGCTCCTCTACTCCTCCTCCTCCTCTTCCTCCTCCTCCTCCTCCTCTTCCTCTCCAGCCATCACTTCCACCAGCAGCTCGGCCGTGCAGGTCGCCTCCCCCAGGCTGTTGACGGCCTTCACCGTGTACTTGGCGTCATCGTCGCCTGACACCTGCAGGTGGAGGTGAGTCCACAAACATCTGTCAGACCCTGAAGACATCATCACAGCTGCTGTCACTCATCCTGGAGACCAGCTGTCTCCATGACAACTGCAGCAAAGTGGTTTGAACAGTAAGGTCATGTGACAGTGATGAGGTCATGTGATGGTGATGATGTCATGTTTACAGTTATGAGATCATGTGACAGTGGTGATGTCAGTGAGCAGACAGAGGTGTGACCTCTGACCTCTGAGATGACCAGGCTACAGTTCCCATCCTCGTCGTAGTCGATCTGGAAGTGTCTCGTCTCTTTGATTGGCTGATCATCTTTGTACCACACCACCTCAGGGTCCGGGTAACCTGCACCCACACACACACACAGACACACGTGTCATCTTAGCGATGTCTGAAGATGTAGTCACATCCTGCTCCACCCCCTGAAAAGACTCCGCCCCCTCCCCTTACCTTCAATCTTGCAGTCAAAGCGAGCGGCACTGCCCTCCACCACCTCCACGTCTTTGATGACCGAGCTGAAGCTGGGCTTAGACTCCGCCTTCTGTTCATACTCCAGACACTCCAGGAACTGGTTGTCCTCTACACACACGCACGCACACACACACACACACACACGCACACACACACACACACACACACACCACTTCAGCTCCATCTCTTACAGAAGCTTTTTACTGAGCACACATGACTCCAGTCCAGTACCTTCGGTGGGGGATCCTTTCTTGGCGCTGACTCCGGCCATCATGGCCATGGACGACAGTCTCCCAATGGCTCTGACAGCGTGACCCGTTTTCTACCACAGAAGAAGAAATGTCCTCACAGTTAAAAGTCATCATGGTACACAGGTGTGATGTCACAGTGAAGGGGCGTGTCCATGTGCTCACCTGCCACTTCCTCCTCAGGATGTACTTCTTCATCCTCTCCTTGGAGAGCTTCTTGGCCTTCATGGTGTTGGTGTCCTGTTTGAGCCAGGTGTGTTCATAGCACTGAGCGCAGGTGAGCCGGGCCCTGAGGGACAGTCACACCTGTGTTACCATGGCAACATCTCTGTGATGCCTCTTTAACATCAGAAACATCAGCTGGTCTGAGTGATGTCATGGCTACCCCCCCTCTCCCCCTCACCTCATGTCCTTCTTCAGCAGGTTGGTGATGAAGTCTTTGGCGTTGTCCGAGATCTCGTCAAAGGCCTCGTCCTCAAAGTCCCAGGTTGCCGAGGTGACGTTGGACAGAGTCTCGTTGTCATTGTCGCCCATGAAGGGAGAGAGTCCACTGAGCCTGAGACAGAGACATAAGTGAGGCGTTCACTGACCCATGTCATGTCAAGTTCAAGACCATGTGAAAAGTACAGGACCAAACAGCTGCAGTGAAATTAAACAGGAAGATAACAGCGCTATGATGATGCTGAGGAAACAAGATGAGGCTAGGCTAGGCTAGGCTAGGCTAGCAGGGACTCACAGTATATAACAGATGACTCCTATACTCCACATGTCGGTGGGGTAGCTGATGGCCTCGTAGTTGATCACCTCTGGAGCCACAAACTCTGGGGTCCCAAACAGAACCTTCAGGGTTCCTGCGCTCTCTGTGGACACACGACCAGAGGAACATCAGTGTGATCCCGAGGTCATGTGACTAATGAAGTCATGTGACTGAGGATGGTGTTACCCAGTCGCCTGGCGAGGCCGAAGTCAATGAGTTTGATCTTGCTGCCCGTCTTGTTGACACACATGATGTTCTCAGGCTTCAGGTCCAGGTGCACGATGCCCTGCTTGTGGATGAAGCTCACGCCGTCGATGATCTGCAGCATGTACTTGATCACCTCCCTCTCTGTCAGCTCAAAGTCCTCGTCAATTATCCGCTCAAACAGCTCGCCGCCCGAGATCCTGCACACACACACACAGCGTCAGGCAACAGCAGCTAAAGCTAACATTAGCTGTGTGGCAACAGCAGAGCTTCAGGTGTGGCTGCATTAACATGACAACGATGACCTCGCTGTGACTCATCAGTTCCTCCTGACTGATGATCATCATTCGTTGTTAGTATGTCACATGATCTTGTTATGATAAAAGCTCATTAATTGTCTGTTGGAGGCTCATCAGATGAAACATGGACGTCGAACTGAGCTCATGATTCTTCATGATTTTATAATGAAACGTCCTCACAGGGTGGACTGACACACCAAAATAAGAGTCTGAATGTAAACAGCTCACTTCCTGTTCTCCATCAGATTTCTGGAGTCTCTTGTTTATCCCAGTACACACACACACACACACACACACACACAGATGGTCACAGCAGCAGCAAAGACTCGCGCTAACGAGACATTTGAACAACGCCTGCTCCTCTGGCTAAAATTAGCAGACAGGAAGTAGCTTCTCTCAGATTCCTCTCATACTTTGGCCTCATCACTGTTTTCTATCGTTCTCAGAAACAACACACACACACACACACACACACACACACACACCAGCTGATGTGCTTTATTTGAAGACCTATTTCCAGCTTTTACTCTGACAGGAGAGGCGACAGGAAGTGGCTGTGATTGGTCCTCACGTACATCTCCAGCACCATGACGATGTCGGACTTGCCCTCGAAGGCGTCGATGCACTGCACCAGTTTGGGATGATGGAGGCTGTTCATGATGCCGATCTCCTGCCTCACGTTCTCCTTCTCCTTGGCTGAATACGCCTTGATGAACTTCCCCGCCCACACCTTCTTCGTCGCCTTCTCCACCAGCTTGAACACCTGGCCGAACTTTCCCCTGGCGCACAAACACAACATGGCACGACAACAACAACGAGTACAAGACAAACATAGGTTGATCAGTTTCACTGATGAAAAGCATATCAATAAAAATCTTCATTTATTTCACAATAATAAATCAATAATATGACAGACACACACACACACACACACACACACATACACACAAGCACAGGTGCACTGTGGTGAGGTGTGAGTGGGTGGAGCCTTACGTTCCCAGCCTCTCCTCCACGTCGTAGAGCTCCTTCACCTTCATGTCTGTTCTGATGGTCACGTCTCTGTAGTCCGGCTCCTTTTCTGAGTCTGAGCGCAGGTCAGAGGTCAAAGGTCAGAGGTCAGAGGTCAATGCACCACTCTCATGTTGTGATAGACCATCTCATGACTGTGCAGCAGTGTGTGCATGTGTGTAAGAACATGATTAATGATGAAGTCGTACCATCGTCCTCCTCCTCGGCCTCGGCCTCGTCCTGGTTCTCTGTTGACCAATCAGATGCAGTGTTAGTTCAGTTAGTGGTTTAGTTCAGTTTAGTTCACATCAGTTTAGCTTGTTTTAGTCTGGTTTACTTGGTTCTGGTTTAGTTCTGGTTCAGGTTCAGTTCTGGATTAGTTCTAGTTCAGGTTCAGTTCTGGATCAGTTCTAGTTCAGGTTCAGTTCTGGATCAGTTCTAGTTCAGGTTCAGTTCTGGATCAGTTCTGGTTCTGCTGTAGTTCTGGGTACTGACCTTCATCCACCAGTCCCATGGTGACGGGCTCGGACTCGGCGCTGGGTTCTCCAATGCCGTAAACGTTCTGGGCTCGAACCCTGAACTTGTACTGGCGCTCAGGGAGGAGGTTCTGGAGAGGACACAGACTAAGTTAGTGTCAGTCTGAGGTCTAACAGAACCTGAGGGTCAGGATGGGACCACCTGGACCACCTGGACCACCTGGACTCACCTGGACGTTGTAGGAGGTGCTGTTGCAGGACACCAGGTGTTTCCACTGCTGCTCCACGGAGTCCCAGATCTCCAGGTTGTAGGACTGGACGGCGCTACCGCCGTCGTAGGTTGGACCGTACCATGACAGGGTCAGACTGGACCGCCGGATGTCTGAGGCTGCAGGGACCTTCGCTGGGGGGTCGGGTTTATCTGAGGGTGGGGGGATGGGGGGTTAAATGATGAAAGAAAACACCGACCCCTTTCTGGAGGGTTAGTGTGTGTGTGTGTGTGTGTGTGTGTGTGTGTGTGTGTAAATCAGTGCCGTAAAAGGCGTGAAGCTGTAGCTGAGTGTGAATGAGACTCAGACTCTGGACATGACACTGAGCTGCTCATGTGTCGTGGACAGACGGTGAGGAGCAGCAGCACGATTCATCCCATGAACCTTTTCTCTGCCACTTGAATGAGTTTAGAAACATCGTTTTAACTACAGTGTTCCTTTATTTTGAAATGTTTGCAGGAAGTGTTGGAAGCTCAGAGGCTGCAGTTCCTCTCCTGACCACCAGAGTGAGTCAGTCTCCACACACTCTGATGTGCAGATCAATCAACCTGTTTACAGCCTGGGACAAAAACAGCTGACAAACCTGTGGGCGGAGTCACACAGGAGACTTGTGCTCCAGTTGGTTGGAGGTTAAGGTTTGACTCAGGTGAGAGTGACATCACAGCTGGTCAGGTGAGTCTTACCTACGATGGTGAGGTTGAGCGCGGCCTGTCGGAGGCCGTAGCTGTTCCTCAGCTCGATGGTGTAACAGCCACAGTGTTCCTGCTGACCGCTTGAGATGGTCAGCTGACTGCTGCTGTCACTGCTCCGGATGGACACGTCCGCCGAGCCCTCCTGGATCTGACACACACACACACACACACACAGCTGTAGTTACTGTGATGCAGCCCCACTCACACACACTGCCATGGGTGCCACTGTAATCTGTAACTCCAGCCTGTGTGTGTGTGTCTCACTGGTTTCCTGAACTTGAGCCAGGTGCAGCTGATGGGCGGAGCTCCAGAGAACTTGCAGAGGATCTCCACCTTCTCTCCAGCCAGGATCTTCATGTCTTCTGGGAACTGCAGGATCTGAGGAGGCAGAGCTGCCAACACAGGTCACTGATCAATAATCAATCAGGAAAACAACAGAAACAATACAGTACGCAGAGCAGAGGGGAATCTTCAGTCAGACAGGTGTGTGTGTCACCTTGTTTGGGGGGGTCTTGGGGGTTGGTTTCTTTATCCTGGCTTCACCTGACAGAGAGACAAACACACAGTCAGTCAGTTCTGTGTGAGTCTGTGTGTGTGTGTGTGTGGTGTGTGTGTGTGTGTGTGTGTGTGTGTGTGTGTGTGTGTGTGTGTGTAGCAGAAGAAGAATGTGAGGCAGGGTAAGGACTCGCGTGGATGGAGACCGTCTCTGATGACCATATATGGACAATCTAATAATAGCTGCTCAGTCACAGGAAGTAGCTGTTGGAGGTTCATATTTATTCTGCAGAAGAAGAAACAGACCCCCCCCCCCCCCCCCGGAAACATAAACATGAGTTTTTCCTCTGCTCTGAGATACGGACAGAAAAGACTCTGCGACTGTTTGTTGTGATCAATCACCAGCCGATCTATCACTATAGATCGACCACACTGACACCCAGTCCCACCTGCATCCATCAACACTGACTGATGGCACTGACTAAAGAACAGTCGACCCAGCTCATTGATCACTGATCACGTCTTTTTATATACTAGTAACAGTAACATCCAATCACATCACAGAGCTCTGACCCCTGCTGATGATGTCACTAATCCAGAGATTCACTGACTAACTGATCAATGAATTGACTGATTATTGATTAACTGACGATCCTTCATCATGGACTAAAACATGCTTCAATCTTCACAGCTGGACCACATCTGGAGCAGCTGTGGTCAGATGTTCAGGAGGACCATGCACCAAAAACCTGCAGTTTCCCATGAGCCTCTGCTGTAATCTGAGTTAACTGCTGATGATCGAAGGTTAGCACGTGTCTGTGATCAGTGAGCGAGCAGTGAGGTGACGCTCTCAGCTCGTCTCTGTGTCCATGTTGTGGACGGACAGACGAGGATGAGCAGCTGCTTAAAAGGAGAACTGCTGCTGCTGCTGCAGACGTTTAATCTGTGGTGTGAAGTGAGACAAAGTCTGAGAGGCCGAGTCAGGGAAACCCGGCCTTAAATGGAAGTGAGGGAGAGGAGCGCTGAAGCGTTTTATAGCAGAACATCCTCCCCCCCTCATTCCTGCGCTGTCAGCTCACATCTGTTGGTGCAGCTCTGCAGAGGAGCCTCAGTGTCCCCATGACCACCTCACTGCAGAGACATGGACCGACTCAGTGTTAAACAGCTCCTCCTGTGTCTCAGGTCCTTGAACGCCTCATTTCTCTCACTGACATTCACTCATGCTGCTGCTCTCTGTTATTATCATGTTATTACTCTCTGTTATTATCATGTTATCAACGTTCTCTGTGACACTGTAGGTTTCATCACTGGTTCAGACAGGAAACAGACTCGTCTCCCTGTTACTGACAACAAACAACATGTTCCCCATCCAGGAGTGAAGCCACGTGACAGACTGTGACCTGAGCTAACAGTAACATTAGCACACTGTGACATGAGCTAACTGTGATGTGAGCTAACTGTGACATGAGCTAACTGTGGTGTGAGCTAACTGACGTGAGCTAACTGTGACGTGAGCTAACTGTGACATGAGCTAACTGTGACATGAGCTAACTGATGTGAGCTAACTGTGACATGAGCTAACTGATGTGAGCTAACTGTGACATGAGCTAACTGTGACATGAGCTAACTGTGACATGAGCTAACTGATGTGAGCTAACTGTGACATGAGCTAACAGTAACATTAGCACACTGTGACATGAGCTAACTGTGACATGAGCTAACTGATGTGAGCTAACTGTGACATGAGCTAACTGTGACATGAGCTAACTGATGTGAGCTAACTGTGACATGAGCTAACAGTAACATTAGCACACTGTGACATGAGCTAACTGTGACATGAGCTAACTGATGTGAGCTAACTGTGACATGAGCTAACTGATGTGAGCTAACTGTGACATGAGCTAACTGTGACGTGAGCTAACTGTGATGTGAGCTAACTGACGTGAGCTAACTGTGATGTGAGCTAACTGTGATGTGAGCTAACTGTGATGTGAGCTAACTGTGACATGAGCTAACTGATGTGAGCTAACTGTGACATGAGCTAACAGTAACATTAGCACACTGTGACATGAGCTAACTGTGACGTGAGCTAACTGTGACGTGAGCTAACTGTGATGTGAGCTAACTGACGTGAGCTAACTGTGATGTGAGCTAACTGTGGCGTGAGCTAACTGACGTGAGCTAACTGTTAAGCTATGTTAGCATGCTCCGGTAGGCTGCCGTTTCTCATCACAGTCCACACCGTGCTGTTTGCACTGCGCCTTAGTTTCACTTGTTTTTTACTGGACACAGAACTTTGATGCTGCAGGAGTCTGTCCATGTTTCTCCTTTTTCAGGTCGTTCCCGGTTAAAAGGGAACATTTTTCAGACAAGAAGACAGTCTCATAGCCTCATTATTTGATTTTTTTTAATTGAAGTGTGTGACACGGTTTAAAAACAGTCTAATATGGGACCTTTAAAGTTATGGCTGGTAATCATGTTCAGAAACTCTTGGTTATTCTGGGTGGAACGGTCCTTCCCTCCTGACAGCAGTCCATTCATTATGTATTAAGAAAAAGTGGCAGCTGCAGGACTGACACAACTCTGACCAATCCATGCTTTACCCCCCCCAAAGCAAAAACCAATCAGATGCCTTCATGTCCAGTTCTGCCTACGCCCAATCAAGCCGCCATCTTTCTCTCTCTCTCCCTCCTCTGGCGTGCGCGATCAGTGTCTTCACCTACGTCCACAGCAAAGCCACACTCTGGTCTGGAGTGAACTAGACATGAAGGCATGACTGACACAAACATGAAGCTACTACAGCCACAGAGCACAGACACTGACGTGCTGTCTGTTCTGCAGTATCAGGAAGCAGCAGGGCTGATGGGAAATGTAGTTTTACCCTGTAGAGGACTGTTGATTTATTCTGGAGGAGGCAGGAATAATCATCTGACAGTGATGCACACACTGATGTTTCCAATCTTACACACGCAAACACACAGAGGTTAAAGTGTGTGTGTGTGTGTGTGTGTGTGTGGGAACCAGTGCTCCTAGCCTGCAGCTCCTTATTGGGACAAAAGGAACGAGCTGCTGCTGCTGCTGCATATTTTGGAAACTCACTCTCTGAGGTCGGAGCAGACTTCTTGGACTTCTTGTCGGCTGGAGAGTTTTCTGCTGGGTCTGCAGGAGGACGAGAGACATAGACACACACAGGGTGAGAGAGAAAGAGACAGAGAGAGAGAGAGCTTCCACACTGAGGTCTGATACAGACAAACCAGAACATCTGGAAACATCAGTCCAGCTCTATGGTCTGTCTCTGAGCAGCCAGCCACCTCTTCATCTTCCACTACCCATCATGCACTCTGTTTTAGTCTTCCTCGCTCACACTGATCATTTCCAGTCGTTCACTCTGAGTGGACCTGAGTCACATCTGGTCACATCTGGTCACATCTGGGCCAGGCACCATGAGGACATGCTGCATGCAGCAGATATCGGAGCCCCATCAGCCCGGCTGCTCTCAACATGAACACTGTGTTTCAGGAAGTTTGATAAACTGTGTTTGTGCTGATTGACTCTAATGACAGGAAACTGGAGCGCAGACACTGGGAGGATCCCAGCTGCTGCTGGTCCTGCTGCTGGACTGGGAACACTGGGAATGTCCACCAGGTCCAGCAGACAGGTGCTCCACAGGTGTGTGAGGTTTGTCCCATCACAACCAGTAACACAGCAACACAGGGACAAAACGAGTGTGTGTGTGTGTGTGTGTGTGTGTGTGAGACTCACCGTCCACTAGAACCATACAGCAGCACTCAGCTTTTCCTGCTGAGCTCTCAGCTCTGCATTTATACTGTCCCTCGTCCTCAGGCAGAGCTTTGTCTATGGTCAGAGAGCACAGGCCTCCTGTAACACAACAACAACACAACAACACACTGTCACACACACAGGCCTCCTGTAACACAACAACAACACACTGTCACACACACAGGCCTCCTGTTACACAACAACAACAACACAACAACAACAACACAACACACTGTAAGACACACACAGGCCTCCTGTAACACAACAACAACAACACAACACACTGTAAGACACACACACAGGCCTCCTGTAACACAACAACAACACACAACAACAACAACACAACACACTGTAAGACACACACACAGGCCTCCTGTTACACAACAACAACACAACAACACACTGTCACACACACAGGCCTCCTGTAACACAACAACAACAACAACAACACAACACACTGTAAGACACACACACAGGCCTCCTGTTACACAACAACAACAACACAACAACAACAACACAACACACTGTAAGACACACACAGGCCTCCTGTTACACACAACAACAACACAACACACTGTAAGACACACACACAGGCCTCCTGTTACACAACAACAACAACACAACAACAACAACACAACACACTGTAAGACACACACACAGGCCTCCTGTAACACAACAACAACACAACAACACACTGTAAGACACACACACAGGCCTCCTGTTACACAACAACAACACACACAACACACTGTCACACACACAGGCCTCCTGTAACACAACAACGACACACAGTCCGGCTGCTAATGCTAAGCTAATGCTAACCCTCAGCTCAACATCAGTGACAGGTGCTGAGCTCTGCTGGGACTTTGTGTTGTTAGCATTAGCTTCTGTTAGCACCAGAGATGAAACACAAGTGTGCCACAGGATGGCTAACTTAGCTTAGCTTAGCTTCTCTTAGCATAAAGACAGAGTAAAATCTAAACCTGACTGATGACGTTACTTTAATCAGTGATCGTTTGCAGCCAATACTCTGATTGATCATCACAGTCTGAGGAGACAGCTCCTCATCAATAATCATAACCCACTCTGCTCTCTGATCAGACTCACAGATATAATGATCTGTGAACATGAAACGTCTAAACAACACCAACATCATCGCCTGTGTGTGTGTGTGTGTGAGTGTGTGTGTGTGTGTGTCCTGTGAGCCCACAGCTGTTTGAGGGCGTCTCTGTGACCTCTGACTTTTACCACACACAGAGCTGGATCAGGGACGTCCTACAGACTGAAATAACAGGAGGGAGGATTACTGCTGTCAGACACAGACACACACACACACACACACACACACACACACACACACACACACACACACACACACACACACACACAGGGAATCCTCGGGCCTTCACTTGTCCATAAACACACACACTGTTCACCAGGAGACAGCAGGAAGCAGAGCTGCACGATGAACACATGGCATCAGTTTAATGCAGTCGAGTGTAAAGTGTAACGTACAGGTGCCTCCACCCTCCTCACACCTGTAACGTTCAGGTGCCTCCACCCTCCTCACACCTGTAACGTTCAGGTGCCTCCACCCTCCTCACACCTGTAACGTACAGGTGCCTCCACCTCCTCACACCTGTAACGTACAGGTGCCTCCACCCTCCTCACACCTGTAACCTGAGCTGCACCACCAGACCGAACGCAGCAACAACGGCCTGACACACGTCCACGTGGCGTCGGTTGTCGTATTTGTCCTGGCACGACTTCTTGTGTTTAGTCGACTTATAATGATCAATGAACAGATCCTCCTGTTGAGCAGCAGGTCTCAGATCAGTGTCCTGGTCCTGGTCCTGGTCCTGGTCCTGTCTGACGTCTCCAGACCTGAACTGATCAGAACTGTTCAGGGTGTGTGTTCTCCTGAACATGACCTCCACCTGCAGAGACTCAGCTTCATCACACGGTTCTGTTCAGACTCACAGCTCTGGATTCAGCTCCAGCTCCAGGTCCAGGTCCAAGTCCAGGTCCAGGTCCAGGCCCAGGTCCAGGTCCAGGCCCAGGCCAGGTCCAGGTCCAGGTTAATATTGTAGAAACAGTTCGTCACCTGTTTAAATGTAACCTGAACCAAGGAGCTTCAGGTTCTGGATGTGAACTGGACTCACTAATCAGGCTTCACCTGTCTCTGAAGACTCCAACACCCATGAGCCTCTGCTGCCATAGAGTGAGGTCAGAGGTCAAAGGTCAGACAGAGAGCTGATGGAGATGTAGCCGATTGTTTAACCAATGTGCTGCATCAATAATCAGAGCTGGTTCTTACAAGTGTGTGTGTGTGTGTCTGTGTGTGTGTGTCTGTGTGTGTGTGTGTGTGTGTGTGTGTCTGTGTGTGTGTGTGTGTGTGTGTGTGTGTAAAGTGATCTGTTCCCATTTGAAATACCAGTAACAGTGTTTGTGCTGTCACACACACATCCTGTCTCTATTGTTTCTATTAATAGAGCCTCTGTCACCAGTTGCTTCGGCCAAACTTCAAACTCACACAACTTTATTCTCACTCTCTGCATCGACACAGTTCACACATCAAACATGTTCTGTGTGTGTGTGTGTGTGTGTGTGTGACCTCTGACCTTCGTTGGCGAGGACGATGAACTTGGACGGCTTGATGACCTTCCCGTCCAGCGTCCAGGTGACGGTAAAGTCAGCGGGGTCTTTGAGGCGACACTGGAGGCGGAGCCTCTGTCCGTCCAGCACCGTAACATCGCTCAGCTTCTCCACAAACTCCGGCACCTTCCCTCCTCCTCCTCCTCCTCCTCCTCCTCCTCCTCCTCCACTCTTCTTCTCATTAATCCCTCCATCCACACAGTTGTTCACCGTCTTCCCGCTCTCTCCGTTCTTCTCTGGTGTCCCCGGCTTCTTCTTGTTGGCGAGGACGGAGCGGAAGTCGGTGGCATTCTTCCCGGGCGTCTCTGCAGGTTTGTTTCCGTTGCCGGCGGCGCCTTTCTTCCCCAGCACGGCTCTGAAGTCGACCTGCTGCGGTGAGTTCACCTTGCGCTCCTCCTCCGCTCGGGGCTTCACACCCTTCAGGTTGGCCTTAAAATCCATCTGGCGGGGGTGGCGGTGCTCGGCGGCGGCGGTGGTGGTGAAGCCGGCCTCCCTCGACTCCTCTCCCTGGGTGGTGGTGGCGTGAAAAGCTCGGCGTCCCAGCAGTGAGCGGAAGTCCAACTGCTGCGCCTCCCTCTGTCGCAGCTCCTCTTCACCTCGCTCCCTGGTCTCTACCCTGCGCTTCAGGAGGCCTTGGGTGGCGGCGGCGGCGGCGGCTGAGTCCCGGTCGTCCTGGCTCTTCCTGGTCTCCTCCTGGTGCAGGTGCAGGAGAGGCTGGTTCTCCTGCTGCTCCTGGTTGGCCTCCTGCCGACTGACACCACGGCCGCTGCTGCTGCCTCCTCCTCCTCTGACTCCTCCCCTCAGCGCTGCGCTCCCACCGGCTGCTCCTCCTCCTCTTCCTCCAGTTGCTGCAGGGCTGGGCGACCGAGCACAGACAGATGGAGGGAAAGAGAGGGAGAGAGAATAAACAGAGCTCGGTTAAAGCCCCCCTGGAACAGGACTACAAGCTCCGCCCCCTACATCTGGGAGGGGGAGGAAATGGACCTCAACTCAAAATGTCCATGTTACATCACAAGTGACTCGGCTGCCCTTATAAGGGCATACACCCAGAACTAACACACACACACACACACACACACTCTCTCTCTCCTCCTTCCTCTGAGTTCACTTAACTCCCAGTTACTGTGTTTGACTGAAGTTCACAGGTTTCCATTTAGTTTGTTCTGTTTGATCAAGAGACAGAGAGACAGAGACAGAGAGACAGAGACAGAGACAGAGACAGAGACAGAGACAGAGACGGAGAGGAGACAGAGAGAGACAGAGAGAGAGAGACGGAGAGAGAGAGAAAGAGAGACAGACACAGAGAAAGAGAAAACAGAGGGATGGAGGGTGGGAATCAGTGGAAGAGAGAAATAAAGTTGAGGATGGGGGCAAGAACATAAGACCTGGACCATGGTGACCTGGTAGGAGGTCTCCTGGTCTAAGGAGCCTAGATATTGGTCACCAGGAGTGGTGGCACAGGTGCACTGTGGGAAGAAGACCTGGTGTGGTCCCTGGACCCTGGAGGTCCCTGGAGGATTCTGGAGGTCTCTGAAGGTCTCTGAAGGTCCCTGGAGGATTCTGGAGGTCTCTGAAAGTCTGTCCAATCTGCTGCTCAGGACCATGGGGGTTCAGGCTGTTGTCTGCTCCAGATTCTCCAGACCTCAGTCTGGTTCAGGATCTGTGGGCTGAGCTGGAACAAGTCTAATCCACATCCACAGGATCTGTTGCACAGATCCAGATCCCAGAGACACATGAACCTTCAGAGACCTTCAGAGACCTTCAGAAACGAGAGACCACAAGAGACCACAAGAGACCTCCAGTGGTCTGTATGTCCAGAACCCCTAAGGACCTGAGGCAGATGGTCTTGACATGCTGGACCCTGAGATAAAGCACTGCAGGTGGATCAGGTCTCACCTGGTCTCTTCTGCTGCTCGTCCTCTCGTCCCGTCCCTGTCTCCATCAGCCACAGTCAGACTGGCCACAGCAGCACACTCCCCCACAGAGTTCCTGACAGACCATAATAATACAATGTCAGGTAAGACAGTGCTGGAGGTCCTCCAGGTGCAGGTCTTCACAGGGGGGACTCTCTCTGACACATGATGTTTGAAGGTTTAAATACAGCAGAGACAAATGTGATGAATATGATGGAGTGATGCATTATGGGAAGAGCTGGCTGAATAGATTATGGATGGATTTATGGATGGGGGAGGGGCTTAATCCCCCCGTCATCTCCAAACACAAACATGGAGGATTACTTCAGCCTCAGGTCAGCTGACCGTCAGCGCCCACTGCAGCTGCTACACAAACATCTACATCAACATCACAGCGAGCTCTGACCTCAGGCTGACCACGTAGTCTCCAGCGTGATGCTTCTGGACTCTCCTGAGGAAGAGGAGGAGGGTTCAGTCAGCGCACCAGGTCTCGGCTGGACCAGGACCAGCAGGTCCAGAACCATCTGAGAACTAAGTCTACCTGATCAGCAGAGAGATGACGTCCTCCTTCTGCAGAAGCTCGTAGTCTCCTCCGGAGGTCAGCGGTCGGCTCATGTCCGGCCTGGTCCAGGAGTACTGGGGGAAGGGGTCTCCGGCGATGGCACAGGACAGGAGGACGTGCTGACCCACGATGCTGCTCACCGGTCTGGGTCTGGTGATGAACCAGGGCTGGACTCCGTCCTGAGGTTCTGCCGAGGAAGCAGCAGCGTGAGTAAGAGATCAACCAGAACCTAGACTACCGCAGACCTGAAGAGTCCTGATCACCCTCCACAGTGAGCCGAGCCTGGGTCTGGTCCTGTCCGTGCTGGTTCCAGGCCCGGCAGCAGTAGGTCCCCGTGTCCTCAGGGAAGACCTCCTGGATCAACAGGGTGCAGCGGGTCTCCTCCCTCAGGAGATGGAAGTCCTCCGACTCCATCACCTCCTGTCCATCATGGAGCCACAGCACCTCGGGGGGGGGGTGACCTGAGGACCATGACATCATCATCATCATCATCACATGGATGAAGGCTGAGCAGGTTCTAACTGTAACGGCTGTAGTTCCTGGTCTTGTGTGTCAATAGTCACTGCTGTCACCAACAGGAGGCTGAATGGAGGAAGGAGAAGAAGAGAGGGAGAAAGGGGGAGGAGGAGGAGGAGGAGGAGGAGGAGAGACGTGGTGGTGGTGCAGCTGTTGTGATGAGTTCACACCTGGTGTGTGTCACACTTCACTGTCCTCAGTGATCAGTGATCAGTGATCAATACTGAGACACTGAAGCAACGACTGAGTGACAGCAGCAAAACCCGCTCCTTACAGCTTATATGGAGAAAAGCCTCTGTGGAAACTCATTATGTAACACACACACACACACACACACACACACACACACACAC